>WEIV01008625.1:13821-40145 GCA_013390005.1 Calyptomena viridis | reverse complement strand
GGTGACTCAGTCACCTCCCTGGGAATCCTATTTCAGTGCTAGACAACCCTTTCACTGAAGAAAGTTTTCCTAATATCTAATCTAAATATCCCCTGTTGCAACTTCAGACCATTTCCTCTTGTCCTGTCACTTATTACTTGGGAGAAGAGGCTGACTTGCACCTCACTATAATCTCCTTTCATGTAGTTGTAGAGAGTGGTGAAAGGTCTCCTCTGAGCCTCCTTTTCTCCAGGCTGAAAAACCCCAACTCCTTCAGCTCCTCCTCATCAGACTTGTGCTCCAGAACTTTCATCAGCTCCATTGCCCTTCCCTGGAGGCACTTCAGCACCTTGACGTCTTTCTTGTAGTGAGGGACCCAAAACTGAACACAGGATTCAGGGTGTGTACTCACCAGTGCCGAGTACAGAGGGATGATCACTGCCCAAGGTCCTGTTGGCCACACTGCCTGGTACAAGCCAGAATGCCATTTGCCTTCTTATCCACCTGGGCACACTGCTGGCTCATGTTCAGCCACTGTCAACCAGCACCTCCAGGTCCTTTTCACTGAGCAGGTTTCCACCCACTCTTCCCCAAGCCTGGAGCATTAGGTGGAGTTGTTGTGACCTAGGTGTAGGGCCTGGCACTTGACTTGTTGAACCTCACACAATCGGCTCTGGCCCATTGATCCAGCCTGTGCAGATCCCTCTGTGGAGCCTTTCTGCCCTCCAGCAGTTCAACACTCCTGCTCAGTGTGAGATTGTCTGCAAACTGACTGAGGGTCCACTCAATCCCCTCATCCAGATCATTGATAAAGATATTAGACAGGACTGTCCCTAAGACTGAGCCCTGCGGAACATCACTGGATATAATTCCATTCACTATCACTCTCTGGGACCTACTATCCGGACATGTTTTTACCCAGCAAACAGCACCAGTCCGAGCCATGAGCAGCCAGTTTCTCCAGCAGAACATTGTGGAAAATGATGTCAAGGACTCTACTGAAATCCAGGTAGAAAATATCCACAGCCTCTTCCTCATCCACTAAGTGAGCCACCTTGTCATAGAAGGAGATCAGGTTGATTAAGCAGGATCTGCCATTAATAAACCCATGCTGGCTGGGCCTGATCCCGTGGTTGTCCTGACCATGGAACATGATGGCACTCAAGATGCATTTGCTCCATGTCCATACAGGCTGAGAGGCCTATAGTTCCCTGGATCCTCCTTACAGGACTTCTTGTACATGGACATCACATTAGCTCTCTTCCAGTCAAGTGGGACCTCCCCAGTTAGCCAGGACTGCTGGTAAATCGTGCAAAGTGGCTTGGTGAGCACTTCCACCAGCTCCCTCAGTGTACCTGGGTGGATCCCATCTGACCCCGTAGACCTGTGTGTGTGTCCGTGGTGTAGCAGGTCACTAACCATTTCCCCTTGGATTATGGGGACTTCATTCTGCTCTCCTTTCACATCTTCCAGCTCAGGGGGCTGGGTGCCCAGAGAACAACTGGTCTTAGTGCTAAAGCATAAGGCAAGCAAGGCATGAAGTACCTCAGCCTTTTCCTCAGCCTTTGTCACTGTGTTTGTGTTTGCTCCACCCCTGTTTCCAATAAAGAGTGGAGATTCTCCTTAGCCCTCCTTTAATCTCTAATTATTAATAGAACAGTTTTTATTGTCTTTTATGGCTGTAGCCAGACAATTTCTGGTTGAGCTTTGGCCCTTCTGATTTTCTCCCTATACAACTTTACAACATCCTTATCCTGCCCCTTTTTCAAAAAGTCATAAACTCTCCTTTTAGTCCTGAGTTCCAGCTAAAGCTCTCTGTTTAGTCAGGCCAATTTTCTTCCCCTATTCATATTTGACTCAACATTATCATTAGACCACACAGTAGAGGTACTGAGTGACCATGTTTATTGCATAGACTATATATATCCTTTTCCTTAAGTGTTTAATCCCTTTTAGGAATTTAGGACAAATTGAAATTTAATGCAGGGTATGTTTTTTGTTGTGAACTACATATATCTGCTCTGCAAGTGGTAATCAATAAAGATGATGTGTCACATAGTTTGCTGCATACAGACTTGTTAAATTTTTTATATGTGTTTCTGGTTGCTTAAAAAATAATGCTGCTTTTTCTGTCTATATTCTGTTTAGGAGCATTTCTATATTTCCTGCTGCTGTTTTTAATACTGTTCACATATTCCCTAGATGCTATGAATGGGAGCATAGCAACCGTTCTGGATGGGAATGCTAACTGAAAAAAAGCTAAAACATGGAAATATGCAAAAGAATCAACTATTCAGAAATAAGACCATGGGGGCAGAACTACATGACAAGTAGTCTACTGCATTTGACTTAAGTAAAGCTCAGTAGTTTTCTCCAATATTACTTTGACCCTTTCAAGTTCATGGTACTATTTGTAACACTATATCTATTGAGTATTATGCAAAGGTAAATCTCTAATACTGGAAGTGACAATAAACAACTTGTGTAAACTCAACTTTTTATTAATGAATAACACAGGAATAAAAATCTGAAATAGGAACAGGAGCTGTAAAATGGATTTTCCATTGTAGTCAATTTGGCAAATATGCCAGCCACTGAAGAATGTGATAAAACCTACTTTATGGAAGAGGTTTTTACTTAACCAGTCATCTCATCCATACTGGGACACATTGACTCTTCCTTAAAGTATTCTTTGGGTATACATAATCCACAGACTCAAATTGTACAGTAAAGGTGTTAGAAGTAAAGTGCTCTAACACCTATTCCACCTTAAAGTATGTATGTATTGAACTGAAACTAAACCCTTGCAGTCACAACTGAGCCCAAACTGGAATAGGACAAGGGTGTTTCTTATGTGAGACCCAGAGCTCAGATGCTGAAAAACAAGCATGTGCTCCAAAGATGAGTTTATAAACTCACTTGTGTTCTGGTATTTTTGCTCTGGTCATTCTCATGTGTTTCTAATTACCTTTCCTTTCATCTGATTTTTAATCAATTTAGCCGTAATATCCATTCGATTTATATAATATTTCACAAGTGAACTATGAGACACTAAACTCCAGCAGAAGAGAAGATTAATGAAAAAAAGAAATGGAAAATTTTGAGAAATTGCCTTCCTTTCCAGACAAGCTAACACTCGCCAAAATTACCCTATCTGTAAATATTTTATTTTATCATCTCTATCAGGCTAGAAAAATGTTATTGAATCTGACTCAGAAAACAAGAATATTTAGAAGTTGATTCTACTCCTTTTGAGACTTTGCAGCACAAGGCATCATTCAGGGAAGCTAGGATTTAAAGAAAACCTGAGTGTATGGAAGGTGCCTACACTCAGCTGAAAAAGCCTTGCACAGCCTTCCCTTGAACCTCCCTGGAAATGAATGTAAGAGTGGGGGAAGAGTGAGAATAATCACACCAAGTGTTCCAGGACAATTTAAGCTATTTTGAGGCCTGATTTCTATCCTGAAACACTTGCTTCATGCTGTAATTTAGCAGATACTTTGTCAGAACAAGAAGCAGAACTTGAAATTCATGATTTTTATATAATTTTGTATGCTGGTGGATCCAATATGGCATTTTTCCAATAAAATATTTAGTAAAATGAATATTTGCACTATTACTAACCTTTATTTTTATTCTTTCTGGCACTCCTGTTAATCTGGGCATGTTTATCAGCATGGACTGCATCTGTAGGGATATAATGTATTCTGATTGCATAGTGCCTATTCATCTATAATGCTGTTGAGTCAGTTTCACACAATTTGACCATTTGGTAGTTTAACCTTGAAAAAAATTGTTGAGGAATGTCTTTTCACCACACCCAAATGTGTTCCTGACTAATCACCAATTTTTTTCTTCCCTGTCACTATTATAATTCCATTTTTACAGCAGAAAATCTCCCTCTTTAAAATATTTTTCATTATCCAGAAATAAATAACACCATGATCATGCTTAATATACACTCATTTTGTGGTTGTGTTTGCAGTGTGTGTGTGTGTGTGTGTGTGTGTGTGTGTGTGTGTGAATGCATGTTCTTTCTGAAATTTAATCTCAAACTGAAAATCTGTTCTTTGGTTCCAGGCAGAAATGCAGCTGCCTATTTCCTAAGGGAAACAGCTGGCCCTGCTGTAGCAAAAGCAAAACAGCTATTTGGCTTCAACAGCATCAGGATTTTGCCCTCCTTGCACTGGAAACTAAAAAGAAATGGAGGACTGAACAAGCAACTATTTGTATTTCACAAGGCATAGTGTGCACTCTGGGTTACACAAGTTGGTATTTTTCATCAGTGATTATGTACACCTAGTAGGAAATATGTGCTGTCTTAAAGGAACAACACCTAATATGAACTACTAGGAACTACAACTAGTAAAAACATTTTTAAGACCATTCAGAAATGCAAGATAACTATCTATACCATGATTTCTTTACATGCAGAGGCAGTGGTGCCTCATGTAACCCAACCCTGTACTGACAGAACTCAGGAAAGGAGGCTCTTCAGGAAGAAGGTTTTCAGCACCACCTGAGCAATTGGTAACTATTCCATGGTATGTGCCATGTGACCCTTGAAAGCTGAAATACTTAGCTTTTTTTTTAAAGGATGGGGTTTCACAAGGCCATTATGGTTCACAGGTGAGAAGTTGGGCCATTCTGAATCAGAAAGTAGTGTGAACCCTTGTCAGCCATGAAGAGGTTTTAAATGCACAAAGGAGATGTGCATAATGAAATGGCTGAAGATGAAATTAAAAAGGTACAGTGTCAAAGAGACAGCACGACTTATTATCACATATTCCTTATTGTTACATAATTTTATTGTTACATAATTTTATTGTTAAATTAAATACTAATACAAAGCAAAAATTGTCCTGCCTACCTTACAAAATAGATTTAAGCCAGTAATGGCCATAAAATCTGGACAATTGCCTGTGAGGAGTCAAATCTTTTACTGCTGCTTGACAAATAATAACACCTGAATACTATTGCATGTAGTAAAAAACATTGTTAAGATTGGACATCTAAAGAGATGGTTTTTATCCTTCTGAGCATACAGAATTCTTACTTATTCTTGTAATAAGCTGTCTAAAAACATCAAGGAAGATAAACAGATTAGATGAGATGACAGACAAACAATTTATTTAACAGTACCATGTACTGCTGCTGTTGTTCCCTTGTGTTTGAAAAATTCTCATAAACATATGCTAATGACCACTGCTTTTCAGTTCCCAGTGAATTTCATGTTTCAGGATATATTTGTTTACTTGTTTGTTTATCTCAAAATTGTTCTTACAGGACTGTCATGGTTTGACTCTGGCTAAAAGCCGAGAGCCCACACATAGATCTAAAATTTCTCAGAGAAGGGAAAGAAAAAAACCCCGACCTTTGTGATAAGGATTACAAGCAACTGTTTATTAACTACTTCACACAAGCAAAACAGGCTCTAACTTAGAATGTTAAGAATTTACTACTACTACAACTACTACTAAAATCAGAGCTTAAGAGTTTAAGGGTGAGCANCAGCATCTCTTCTTCTCACGGCCCACGGGGTTCCACCAGGCCCCTCTGCTCCAAACACAGGATCACAGCCTCTCTTTTCCGGCATGTCTCTGTTCCAGCGTGGAAAATCTCCCAGTCTTTCCACGGGTTCACAGGCTGAAGAATCTTCGCCCCTATGATTCCTCACAGATTGCTGGGGCCCTATTCCAGTGTTTAAGGCATCTTCTCTTTCTCCTCTCTCTGACCTTGGTGCTAATCAAGCTCCGCACCCTCCTGTCTCTTAAGCGGCCATGATGTTCTGCGCAGACTTTTTTTCTCTACTCCTTCTTAAATATGTTATCACAGAGGCGTTGTTGCCTGACCTTGGCTAGCTTAGAGCAGAGAAAAACTCTAGCAGCTTCTTAAAGAAGCCTCTCTCCTAGCCCCCCCCCAGCTAATAAAAAACTCTGGTTACTTAAAACCACAACAAGGACCTTCAAATACAAAAGTTGATATTGCAATTCTTCCATTTCTCCCTATTACTCCCTATTGCAGTATTTTAACATGGTCTCAGTGACTCCTTCACCTGATCAGTTTTCAAAGCACTGCCTAAGGTACAAAATCTGATTTTTCCAGTTTCATATTTCGTGTCTGGCACACCAAAGCACAGGAGAAGAAAGACTCTTTAATTGTGCTTCCCAAAAGCAATGATCTGTTCTCTTCCCTGCCACCTTCTTAAGACATTTTTATTTTATTACAAATGTAGCAAAGATCATTGTTTCTCAGTAGGCCACAGAGAGCTTACAAGAAAATTAGTCTTTAAGGTAGTATATTAGTGTCTGAAAATCAGCAAGAGGGCAAGACACTGGGATTTAGATCTGGAACTTGAGAGCACAGCATCTCATACACAGAGAGGCTTTGATATTGGTAATAAATGGATGCCCAACAAGAGTGAGTCCTCAGACAATTTAGGCAGAGATTTCAAAGACATCCCTTAACCTCCTCCTCTAACCCTTGAACACACACTATAAAGCATCCTGTTCCTCAGTTGGTCTGCAGGCAGGTGCCATTTGACAGATCATTACCAGAACTATGTAGTAAAATTGTGTTATAAAGCTGTGTTATTCTACCTTTCAGATAAACTTAAAGAGCAAACATGTGTAGTCAGCTCATTTCTACATTTTTTCACACCTAGCTGTCTGTGAAAGGTAGCTCCTTTATTCAGAGAAAGACATGAATCAAAATTTCAGATGTGGGTGTACAAATTGCATGGTTTTGGGTTCCCAAAGTAGGAGATAAGTTCTGTTCTAGTTTTGTTTGCACAGCAAGTGTTTAGTGGCATCATCCTGCATCACTGTTTCACAGAGGTAAAATATATATGATGCTCCACTAGGAAAGCAAAGCCGAATTTATGCTGCAGCTAAAACAGAGTTCTCAGACCTTAACGAGACTGAAAGGACAAGACCTGGAATATCTTCAGCAGTTAAAAGAGGTGAAGGGGATGTGCTGCAGCTACGCTCCTGTGAGGAGCCAGACCTTCTCATCACAGTACAGCAGCATGTGGTCTGGGATGCAAAGCCCAAAACAAGAAACTCAGCTATTTTACTATTCCTGCAGTTACTATTTATAGAGTATTGCAGTCCAAAATGAGTCAAGAATAAAAATCTATTGCCAGACTATCATATCAATGTAATTTTGTGCAAACATATAACTTTATATATAGTTATATTTACATAAATACATTACGTATTTGTATTTATAAAAAGTAAATTTAAGTATACAAATATATGTGCTCATCTTGAAATAACTGATTGAAATTTCAGAGCTATGTTGTCTACACAATTTAAAAAACAATACTCCATATGACACTCATCTAATGAACTGTATTTGAGGTATTCTCATGTATTAGAAGCAGCCATGACAGAACTGTTTCATGTCAGGTTTATTCATTTGAGCAATTTACAATAGAATACAGAATTCCTAATTCAAGTATGCAGTTCAATTTGCTGTGTCTGTCATGCCTCTTGTGCTTCCCATTTGCATTAACATTACTGGAATAAAAAGAAACATTTCAAGAAGACTTTTTTTCCTACAAAATAAAATTCATTCACTTTATTCCTTTAAAAATTGAAAATAAAATTTTATTTCAAAATTAGAAAGTATTATATTTAAAAACAAATATTCATTTTGAAAAAAGAGCAGCTCTTTAGTTTGCTTATTTTTCTGAAATAAAAATACAATATCTGTTTCCTAATATTTCAAGTGGAAGGAAAAAGGCACACTTGCAAGAAATTTAGCATTCCACTGAAGAAAGGGAGACACCAGTCACAAAATACTGCCTGCAAAAAAAAATAAACTCGCTTGTGACAAATTGCACAGCTTGAGGAGAAACCATGTATTGGTTTAAACCCTGACATTAAAGTACCACAAATTTCCTCTGAGGATAGTGATTGTATTTAACAAGAAGCCCCTCATACCTTCTGTGTCTCTGATAGCAGCAGTATATCTTCTTTCACTTATTCACAGGAATATGCCTAATTTTAAAAGAAAAGTTTATGCAACACAGAGAACTGCTGGTTTTATGCATAACTATCAAGACAAAACAGTTTTCAAAAGGATTTTGAGTTGGTTTTTGTGGGCTTTTTCTTCTCCTAGGATCTTTAGTCTGTTGATCTGGGAGCCTGAGTGACTTTCAGTGGACTTCCTAAGGAGGGAACTGCTGTGACCTGTCCACTCTGGCCAATTTGGGGTGACCTGCAGGTGAGCACTTGTCCACATCCACACCTGCCCTGTAACCCTCAGAATTAGTGGTACTCAATTACGGAAAGCTGCATTCCCTTCTCTCCTTTCCCCCGGTTATCTCAGATTTTCAGATTACATATTTATGTGTTTTCTGTAGCTGATAGTTCTCTCTTTTAATTTCTTATGGAAATTAGACAAATGTAGATGTCATCTCATTATGTAGACTGTAATTGTGTTTCCCTGTAGACGTGTAGGTTTGTCACTTGGAAGTGTCAGCTTCCATCCATCATGCTCAGGAGATAACAAATTATATACATAATAAAGGAGAAAATTTGCAAGTACTTTGGCCCAACCTGTTTACAAAGCCAGATGGACCATAATGTCGTGGGGATTTTTGAAGTTATCAACTACAGGGAATATTCAGTGCATGCACTCTGAGAAGGCAATAGGAAAAGAGAGAGGCAAAGAGTGTCTTCCCTTTCTCATAAAATGGGCATAAAAAATATCAAAGGAACTTTTGTTCTCCTTTATCTTGGTACAGCCTTAAAATCAGAGCTGAAAAAGGGAAATAATCTCTATGTCCAATGAGTACACAAAATGTTGGCTTTTTCAAAACAGATTTAGTAAAGCATTAACCTAACAAATTATCAGCAGGTTTGGTTCTGTTTGGTTTTCCCCACCAGTGTCAGGAAAGAATCAAGGCTCCAGAATTGCAGCAGAAGCTGCTTCTCACAGAAGCCAGGACATAGCAGGGTCAAAGACCAGCCCTACGTAGAAGTAGAGCAGCACAGGAGACCCGTAGGGTGAAACACTCTACTGAAGACCTATTATCCACACTAGAGCCCTTAAAGATATTTTACATTGAACCATCTCTAGCCTAGTCCATGAACTGGATGTCTGTAAGCACCTGAGCTCACCTCCCACCTCAGTTTCATCTAAAGGGAATACAGCTCCTGCTCTTCAAGACCTTTCCAAAGTGTGAACCAAGACATGGTAAATAGGAGTGACTGGAACATTTCTTTTCAAAGGTAAGCTCTCAATCCAAAAGATGCTGCAAGGAATGATCACTCTTATGCTGCATAAAGACAGGAGAACTTAGATAAAGCCTTTTTTGTAAATAGGACTACACATCCAGCACCATATTGAGAGAAATAAGAAATTTTTCAAGTGTAAAGCAAATTTACTTATTTCTTATCACTTCAAAAACTGAAGATATTTTAAACTAGTCTGAGGATAGATTGGGGGTGGACTTTTCTGGGGGCAGGGTAAGTCTGTAGAGATATATATATATATGAATTCCACACATCTAATTTAATTCTCCTTTAGGCCTAAAAAATCCAGGAGCTCTGAGCGAAATATTTATGTCTATGTGTTCCCTGACTCAAGACAATTCTGTTGGTTCCATCTTTACCATTACCACCCATTTTCAAAAAATAATATTTAGAACATAACCTGAAAAGGAGGTCCTGGATTTTTTCCATTGTTGATTTTTAAATTAATTTTTAAAAGCTTCTAAGAAAAGAAAACAATATATCTGCATAATCACAAAAGTTACAGTACTGTGGTCATTATCTTCATCTATTTAATTCTGAAGGAAATAAATTTTAGACAGGTTACAATGCTGAACGGGAAAAGAATATGAGCTTTTAACAACTTTTACTTTTGTTGTGAAGTAATATACCTTAAACAGCAGTAAACATTCTAACGAAATAGCAGTCAAAGCAGCAGTGCATAAAATTAATTTGCATCAAATGACCAAAAGGAGATGATCTATTGATACATTGATCCATAAAGTTTGCATGCATAATCCAAATTATGTTTAGCAATTCATAGATCTCAGTTACAGCCCTTTTTTATTGCCAAGTCACAAAGTATATTTGTTCAAATAATAATATCACTTTTTTCATGGCAAATTTTAAACAATTCAGATGTCAAATATTTCATCCATCCACAAGTGCTTTCCCAGTGGGGGCAGGGTTGAGAGGAAATAAATTTAGCTTTTTACTGAATACAAAAACAACTGAGCAACTTGTCACTTTCTCTTTTTTTGCAGTATAACTTCAGAATAACTTCAGCTCCTGTAGAGAGGCTGTAGAGAGGCTGAGATGTATTTCAGTTTCAAGTTGATTACTTGAACATTATCAAGACATAAATGCCAGTAATTCAAGTTGTGAATAACAAGACCATACAGATTGTCCATAGAGAAAGTGTTGTAAAGGGCTGAGATATAGAACAGTTTGTATATGATATAGAAAGAGTCTATATTTAGTAAATTAAAGGAATCTGACATATTCTGCTGTTTGCATTTGATATCCAGATATGAATGAATTGTTATTCTTAACATACAAAATCTTGAGCTTTAGTCCTTTCAGCTTAAGAATTACAAAACAGGCACTAGGCAATTCTGGCCCTTGAGTCTTCAAGAACAGTCAGAAATGAAAATGTCATGACAATGTAATAGTGGCAAAGATATCAGGGAAGAATATATTCCTATTATATGCCTCAGAAAATGAAAGGATTCCTAAACAAAGGGGATAAAAGTAGCAAAGGAAGAGAGGCATACAGCAGGTTATTACAAAGTCATGAAGTTTTCCTCTAGTCATTGAAAGAAGAGCATTGAAATTAGATATCTAGAGAATTTAGATTTCACTAATGATTTTTTATTTTTTAAGAAATCATCTAGATAGTTAAATAGAAAATAGTGTAGTCAGATGGACTTCAAAGAAATGGTATGAAGGTGATTATTATTATTTAAGTATTAATGTGCCAATTGAAACCTTATCACCATAGGTTTTAATATAAATAATTTCTTACAGTGAGACTTTGAGGAATCTCTTCTGAGATCAAAATGTCTGAGAGAGGCAAAAGTGAGGTAATATATTGGCTAACTGAAGAGGTATTAGCCCGGAGAGAATATTCAATGGAAAATATTTTCCAAATATGGCAAACATTTCACTGCCATTACTGACATAAAAGTCTAATGATACAGCTGCACAAAATACAGAAATTCCGTTCCATAGAGGATGTCAAATTTTTCTTCGTTTCAGATTGAAATAAAACCAGAATTTTTTTTATACAATCTGCAAAGGAACTCACTGAGAGGGGGGGAAAGAATGTTGCCTATCAACCAAACCCATATCTTGCTACTCCTTATTGGTGCTCATTAAAGTTCAAATGTAAAGTTAAAGACAAAGCTAGGCAAGAAACCTTAAAAATATATATCTCATTTCAGTGAGAAGGATGTTCGACTATCAAAAAAATTAATAGATTCCCTTTTGAATAAAAATATAGTAAAATGCACACAATTTCTGAAGCTTTAATATTGATAGAACTGCACATTCTTGGAGGATTTAGCATTTCTGACTGAGAAGCTCCATCTAAAGAAAGGAAGCCACTAGAGTCCACATATTAGGAAAAATCTGAAAAGCATCGGTTGAGTCTCAGTCCTGTGCAACCTATAGATGCAGAAGACTTCATGCAGTTATAATACTGAATGGGCCCACAGAGACACTTGACTGTGCAGCCCTGAAAAATACAGTTGATATACATCATGTTTTTGAATATATTCTCCCTCTCTAGAGGTAGGGTATGATTTACATGGTGCTTTACAAGTTACCAGTAAAAAAAAGAACGTATTAAACTTATTTAGAATTCTTTTTGGACACTTTTAGTCACTTGGAATGAAATCCGAGTTATGCTGAATTCTCTGGGAGGCTCGATCATGATTTTTAACTAGTCATGATTTTTTTCACGCATTAGTGTCTATTTCAGCATTGCAAACTTTCATTTAGCCTTCCTAGTCATTCAGTTTCTCCCTTTCTGACTAGAAAAGAATTATTTAATATTGTGAGGACAAAAGTGGAGATCCCAATGTACTATATGTTTTTTCCTTTGATTATGTGCTCTCATTTTCTTCTGATTTTTTTCCCTTTGTCCTCTTCTATTTGATTTGCTTCCTGAGCATCCATTGTAATAAAGTGCCATGTTCAATGGAGTTGCAGTGAGCAATTTAAATAATAGCAGGTGTAGATGTGTAGGAATTTTGATTGTAATGCACTGCTGTGAAGAACTCATGCATTTATAGTGCAGTATATTTCTGAAACCATTATGGCAATAAGCCAATCAGCTCGAATGTGCCAGGGACAGTGCTGCAAATGTATAGAGTTGATGGAATTCATTTCAGTCACTTATACTTGAGGTAGGATTAGAGGAAATTTTGATCAGTTCATGCATCTCCAATTTGGCCTGCAGCTTTGAGCTCTGGCTGCAGCAGAGCTCTCGAGCTGAGCACAGATGGGGCTGGATAGTATCTGGGTGAGAAGCTTCCAAAAAAATCGAAATGCTGCAGTGTGTAGGTGTTGGTAATCCACTAGGCACTATATTTCCCTCAGGTCTGCTCCTTACATCCCTGTCTTTCACCATGGTAGAAAACGCCAGCTTGTTAGAGGTATTTCCTTTGAAGATAAGAGTTAAGATCAAGTTCCTTATCAGTTGAAAATCCTATTATATTTTCTTCACTACTTATGTCGAGCTTCCAGCTCAAGCAATGCCATTACATTCTGTTTGTTTTTTCCCATTTCATTTTCAAAAGGAGCAAGGTTAGAACTGTCAATGTAAAACAGCTATGACTGCATTTTGCAGAGAATTAGTTGAGGCTATCTGTATTAGAACAAAGTGGGGTTTGTTCTGGGTACTAGTCATGAGCAACTGCAAAACTCATTTTTGTACATATACCTGTTGAGAAACTCTTTAACTTTAGGATTGTTACTTTGATAGTATAATCTCTATAATCTCTTCAAATTTTCCCTGATCTTGCAGTTTGAGTCAAGCTTTATTTTTCAAACTACAGCCTCAGTTGTGCTAGAGGACATCAATTACAAGTTCAAGCTGCAGCTGGGAACACTTTCAGCATGTTATGTAGGTAAATATAGCATGACTTACAGCTTATTACTTTATAAAGCATTTGCTCACCCACTGGACAATGCTGAACAAGAACTAATAGGAAATGCTCTGGCACAGAGTAGAAAAGGCACTTTTTTCAGCATTGACAGCATTTCTTACCCATTGGTTTTAGCACTACTTTGCAATCCAGGGTAGGTATCTCTCAGATCCACTTCTAACACATTTGCCACTTAGGAAATTCTGTTAAGTTCTTCGAACACGAAGGAGTTCTCTCACAGAATTCTCTCACAGCAGAACTGTGCAAGGAAGCTGGAAAGTGAGTTTGATGCTCAGAAGCTATGCTGAGATACCGCTGGGGATGGGGAGTGGGTGAAGTGGCACTCTGGCTGTGTGAAATGTCAGTCATGCCATGGGCCAAGTTCTGCTAAAGTTATTTCCCCAGCCTGTAGAAAAATCAATGGAGTTACATAAATGAATACCAACTAAGAGCCTCGTCTCAGCCTGAATTTGCTAAACTACTTACATTGTTTTGTAATTATGCAGTGGATCATTGAATGCTTTCTGTCTCACGTTGTTGTAGGTAAAATATGTTGGACAGAGTATAATGGAGGAAGTAAGAATGAACATGTGAAGTGACACAGAGGAACACTACTTTTAGGAAGTGCTCAGAAATCAAAAGCTGCCTTGGCACTCATTGACACACCATCATCACATCTCCTCAGTAACCCACCCCCAAAACTAACAAATGTAGACAAGATGATAACTGATGTAATTTTGGGGATGAAATTATCTATGATCTACCAAAATTTAGTCAAGAGATGTTATCATCCTGAACTTCTTCAAAGAAATACAGAAAAAAAGGTTTTCTGAAGTAGTGGAAATGCATTTTGAAAGATGGGACGTAAAGCAGCCTAACATGCAAATTATATCTGTAATAGAATGGCCATAGCTATCGTATATCACTTAAAAGCATGCAGTATATCAAATTTGTCTCAGAAGGCAGGGGTTTAGGATGGGCTATGTCTTTTGTTCTCTTACAGCTGAGAGATTTTTTTCAGTCTTATTGAGCTTTTCTTCCCTGAAGTTACAAGACAATGAATGTGGTAGGTTATCTGATGAAAGCTCACCTGCACAGCCATGAAGGGGCTGAGAGAGACAACAGAGCAGGGAGAGCCCAAATAATAGCCTGCCCAGTCAATGCCAGGCCCATCCCTGGAGCCATCAGCCCAAAGGACCACAGAGGTACAACATCAGGCAGAATGGAACCTCAGTTGAAGACTCAAAAGGAACAGCATCCTGGCTGGGCCTTTCCCAGGGCTGCCCCAGCAGAGCCTCAGCCCCAGTGTCCAGATGTGAAACCTGTCACCAGGAGTCATTGGGACCAACTCTCTGAATCACCTTTTGGACTAGGTGTGGTTGCTGTCTAGGGGTGGGACATATTGTGGAATGCAGTGGAAGAACGTTTTAGGGTTGCACAGGATTTGCTATGGAACATTTAAGGAATGAATCAAAGATGAGAAAAAGGAAGGGATTTGGGGAGGAACAAGTGGAAGGATAAGTGGGCAAAGGGGTCCATTAACATATAAGCAAGGTCCGCTCAGTGCAGTTGTCTGGCCCTGTCTTGCACTTGATCATCACAGTCTACCTGTCTACTGCCAGGCCCCCTGCTTCTAAATAGAAGGTTTTCTTCTTATCAAAGTCCCAATACCAGATAAAAGAGGTCGGACTCGCAGCTTTTCCAGTTTCTCTTGTTGTTTATTAAATTCTTATCTCTATTTCAGCATGCCATCCTGTACCCCAGACTTAACACTCTGAAACATGTGCTGCAAAAGCCATGACATAGTGACTGCAANCCTGGGATCCCAGTGAAGGTCCCAGACCCTCCAGGGCAATGTGAGGGGTAATCCAGATATCCTGGACTTCAGCAGTCTACTTATTAAAATCCACCTTCAACTGCTTTCCAGAAAGGGGCTCTTTACTCTTTGTGTGTGTTTCTGTCTGTCTGGCTGGGAATCTGTGGTGCCAGTAGCTGGACAGCAAGGGGGCTGCAGCCTTCAGAGCTCATATGTCCAGGTGCCCCCAGCTGTGGAGACTGAGTCAGCCCAGCTGCTGGATGGATGCACCTCGTGTGTGTACACATACACCAATGGTCTGCTGTCCTGCCCAGCCAGAGAGGGGAGCAGGACACAGCCTGTGCTTTGGGAATACCCTGGGTGTCTGTCCACAACCTGCACTGCCAATCATCTGTCTGTATATGTACAAGTGGGGGGCATGCATGTGTTCTGAGCCTATTGGGAATACTTTTTTAACCTCTCTACCAGTTGGACCTGGGGACACAGAGTGACAGCAGCCCTACCTTCCTCAAGCTGCCAGATCCAGCATGATAAACTTTATCATGATACATTTAAAATTACCAATTCCAAATTCCTCAAACAGAATGAACACCAGTTTTTAACAAGTGTGAGCAGCTCTGCTTCTTAGGTTCTTGAATGCAGTTCTTTCCTTTGACAGAATAGTTTTATTTTACTTTTCAGAAGTAATGTCTATCCTGAGAGTTCACTGGTTACCATGATAGCCATGAGATTCTCAGTCAGTGCTGGCAAACATAATGTGCAGGTATAAATTCCCCATTAAAACTACTCAAATACAACATTATATCTTAATACACCCTCCTATTTAAATGTTAGATTATGAAACGTCAGACACCTGAGTTACAAATGGAATAAGGTTTCTTCAAGTTACAAAGACTGTTTGTATGTCTAACTTTCAAAACTCCATGTGTAAGAAGCGATTGCTCTTCTAAATTAATAACTAGGCACATTAATAAGAATTTGCTTAGATACACAAAATTTGTGAGAATGCATGTGCCTATGACAGTACTGGAAAGTGTTCAACAGGAATCATACCAATGTTCATAAGCAAAATATTTTGAGGGACAAAAGTATTGAAACTAAGAAAAAAAATAAATACTTCAGTAATGATTTTAAAAAATCATGTTTTAAGGAAAACTGAAGGATGTAATAGAACAAAATAGCTAAAAATGCTGACTTTCATGAAACAACACTATAAGATAGAGGAGGTGATTAATATTCACTCTGCAGATTACTGAAAAAAAATCCATAGGTGTTTAAAAACCTTAATTGACTATTCCAGTCTCAAGAGGGACAGGGAAAATAAGCCTGTTATTGAAGAGTACATGAGCAAGAAAGAAAGATTTTGATAGTGTCAGCATGGATCGCAGTCATTCTTTCACAGGCTAAGGTGAATATTGATTAGTGTAATTTCCTTGCCTTTTGGGCTGTGCTTTTCTCACATTACTCTGGGGAAGTTTTGAAACAGGCTTCAGTTGGGGATTTTTTCTTCTCATTTCTTAGTATGCATATGAACAGCATCTGCTTTCTTCCCCAGCAATAGCAATGATATGTTTCTACTGCCTCAGTTCTAACCAGTTTAATGTGCAGAAAAGCAGAGTGTTGCACGATAACAGCAATTCTGCAGAGCAAAATGTTGATGGAAATGGCAGGCTGTTGTTAGAGGCAATGACAGGGTTATGGGAAGCCCAGATTCTGTGTGAAAGGAGCCAGTGAGGGTCTCTGGGAAAATATGGAGCAGCAACATCTGTGTTTCACTAAGCTTTCATGAGATAAAGTATTCTGGATGTATTTTATTACAGGATTTTGATGAAACTGAGATGGCACCACTGAATGTTTCCGAGATTAGAAATGTTAACATTTCCTTCACCACATTTAGGAGCTGCTTTTGACAGAGTATGGCATAGCAGACACAGATAGACCTGCTGTGTTGCAGATTTTGCCAGGCTCTATAGCAGCCTTCATATGCTCCTTTAATCTTTCTGCTTTCTTTTTATTTTATTTCATTTTTCCTCTTCTTTAGCAAAATTTCTGCTTTATAAAAGCCTGTGTTGTTTGAGAAGTAAAAGGTCTGCAGTAATGATAGTGTTTAACTTTTGATGTAAAGCACTCTTTTTTGGGCATGTTGCAAACAAGATTAGCTGTTTTCCTTTCATATTTTCTGCATACTAATTCCAGCAGAACTGCTATGTTACATAAGCACTTGGTTACTTTTCCTCTTTTCTTTCCTTTCTATTGTTTAAGAGTGTTTAAGTAAGTAAATTAAAATCCACTGTTGCTCTCAAGAAAACATAATAATGGTCATTGAGACAATGGCATATGCTGATGATGTAATGAACTGCATTTCATAGAATCAGGGCAATTAGGCACTGAAAACTAGCCATCCACCAAGTTCATCCATGCACAGCAACAGTTTAAAAACAGTTCCTCTAGGGAATTTCTAAGTGTTTACAGCAGTCTTGTTTTCAAATATCAGAAGTGTCAAGGTCACCTTGAAAAAAAAAATCCTAGAGATACTTCAAATATGTCTGTGTTTAACATCAAATACTACAACCGTGAGGTTAGAAAAGTGTTCTGATTTATTAAAATACAATTTTTAGCTCTACAGAATGTTTAGAACTGAAGCTGTAAAATGTTTTTTAACTGTGGTTATTGACTACCAGAAAGTGTTAGAGTGATAAAAAAGATGTATATATATAAACGTCTAGAAAGGATTCACTGTGTTATTTAAAAAATTATTAAAAATAGTGTAAATAGATCATAGGGGACTATAATTCGTAAGTTGTATTTTTTTTCTATCTCAATAGAAAAACTGGGACTTGCAATTCAGGAAAGATATTGGCCAAATGGGTGTGTAGAGGAGATAAGAGGTTTAGGGACCATGGGTGGTTGAAAGAATGCTTGCAAGTAGCTTTCCACAAAATTTAAGATTGATAGCCTTCAAATATGCCAGGGCTTTCTGCCACAAAATTTATCAATGTGGTTGGTGAATAAGTTAAGAAAAGGGGAGTTTATGTTACGATACAGAAGGGTCATCTCAGATGCTTGAACAATTTCAGAATTTTAAAGGTAGTGACACAAAAACAGAGTGAATGAGGGTGTCCTAGAGATCCCATCTCTGAAACTTTTAAAGACAGGTTAGGCAAGCTCTTGGCAGGTATGACCTGGTACATAATTTATCCTGTCAGGACAGAAGGATGGATTAGATGATCACATGAAATCCCTTCCAGCCATATGACTGTGTAGAAGAACGGAATATACACCCAGTATAATTTATAACCTGTTTCAGCTTTACTGCTTCTCTTCATAATTTTTTCTTGTCACCTTTACTGTTCCATAATAAAATAACTGATGGAAAAAAGGGTTCTTTGCTGAATGACCCTTCTATGGCTTATATTAAGGAAACATACTGGGGTCTCTGGGAGCCCGGCAAAATTAAGTGAGCAGTGCCTACTTCATGCTATCAGTAATTGCTTTATGCTTATAAGGGCTCCAGGTTTGTCCCATAAATAAGGTAGAAAATGCTTTAAAATGTTTGTCCCAGCATGCAAGTTAGTGACAAGTGAAAGACACGGATAACAGAAACCTGAATTGCCCAGCGCTGAGAAAAGGAGTCATCTGCAACTTCCACGATGCATCTCAAGTGAGCAGGGCAGGCTGCAGTGTGTGTAGTTGTCCAGATCAAGAGCCTAACTGGAAGGAGTCACAAATTCCTTTCTACCCACATATCTGATGTACTTCCTATAAAAAACAAAGCACTGTGAGGTATGGAGGAAGAGAACTGAGGAAGGAAACTGCTGGCACACTGTGGTTTCACCCCAGAGCAGAGCTGGACTGAAGCCCAGGTGTGCATCTGGTCACAGGAGGGCACACTTCTAATTGAGCTGGACTCCTTATGTCTAAGCTGTTTCTGAACAGAATTTCTAGATAGAATAACTAATGCTCACTGATTCCCATTCGGTGTCTTAGAGTTCAGCTCCATGATGGACTTACTTTCATTTAAAGTTACTGCACATTATCTGGACTGTGGTAATTTGTCTATAATCATTCCAGGCATTAGAAATGTAGCAATGCTCCTCAGCTTCCAAGAAGTTCTCATTAAAGATCTTCTCTGGCTCTGATTCATCAGGACACCAGAGCCCTTGACAAGGAGTAGCATGCTGGATGATTGTTGCCTGCTAAGTTGCAGCCTTTTGAAGACAGGAGTCTTATCTATTCCAATGTCTTCCTGACCTAGTTAAGATAAGGTGTGAAAAGGAAAAGCAAACACAAGCAATAACAACTCATTCCAGTAGTGATTATTTTGGTCCTTTGCTCACTCAATCCTAACTGCTCATTTCGGTTTCAAAGATGAGAAAAAGATCTGAGACGACTGAGACAAAATAAACTAGATTCTCTCTTTCTTTGAGAAATAGATTCTTTTTCTTTAGCTGATTCTTATTTAAAAATGACAGTTACTAGTTGTGTACATAAAACTTGGAGCAGCAGTCCTGCTCCTAGCATGAACGTCATATAAAGATTCTTTTCTAAATACCTCTTTTCTACTCTTGCAGGTTTGACTGACTTTTTTGTTATTTCTGTTAATCCAGCCCCACTAGAAGAAGAGGATATGAATTTTCCTGCTATACTTTACTATGTATAAGTATGTATATATGGACACATGCATATGTGAGAAGCTTCACTACAGTCTCAGGTGAAAGAAGATGGCTAATGCTTTGCCAAAAATGAGGGCAACTTCAAAGTTTCACTTTACCAAATGGTAGTGATTGGCAATTCAGAGTACAATGTGAATCTGGCCTTATTCTGCAAAGTACAAATCAATGATGCCACCATAAAATAAAATAGGGGTGTTGGGGTCAAACAGCACTTGGATGTCTTTGTGCCTCTCCATCATCTCCAGACAGAGCTTAGATGTCCTCACTAGACCAGATGTCGAATTTTCAGACAGCTCAGTTTAGGGAAGGTGAAATTCATCCTATGTGACAAAATCGTGAGTGAATATATACAATAAAAGAACAGGTTCTTTTTTCTGAACCTGAAATTAATGTACTTTCCCTGATATAAAATAAATAAATAACTTAAGCACACACAGAAAAAAATGTGTCTGTGTATTATGTATGTTTGTATAACACTTGTGTGGTTATTTACCTACATTTAGGCACCTTGTGAATATGTAAAGTAAACTGGGCCAATTTTGTTACTGACACAAGCAGTGAAATGACTACTGATTTCTACCAACAACGTGAATGACTTCTGGATTTGCACAGAGCTATGGAGTTAGAGCCCTGTGACCTCATGATACTTATTGATTTAAGAACATTTTTGTCAAAGTTCATCTGCCAATTTCTTGTTGTTTCAGCTATTGAATCTTACTTGTGTACATTTTAAGATTTGAAGTACTCGACTTCCATAATTTAAAATAAATATTAGGAGTCTTAAGGCAATATGTGTGCATAGATCTCAAGCTGTATCTCAGAATTTCAAAATGTCTTGATATAATGTTTGCTTACACTGTTTGGGACTTTTTTCAGTGATGGAAAAACAGATCATTAACTGGCTTTCTGACGTTTTATTTTATGTGTTTTGTTTTTACAATATATAGGAATGCCAAGAAGGCCCACTAGGAGAATGAGTTCTGTCTCTGAAAAGAGATAAAAATTGGACAGTAGCATAGATTCGAGCCAGGATATGAGACCAATTCAAACTAAGGAAATTTAAGTTGCAGAATCACACCTTTTGTAGGAAAGTTACTACTTATTAGGCACTACCAGCACTCACAGTCCACCCACAACAGCAAAATGCTGCAAAGTTTAAAGCAAACTATTAGAAAGATTACCAAAACAAAGGTTATATATTAAATTCAGAAAAGAAATATTATAAATAAATATTGCACTTTTCCTTACCGAATAGAAAACAGTCATACAACTGACAATGCAAGTTGGTTTCTAAATTATCCTTTCTCTTGAGAGATCTTTTGAGAGAAAAGGATATTGTGCAGCAGCAACCTCTGCCATGTGGTGCTTTGTGTTTAGAAGCTGATGTCTGGACTGCTGGTGTCACAGTCCTGACCATGAGCAATGGGCATCTGCACTGAGGTGGGTGGGAATGGCTTTTTGTACAGCACCGCTTTTATCTGAACAGCCACTGTGGGGATTGCAGGACTAAATTGCCTGGGAGGCTGTTCTTGGTTAAAATGTCTCTAACACCCTGGGGGGTTGGTAAAAATGGTGCTCCTGCAGAGATGCAGGCTCAGAATGACAGGGATAGAGAGCATACAGAGAGAATGCCAAAAAATCCTCAGAAGTCCTGTCAGTATCTGAACTGAAAAGCAGTCTTTACAGGTACCTCTGAGGGCGTGAGGAGAAATGCTGTGCTGTCTCTGCAGAGGTCTCACACACTGCCCGAAGCTGCAGGAGGGTCTTGACCATCACCCTCCTTCTAGTAAAGGCTACATTACCACGGAAGCTTTCCCTTCTTCCCTGCCTCTCTGAGGCCTGCAGCAGGTTGTCCTACCCTTGCTGGATACCCAGAAAGATCACATTTTGCATCACAGCAGTGGCCATGGCTATCCAAGTCAGAGTTCACTCACTCTGCACAGGATACAGGTGGGGCAGAAAAGGATCTAGCTCAGTACTTCCCCTACCCAGTAGAAAAATGTGCAGCAGGTTAGTGAGGATTCCTGTGTTCTCCTCTGTGTCAGCTTCTGGGGTTGGTTCTTCTCTGCTCTGCAAACTTTCTGGACTTGACAGAGAATCCTCCCACAGTCTCTGGCTTGTTTTGTGAGTTACAATCTCTCCAAATGCTTCTGCTCTGCTCTTGGCACACTGTTCCTACACTAAAATCAAGCCCTTCCCCACTCTGTTCCAGAACCCCACCAGTCTCTTTTTTTCCATTCTTGCATGGTTCTCCCAAGTCTTCAGCCTGGTTCCTTCAACAAATTTATTTTTAATGTCTTGTTTGTCATTCTTCTTCCTCTGACCTATGAAGAGATACTTCTTTTTGCCAGATCTCTGCAAAACGCCTTGATAATTTTTTTTCCCATTCAAATTTTCTTACTTATTGTTTTTGGGTGCTTCCCTTAGAATAGATAACAGTCTTGCTGATCCAAGAGAAATATGATAGGAGTTCAGATCAAGGTGGATTCATTGTGCACATTTTTTCATGACAGCTTCAAAAAATTGAGCAGAATACAAAACTTGTTCAGAGACCAAACCTGGAGATATAAGCAGGTTCCCTCAAGTCATCAAAACTTCTGTATTTAGAGGCACAATAGACCCAAACTATCTCAAGGTGACTTTTCAGCTGAAAATGCTGGCCTGTGACCAAGGTTCAGCTATTACATTTAATTGTTAGGAGTCCTGCCAGCACGTCTTTTCTGCCACTTAGCAGATAAGTCTGAACAGTAGTGTGTGTATTAATGAATTCTCAGTGATGATGAAGTTGTTTTAATCTGAGGTTGCTGGAGGTTTTTTTAGTCCTTGCCCAAGTTTCATTGTCTGTCACTAACCACTATTTAAATGTTTTATCATCATGCTTTGTCAAGCACCCTTGAAAGACAACTACTGTAAGCTCATATGTTGTTTACAGAGAAAGAGGGAAATATATACATATATTTATTTTACAGAGATATCAGGTAAGCTTAGAAGCTATTGTAAATTCACAGAACACTTATACATAGACAATAAAAATCCATATGTAGAAGTTTATATTTGTTACATATGTGCATATGCATATGTGTGTACACATAAAAGGATCAACTTAACATAAAGACTAAGCCTGCTCTATTATGGTCTGAAGTGGTCTGAAGTCCAGACTGGTAGTGAAGTTCACTTTAATTATATATTTTTTCTTTGTTTGAATTTTCTGGCAGCTCCTCATGGCACACAACGCCATGCAGAGTTATGTGAGGACCAGAAGAGTGTGCATTTATGGACCACCACTGGTTTCCAGGATGGGAGTTGTGTTTCTTGTTTTGTTTTGTTTGCTCAGTGACATTGTCCTTGTCCATAAGGAGATTCTTACTGGCATAGAAACACGAATCTGTGATAATATTTATGGATGAACTTGTCTCCCTAAGAATGTTTAGCTACCTCTCCAATGTTTTCTACTTCCCACAAGTTTTATCCAGGTAGGTACAAGCCAACAAGAGTCCCCCTGCTCCTCACCTTATTGTAGAAGCTGTGATTATCCTTTGCGCAAGGTGGCAGCAAAAGGAAGCTCTCCAAACTCATTTCTCTTCCCTGCACATCTCCTATTATGGAGAGTAACTCCTTCACCTTTATTCATTGTGTTTTAAAAAACACCTGTTGCTAGTGGTTAATATATGTATGAATAATATGTAGAGCTACTGATACCTTTTAGTTTGGGAACACTGTCACACTTTACCTATATTCCCCAGGGGAAAGACTACCAAATTGCAGGCAGAGAAAGGAAAACCATGAAACAAATCCCCCTTAAATCAATGATTTTCCTTTTCTGATTTTATTTTTAAAATAAGATTTTTTATCCAACAAAAACACAACTGCTTTTAGAGAAAAGATCAAGCTCAAGACAAAAAAAAAGGTGTTAAGCTCAATGCTTAATTAAGACATCTTCATACTAGCTAACTAATTGCAGTGGCTGTACCAGTGTTTCAACATAATAGTTTTGTTTTTCTATAAGAATAAGTAGTCTGAAGAATCTGACTGTGGAGGTCCCAGCTAGCAGTTACCTACACGAAAAGCAAAGAGAAGTGTGCAGTCCACCCCACTCATTCTCCCGATGCTAAACAACAATTGCTATTGGATATTTTTAGAGGCATTTTTATTTGTTGTTTTGTGGAATGGAGTTATATTATTCTTCTGGATCCCACTGTGTATTGAATAGAATACTTTATTGCAAATATTAGAGTTGATAAAGCGACTTTAAGGTTCATTAAGCCTCCAAATATTCCTATCACATCTTCCCCATATTGAAGAAAACCCTAGGTGAGTATTTAATCTTCATAGTCTTCGACTCTGTTAAAGTCAATAGAAGTATTAGACTTACTGGCAGGTAAGTCTTTGACAGAGACACTACATGAACTATAACTGAATTGGTTGCTATAGTATCCTGTTATAAAATTGAAAACAAAACAAAACTGAAATATGCAAAGTAAATGGCTTGTTCATTCTCAATGCTTAAGCAATTATGCTTAAAATGTAAACCTAGACTGTTGCTTACTTTGAAAAATCAGGGATTACTCACCTTGAAAGTACAACATAGTAAGTGTGTTCTTTATTCAGAGACACGGTAAAAAAATAGCCAGTCAACTTCGGATATGAACATTCGTCACAACTTTAAAGCTTGTTTTGATGGTTTTAATCTTATTCCAAAACCACTGTACTTAATAAAATTGAATTTCAGAACTTGGAGAATATTTTATTAGGGAATACAAAAATACTATCTATGTAAAAACAATAAGTTAGTTTATTTACAATACTTTACACTATTCTGCTCTAAGACTTCCTTTGCCCTGCATTTACTGTCATTATTTTACATGCCTTTATAATTTTGCACAAAGCATTTCCAAAAGCATGTCATCCATGTTCACTGCTCCAATGATGGGCCTGAAGAATAATTCAGCAATCACATTAGCATTAATAGATCTTAACAAGGAGAGAACAACATTCAGCTTGGCAAATCTTGCTTCATCACCTCTGTGAATGAGCCTGACATGTTCATTTAGAGCTTGTTGTGCTTCCCTCTGCAGTCCTTCAATGTACTGTGTACACTGCAGTCCAGGTAGATCTGAAAAGAGCAATAAATTATTTTATTTATATGTGTTTTCATTATAAAACAACATTATTCTTACAGAATGACTACTAACAGCTCACAAATTGTAATTGTCACTCAAGGAAAGCAGCAAATTAAATTGCTAGAGAACTTCTTGTATGCAGAATCAACATGACAAATTTTATTGGTCAGAGAAAAATTTTATCATGTTGATGTTCTGGACATTTAATGCTCTTCTTCACTACACAAACTTGAAATACGATGTTTGTCAACATCGTATTGATGTTAATCAAATTAGTTGATAAAAATTTTGATTGAAGAATGTTCTCCATAACAATGTTATGGGGGGGAAGACAACAGAAATATCTTATTGTCGTTATTGTTTATTGTAATAACTTTTTGCTCACTTCTACAAAAATGCATTATTCACATTTAAGGCCTCTTTTGACAACTGTTTCTGCTCCAGTTTACAAGTGGCAAATACTGACTCAAACATATGATTGAAAGTTTCCCAGCGAACCACGGTAAGGATGCTGAAAGATGGAGGGTGCAGAATCAAGTCTCTGTATGACCATAGAATCATTAAGGCTGGAAAAGATCTTAAAAATCATCAAATCCAACTGTTAACCTAACACTGGCAGGTCCACCACTAAACCATGTCCCTGAGCACTGTCTCCACATTTTTTGAAAGCTTTCAGGGGTGGTGATTCAACCACTCCTCTGGGCAGCCTGTTCCAATGCTTGACCATCCTTTCAGCAAATAATTTTTTCCTACCGGAACAATGCTTCTATATTTTTGGATTAAACCAGCTTCAGATCTTGACTTGTGCAGTGTAAGCTTCACCATTGCAACTTTTTCTCTTATATGTGTAGAAAGCAGAGCTACACGAGCAGGATGATGAATGCAAAGTAACATTATACAGACTTAACCATCAATAACTAACAGTTTGACAGTGGAAGCAGAGGAAGAGTCTTGTCCCACTTTCACAGGTTACTGCCATACCTAGAAAGTATCCGGCCTGCCAGCCACCTTTAGGGTGAGTGGCTGACATGATTAAGTCCCTTGGTTGAACATCTATGCGATCTATGAAAGTGTCCACAAAGAGATATGGCAAAAAAGCGCTACACACAAGGCCGAAAAAGCACTTTTTTTACTGGAAGCCCTGAGCTTTCTCTTGCTCTCCAGGGCGTGCACGCCTCCCGGGCACAGCACGGTCAGACCCGCTACCCTCGGGCGGGAGTGGAAGGTCCCCCCGCTCCCCCTGAGGGGAATCTCCGAAACCAGCAGGGAGCCGCTGCTGCCTCCCAACTTTCCCTAAGCGACTGGCAGGCGCCTCGGGTTCGCTTTGGAAGGAGCCAGCCCTCGGGACACCAGATCTGGCCGCAGACGGCCCCGCTCCCTGCCTGACAGCCGGGGTCTTCAGGAGGAGACAGAGGGTGAAACCTTACTCCTCACCGGCCCCCCCCCTCCACCACCTCTTTCCCNCAGCAGCTGCTCCTCCAGCGGCAGCTCCTGGAAGCAAGGCACGTTCTGGACGAAGCGCAGCGTCTTCACCAGCACGGCCGAGGCCGCCTTGCAAACCACCTGCGGGCTCCGCAAGGCCACCC
>WEIV01008625.1:3758-13780 GCA_013390005.1 Calyptomena viridis | reverse complement strand
AAAACAATAAGTTAGTTTATTTACAATACTTTACACTATTCTGCTCTAAGACTTCCTTTGCCCTGGATTTACTGTCATTATTTTACATGCCTTTATAATTTTGCACAAAGCATTTCCAAAAGCATGTCATCCATGTTCACTGCTCCAATGATGGGCCTGAAGAATAATTCAGCAATCACATTAGCATTAATAGATCTTAACAAGGAGAGAACAACATTCAGCTTGGCAAATCTTGCTTCATCACCTCTGTGAATGAGCCTGACATGTTCATTTAGAGCTTGTTGTGCTTCCCTCTGCAGTCCTTCAATGTACTGTGTACACTGCAGTCCAGGTAGATCTGAAAAGAGCAATAAATTATTTTATTTACATATGTTTTCATTATGAAACAACATTATTCTTACAGAATGACTACTAACAGCTCACAAATTGTAATTGTCACTCAAGGAAAGCAGCAAATTAAATTGCTAGAGGACTTCTTGTATGCAGAATCAACATGACAAATTTTATTGGTCAGAGAAAAATTTTATCATGTTGATGTTCTGGACATTTAATGCTCTTCTTCACTACACAAACTTGAAATACGATGTTTGTCAACATCGTATTGATGTTAATCAAATTAGTTGATAAAAATTTTGATTGAAGAATGTTCTCCATAACAATGTTATGGGGGGGAAGACAACAGAAATATCTTATTGTCGTTATTGTTTATTGTAATAACTTTTTGCTCACTTCTACAAAAATGCATTATTCACATTTAAGGCCTCTTTTGACAACTGTTTCTGCTCCAGTTTACAAGTGACAAATACTGACTCAAACATATGATTGAAAGTTTCCCAGCGAAACACGGTAAGGATGCTGAAAGATGGAGGGTGCAGAATCAAGTCTCTGTATGACCATAGAATCATTAACGCTGGAAAAGATCTTAAAGATCATCAAATCCAACTGTTAACCTAACACTGGCAGGTCCACCACTAAACCATGTCCCTGAGCACCGTCTCCACATTTTTTGAAAGCTTTCAGGGGTGGTGATTCAACCACTTCTCTGGGCAGCCTGTTCCAATGCTTGACCATCCTTTCAGCAAATAATTTTTTCCTACCAGAACAATGCTTCTATATTTTTGGATTAAACCAGCTTCAGATCTTGACTTGCGCAGTGTAAGCTTCACCATTGCAACTTTTTCTCTTATATGTATAGAAAGCAGAGCTACACGAGCAGGATGATGAATGCAAAGTAACATTATACAGACTTAACCATCAATAACTAACAGTTTGACAGTGGAAGCAGAGGAAGAGTCTTGTCCCACTTTCACAGGTTACTGCCATACCTAGAAAGTATCCGGCCTGCCAGCCACCTTTAGGGTGAGTGGCTGACATGATTAAGTCCCTTGGTTGAACATCTATGCGATCTATGAAAGTGTCCACAAAGAGATATGGCAAAAAAGCGCTACACACAAGGCCGAAAAAGCACTTTTTTTACTGGAAGCCCTGAGCTTTCTCTTGCTCTCCAGGGCGTGCACGCCTCCCGGGCACAGCACGGTCAGACCCGCTACCCTCGGGCGGGAGTGGAAGGTCCCCCCGCTCCCCCTGAGGGGAATCTCCGAAACCAGCAGGGAGCCGCTGCTGCCTCCCAACTTTCCCTAAGCGACTGGCAGGCGCCTCGGGTTCGCTTTGGAAGGAGCCAGCCCTCGGGACACCAGATCTGGCCGCAGACGGCCCCGCTCCCTGCCTGACAGCCGGGGTCTTCAGGAGGAGACAGAGGGTGAAACCTTACTCCTCACCGGCCCCCCCCCTCCACCACCTCTTTCCCCGAGGAAAAACCTCCCCTCTTCGCTGGGGATACAGGCGTTCTCTCCCCACTCGGCCCCGCTGCCCCTCCCGGCCACTCACCCGGGTTGAAGAGCACCGTCCCCTTGAGGTAAGCGTACTCTTTGGTGCTGATGTCCAGGCTCCAGCACTTGGCCAGGAAGCCCTTGATAGCCTGGATCTCGCCGGCCGAGGGCAGGTGCGGGCCATGGTGCCCTCGGCCCGGCGCCGGTGCGGGTGCCCGCGGCGGGGGCTGNCTGGCTCCGGAGGATGCTGTAGAGGATGCTGCTGTGCCGCCTGCCCTCCGCGCAGCAGCGGCAGCAGCGCTCTACGCAAGCCATGGCACCCGCGGATACGGCGCCCGGGGGCCGGGCTGAGCCGCCTGGAAGACTCGGCGGGGCGGTCCCTGCCTCCTGGTCCCGCCGGGAGACACGCACTGCTCGCCCTCTGCCCGGCTCTTAACTTATTTATAGCCGGTGGAGGTGTGTGGGGGGGTGTGTGTGCAGCCGCAGTCGCTGTACCGCCGGTTCAAAGGGGCAGACACTCTCTACTGGCTAGAAAAGGGGGGGGGAGGGGAGAATGGAAAATAAAGAAAACCCTCCTCCTCCTCCTTTCCAGAGACTGCGATAGCCGGAGGGAGCCGGCGAGCCGGCCGCCTTTGCCCACAGGCTGCGGCGCCTTGAGAGGCAAAACGCCCCATCCTCTCCCAGTGCGGGACCCCCCTTCCCGCCCCTGCGCGGTCAATGTCATCCCGGGATGCTTCCAGCAGGGCAGGGCGGGACGAGGCCGGCAGCTCCCGCCGATCTCTCGTTTTGCCACCGTGGGGAGCATCTCCCTCGGCCGCGACCACCGCGGGGCCCCATCGAGAAATGACGGCCAGCCCCGCTGCCCTCACAAGTACCCCAGAGGTCTGAGGAAGGAGAGAGAAAGGTGTATTACGGGTGGGAGAAGTGCTGAATTAGTCCAAATAATAAAATTCCCGCAGCAGGGGTAAAAGGTGACGCCACTAATGATACCATGGACTTTTGTGCATGCCTCCCTAAGGAGTGATGCCTCGTGTGCCAAATGAGCTCCTTAGAGCTGCCATGTAAGAAGGAGAAGCAGACATATTCCCGCCCAAATGGGGTGCTCTGGAAAGGGTGAAGACAAGGCTCCATCACGGTGCCTGAGGCTGACGACGCTGCAGCACTCACGGGAACCTTCCATGAAACCTCCCCCACAAATAATTCCCTTCCTCTGCTTTGCAACGCAAGGTCCATCTTTCCGATCTGATGTTGTTCCATTCATTCGTTTAAAACATTTCCATTTTCCTCTAGAGTTCTGCCTGTCCTTTCATGTTAGACTTAGATACCCACTTTTCTGAGACCCATCTCCTCAGAATAGCACATAGACTCAAAAGAAAGGAAATAATCCTGTCAGGCCTTGATGTGGACACAGGACAGACAGGGGAACAGAGATTGCCCAGATGTAGACTCTTGAATGAAAAATAGGCACATTTATTTTCTCAGCTGGGCTAAGTAAATGTGGGAGCAGCAGAGAAGAGTAAAAAATCACTACAGAAAGTAAAGAGTTAATTCTATGTGCTGCATATGGGCTAAAATGTTTTCTGTCTTGTGTGATCAGAAAGAGCCTTGGCACAGTTTTAGAGAAAGTATCTGGTTGCAAGCAACCTTCTGTACCTACTCCATCAGTAGCTGCTACCAAGGGAAGTCTAAATCAACCCTGAAAAACCACATTTTCTTTCAATAAAGGTATTCATGTTTTTTTCAAAAGAAAATACTATTGAGTACTTTGGGTTTTGTAGAAAGACAATAATTTTAGGCCAGATCTCTTCTCCTTGTCAAATCAGTTCTACCCTATCATCTTACGTAAGTATAGATTCATACACTCATTTCTCTCCAAGTGTTTCTCCTCAATTGGAAACAGAAGGAATATCCTTTAGTGGCTTATGCCTTTTGTAAGGCACTTTTCCATAAAGCTGTATGAAACACTGCTGGGCTAGCTTACTCAAGTAAACCTTGTTTTTCAAGCACAAGTTTTCCAAAATCTAGATTATTATACTTATGAAATGTAATTTCATAGTTTTACTTACGAAATGCAATTTTTTTTCCCCACAGACCCAAATACGATAAAACCCCTTACTTTCAGCCTTTTTAGTCTTTTTTCTTGTTAGCTTTTGGGGGAGAGATTGTCCACTAACTTCAGAGATATGTCTTGACAAGTTTTAGAAAAAGAGCATCCCTAAGTTTTTAGTTGTATTCAGTACTACTTCTCCAATGAGATATGGATTACCAGACTGACTGTGGAATCTAGAAGTGTTTTTTATTAATTTGTAACCTGGAAAGTTCCTATGGGAAAGCATGAAACAGTTGAGACCAGTATCATTGCTCCATGCAGTTTTGACCTTGTACTCCAACTGTGGGAATTTTCTTCTTCTTATGGGAGGGTGCTGCTTACATAGGGCCAAAACCAAAGGCAATATTTAACTTTTATAATGTGTCTACAATAGATTTTTTCCCTGATGTAGCAATATTGGTTACAGGTGTTTAATTTTTCAAGGTATTTCTCTTTCAACCAAATCTCAAATGTAGATGTATCATATAATGATTTTGCTGATTGTTCATTTTCTAAACCAACTTATACAAAATGTCTTTGTCTTTGATAACTATATCAAAATGTGTATCCCACACTGAAACTGAAACTGGATTTACTATGTAGTGCCAGAAATCACATTGCCATTATAAGTGTACCTCCTTCTATCATAGGTGCATTTAATTCATTCTTACTCTTAATGTATCCTAATGTGCATGGCAGTTTATTTTATTCAGGGTAGATCATCTCTTTCCTAGTTAAAACTAAGATAAAAACTAGGATAATAATATCCTATAAATATTTATTGGTGTTTTTCATGTTGATATTTAGCAGTTTGGACAGTCTTTATTTACAAGTCTGAATTCTGCCTGTCCATAGCATTCAAGATAGAGTCAACAAAGCTTTCTATTCGCAACCAAAAAGAAAACAAAATTTCTCACAGACACCTGACTGATGGAAAATGCATGAATCATTTTCCTTTTAGCATAAAGTGGAAGTGTCTGGTTTCTTCTAGAAGGTGTAATGTTGCATGATTATTACCACAGTACAGTCGTGAATAGGTTTACAAGCTTCCAGACAAAGGATTACTTGTTTATGGCTTTTTTTAGTTGTTTTTGTTTTGGATTGGTTTTTTTCGTGTATGTGGTTGATTTTTTTTTAACTCAGACAAAAGCCTTGGATATGAAGGTGATATAGTGCAGTCTTGGCAATCTCATCCTCTCGTGTTGCTGCTCAGTGTCTCTGTATCACTCATCTGGTGGCACATTTGGTTCTTGGCCACAGGGCAAGACTTCAGTTTCAGAAAAAGACCAAACAAGCATTTGTTTTTATGCCATCAGTGTTTTAGTGCACTATTAACTTGAGAGAAACATTTTTTCCAGTGGACAATTTGATTCTGATACCCTCTATATGCATACTATTCCTTTTACTATAAGTGCTGAGATATAAAAATTGATTTTAAGATCAGATCTAAAACTGGGGCTCAATTTTGTGATTAGCAGAAGTTTACTTTTTGTGTACCAAAAAAATAAAATAAAAAAAATTTAAAAAAATAGTCCAATGTGGAATATTGATATAAGGATATGACTAGCAAGATGTCTCTTGTAAAAATAAATACTTTATTAAAAAAACGTTTGGGAATTTAAGCATATTGCTATTTTTCATGTGTTTCTCATTGTGACTATCATTTGTTAGACTGACCACCATTCATTGTTCCCTCTATTTTACAGGAGTGTTTGCTTTAAAATAAGTGGGGATTAAGGGAAAAGTAGCACCATGGGCAGTGTTCTACCTATATGCTGTACCACGTACTCCTGATGGCAATGCTGCCTCCCTCCCGGAAGGGCAATGGATTCCTTAGGAGGATCATACTGAGATCCTCTTGATGGTGCCTGAGCCAAAGAGAGTTTATGTGGACCCAGTCTTGAGATGCTGACCTGATTTTCCAGGGCTTTTGCAGCTTCCCTAAAGCTGTAATTTGGCAGTGTTACTGTACCCCATCACCAGCTCATCTAACAGCATGTGTTTATTCGGGATCAGGATGAGCATACGGTCACATTTTTATGGAATTAGCCAGAGTATATAAAAAAAGAGTTTAATCCCAGGTTTAGACCTTTCTGCCAGCTGCTTGAAAGCAGGTGATATCTAAACCGTAATGCTGCAAAATCAACCTTTCAATATAACTTAAACAAACCTGACCTGCAACGGGCATTTGTTGTTGTTGTTGTCAGATCAGTTCTTTACATAATGTGTCCATGGAATTTTGGACACAGAAATAGTAATCCCAAATTTCAATTTACTCTTATTAGCTCATACACTTCACTCTCATATTTCCACTGGCAGATAGCAAATTTAAGGAGGCCTTCACATACCCCAAGCTTTCTTTTTTGTACCCATATGATAATTCACCTTAGCTATTGCAAGTAGGTTTTCAGGGAGGCAAAATTAGGGAAAGAGAAGAAACACAATAAACCTTTTACAGTGAAAGGCACTCATTTGCTTCCCATTAAAAAGATTAACTGACCTTTGGGCTCTGTAAAGAGCTATGTGTCCCAGAAATTCAAAACTGCACATTTAGGTAAGCTCTTGGAGTTAGTCATTTCAGTGAGGATGTAAGTAATAATTTACTTTTTTGTCCAAAGTGTTCATGGGGCTCCAAGCATCTGTCAGTGTGGCATGCTTAAGTGTGCAGTCCCACAAGACCTCCTGAGCCAATCCAGTAGCTCACTGGAGCTGAAAGAGGTGAGTCCCACAGATGCACTTGCTGCTTTCCTTGCCCCAGCTCTGATTCCTTGGTGAGCCAGATCCTCTTACTAAGCTGGCAGCATTTTTGTAACAGCCATTACAAGAAAAGTAACAGAAATATGCTTTCCTTGGTTTACTTTACCCAGAAACTTTTGAAGTTTCTGCCCAACCTGAGAAGATGGTACACTTGTGATATGGCAGAATCCAGCAAAAAATTAATCCACCAGGGAAAAAATGTGTAGATTCCTGCCAGTTTACTGAACTGAACTCATTCAGATAGAGCTAATATAGGTGACCAGAGCAGGTGGAAAGGAGTGGCCTGACCTCCCTCCCAGGAGTGGGAGGAAAATGGGGAAAGAGCAGGACCACTGCTGCAAGGCAGTATTCCATCGAGCCACCATGTGGAACTGCTCCCTCAGGAAAGTAAAACTCTGCTGGAGAGCAGAAACAATTTGGGGTAGGAGACAGAGGGGTTGTACCAAGCTTTGTTTTTAAGTTATTCTTTTAAATACCATGTGAAATTGATTTGTACCCTTACTAATGACACTTGAATAAACTGTGTCATAAAATATTAATGTAGGAATAGCCTTCAATTACTGACCCGACTACATTTACTTACCTTGAAGAATACATTGCTGATACAGAATAACAGAGGAGTACCAGGCAAAAAGCTGGCAAATTAAGGACTTTGAGATACTGTTCAAGGTTGTGGCTTAAAGAATAAAACACAGTGACATAGGATACTTTGTATCCATTACTTTTTTTTTTTTTTAAGTTGCAATATCTGTATGCTATTGCAGTTAGCTGAGACTGACGAGTTCACAAATGCACTCTCATTTATGAGTAATATCATAGGGTATTCTCCTATTAAAAATTTACAGTCACATAGGCTTATAATTCAGCACGCATTTTATCTGAATATCAATGTGAAAGTTTTTAAAATTCATACATCTTTCTATAGGTTTTAATTCAGACACATTTCACCCAAGCTGCATATTTAAAAATACTGTCCTCTGGTGAATCAGTGATATAATTTGTCATTAGAACAAGTTCATGTTATGGTATTAAAAATGTGTTTATTTCTTTTTCTACTATTCTTCAAACATTATTTTGAAAGGCAGATATACAATTTCTAGGTTCACCCTAAAGTCTGTATTTCAAATATTTATCTTCACATAAGTTCTGCAGTTCTTTGCCTTCACTCTTTGCTTCAATTGCCATTCACCAGGTTTCTAAATCTATATGCATTCTGTAGCTAACAGGGAAATCATTTGCCATTCTGTTCTGCTGTTCTGCTGGCTTCTTCAGTTTTGTCAGAATAATCAGGTTAGCTTATCCTCTTTAAAGAAAGGATTTTTCTAACCTAGATCTTTTCAGCAGAAGCCGATTAGGGAGTGACCCAGCAGTTATGCTGGTACATCTAGTGTACTTGCAGGCATTGATAGCCCAAAGTACAGTGGGAAGTGCTAACATCTTAATCTATCTGAGCTGCAGCCAGACAGCATCCTTGGCTGGTCTGAGATTCAGACTCTAAGACGGGCTGGGACCATCAGCTCCCCTTTTGGACTTCACAAAGGCACTTTTAAACACTGAGCTGATGCTGTCTAAAGTATAAATTCCGCTCATCTCTGTGCCTCTGCAGGGAACCATTCAATCTCAGTTTGCAAACTCAGTCCAAGGTATAAAACCTCACCAATCCACTGGTTGTTTATCCAGGTTTTTATCACTCTTATTATATAAAATTAGCACAATGTTACTACTTTCCAGATTCACTTTAAAAATTCTAGGCTCCTGTTACACATTTCCCTACTCATTTAAGAACACAGGAATAACCCCTTTCAATACCGACCCTTTATTTAGTAAGTAAAACAGATTTTAGTTTATAAACATCTTTCAAGATAACACTTTGAAGATTTGGGGGGGATTGCAGGGGTTTGTTTGTTTTGTTTTTCTCTTAAGACCTCTTGATTTGTGTCCTTTGCAACACTTTTGCTAATTTCTAGCACCCTTTGAAGTGTGAACTGAAGAGAGGATTCCATTAATGTTGTGCTCATCGGTGTGAGAGAGAAACTTCTCAACTCACATTTACTACTCTAGGCCTCCCTCCTTAAAGGATCATTAGCCTTTTTAAGTCTTTATTGCATATTGCCCTGGGCATTCATGTTCTACTGCTTCTCTGCTGTGAATTCCTAAATAATTTTGTGATCTTTTTTCCACAAAGGAGGGGTTTATTAACAGAGATAAGATGCCTTTCTTGTATCACTTTTGCATTTGGCTGCATTATAATACATTACATGTAAATAGGTCCAGCAATCCAAGGGAAGGGTTTTCTGGTATTTGACTACTTCCCTTCATCACTACAGATCATCATTCACAAATGCCTGGCCATCCTTTGAAATAGAGATGGAAATATTTTTCTCAATAAGTGTGTTTTGTTCATTCTAAATTTTAGATTTGTTAAGTTCTTTATTGGTGTTGCATAGTTGCATTGCTGATGTTTTAAATAGCATGTCACATCACTCTGAAAAATGCTTTACCAGAAATCTAAAGAACTTTGTATCCAAGTGGTTATTTGTGGCTGGACCTAGACAGAGTGATATATTACAGTGTACCCCTATACAAATTTATTTAGGCTTCATTTATCTATTAGAAAATTTACTTAGGCTCCTCATAATTGAAAAATTTCATGTAATGCATTGTGTTAGACCGATGCATACACTATTTTATACATATATAAAATAAAAAACAAAACAAAAAAAAAAAGACTAAAAATTGTAAGAGTTTGAATCTTCTGACACTTCACAGGTCTGCAGGCTTGAGTGATTAGGGTTGCATTTTTAGGTCCACTTATTGAAAAATTTGGAAACCTCCAAATACTGGGGTAATAACACTGAAATCAGTGGCATAAATGTCACTGAAAAACTCACAAAAAACAGGGATAATATGCTATTTCAGAGTTAATTGTTCAATAAGAATGTAATGGGCAATCAATTTAATAATGTTTAGATTGTTCTCCCACGAATACCAATCAAGCAATAAAGGAACTACATTTGGAACCAGAAATTAGTGTGTTTTCATGAGAGAACTGCATTTCTGTTATGTGAACTTTTGGACAACTCATGTTATGATTTGTTTGTTGCTTTTTTATTCATCAAAAAGATGAAAAAGAGCCTAACAACATCAATGTACATGTATAAATTCCTCAATTCATTTTGGTTCAGGGAACTGAAATTAAAAAATAAGTGTTCTTAGGATTTGCTAATCTTCAAATTAATGTTATTGGCTAGTATCATGCTCCTTCTACATTTAGTGAGTATGAAGGGTTTGTTTGCTCAGTGACCACGAAAAAGAGAAGATTGAGACAATGAAAGCAAAATTAAAAG
>WEIV01008624.1:0-17209 GCA_013390005.1 Calyptomena viridis | reverse complement strand
CTGGGCAGGAGGGGCGCGGGCGTGGTCAGTGACGTCACCCCGGTGCGTCCTGAGGGGGAACAGGCGCCATTTTGTTACTGAGGGCGCGGGTGGCGCGGGGTCGGTCCCTGGGAACGGTGACATTTACAGAGAGTGACAGAAACGCAGAGTGACGGTCAGTTAAGACTGTCAGAAAAGACCTCTGAGATCATCGAGTTCAACCTATGGCCCGGCACCAGCATGTCAGCTAAACCAAGGCACTCAGTGCCACGTCCAGTCTTTCCCTGAAAGCCTCTAGGGACGGTGACTCAAACACCACGCCGGGCTGCCAGTACCAATGTCTAACCGCCCCTTCTGTGAAGAAATTCTTCCTAATGTCCGACCTAAACCTCCTGTGGCACAGCTCGAGAGTGTCCTCTCGTCCTGTAGCTGCTGCTTGGGAGAAGAGCCAGACGCCAACCTGACCACCACCTCTTTAGGTAGTTGTAGAGAGTGATAAGTAGTTAATGGAGTGAAAAGTCCTGGTGCTGTGGGAATGGGGAGAGCACTGGGGACATCCCAGGTGTGAGGAGATCAAAGGGCCCCTTGAATGGGGCAGTTCTGTTACCACTAATGTGTTTTTAATTGTGTAGATTCCTGGAATGGTTCTACAGAAATAATGTCACTTCAATAAACATCTCCAAGAAAAAAAAAAAATCATAATTAATTTACAAATACCTAGATCCCATTTTAGTTCTTTTTTAGACCCTGATGGCTGGCTGACCTTTGACAGAAGCCATGTAGGTGGAGAGTTCATTTCCCAGCACTTAGAATCCTACCGTAAAATGAGGGGATTCCCATAGTGGATGTCAAGACTGTAACAGTGGGAAACTGGGCTTTTGGGAAAGGACCTCTCAGACCAGACCTTATCATCTGGAGCAAGACTTGTGCCCACTTTATTGTGTAGTATATAGGAATGGTAAGATGGACAGGATCTTGGAAGGCTGTTGTGAAACACACCTTGGCATAAAAATATTGCTCTTTTTTTTCCTGTATTTTGCTCTCTAAGCTGTTAAAAGTGTTTTTGTTTCTTTGTTATTCTCTTCTTTAAAAATTACCTCTTCCAGCAATTTGTTCTCATATTATTTTATTTAATAATTTTAAGAACAGCTTTGCTTCCATACTGAAAGAAGTTACTCCCGGGTGGCACTTTCAGAAGTGTTTTGTCTTCTTCTACATGATGTATTTTGTACAGAACAACCCTAACCACTGCAGCTCGCTGTGTGCACCTGCTTTGCTAAATCCACATTGGAGGTAGATTTTGCCTTTCCCCACCTTCATCCATTGGATTCAGACTTATGAGGTGTCTAATATCATACTTCCAATTTAAAAGGAATTTGCATGTGGGTTTTGGGGGGAACAGAAGATCCAAGAATTATTTTGTACAATATTTCAGTGATGAAACCAAGATTAAGTTTTGTATCCTAAAGCAAATTTGTAGCAGGAGCTACGTAAACAAAACTACTCTTGTTTGTAGCAAAAAAAAATTAAGTAAACAATAGACACTAATGTTTACAAATGAGAGAAATCAAAGGATGAGCTAAACAAGCAAACTTCTGTCTAGGATGAGGAAATGTCCTCTCTAAAATAAAAAGGGTTTGTGAGCTGTGCTGCTGTAGGAGCCTCAAAAGGCAACGTGCGAGTGTTCAGCAAGAAATGAGAGCAGCCAAGGTGTGCTTCTCCCTAGTTCTCCCTGACACCTTCACTCCTCTGACAGTTCTGAAAATGCTCTTCAGAGAAGGAAATGCTCACAAAGAGCAGTAGGTAGTAGTGGCAACTCCTAGAACAGCTGACCCAGGTGCTCCTAGAGAACATTTCTTCCACCCATGGAGCTCCAAGAGGCTCACAGAGAGCAACTGAAAATGAGTTTTGAGTCTGTTCTGAACCTGAGTGTCGTGGCAGTTTCATTACAGTCTGAGTTACACTGACTTAAACTGTCTTAGCCTTTATCATCCCAACAACTGCAATTAATGTCTGTATGAGGTGTGTCAGGAGTCTATTGGGTCTGATTCACATCTTATTTAAATGTAGTGTAAATTAGGAAAGACTGCTGGGGGACACAAAAGTTTCCATGTGAATAATTTCAGGCAGGCATGTATTGGAAGAAACATAGGNTCCAAGAATTATTTTGTACAATATTTCAGTGATGAAACCAAGATTAAGTTTTGTATCCTAAAGCAAATTTGTAGCAGGAGCTACGTAAACAAAACTACTCTTGTTTGTAGCAAAAAAAAATTAAGTAAACAATAGACACTAATGTTTACAAATGAGAGAAATCAAAGGATGAGCTAAACAAGCAAACTTCTGTCTAGGATGAGGAAATGTCCTCTCTAAAATAAAAAGGGTTTGTGAGCTGTGCTGCTGTAGGAGCCTCAAAAGGCAACGTGCGAGTGTTCAGCAAGAAATGAGAGCAGCCAAGGTGTGCTTCTCCCTAGTTCTCCCTGACACCTTCACTCCTCTGACAGTTCTGAAAATGCTCTTCAGAGAAGGAAATGCTCACAAAGAGCAGTAGGTAGTAGTGGCAACTCCTAGAACAGCTGACCCAGGTGCTCCTAGAGAACATTTCTTCCACCCATGGAGCTCCAAGAGGCTCACAGAGAGCAACTGAAAATGAGTTTTGAGTCTGTTCTGAACCTGAGTGTCGTGGCAGTTTCATTACAGTCTGAGTTACACTGACTTAAACTGTCTTAGCCTTTATCATCCCAACAACTGCAATTAATGTCTGTATGAGGTGTGTCAGGAGTCTATTGGGTCTGATTCACATCTTATTTAAATGTAGTGTAAATTAGGAAAGACTGCTGGGGGACACAAAAGTTTCCATGTGAATAATTTCAGGCAGGCATGTATTGGAAGAAACATAGGTATTTTAAGAAGAGTATTGTGGATCATGTTTTGATGTAGTTGTATGAAATATGTTTAACTGTGCAATATGTGATGGTTATTATCACTGTGATTATTGCAATCTTCCTGACAGCACATGCTTTTACAAAGGTGTGAGGAAAACAAGTGAGCAGCCAGCTCTGGCTCTGCAGCTGTCTGGATTATTGACCCATGGCATGGGAACCCCTTCTTGTACTCCCTGCTGTGCTGCTGCCTTGCAGAAAGGGTGGGCTTTCCCAAAGCTGACCTATCTGAGGGCCTATAGTTTGGTTTAAACACTGGTTTATCACCTTTAAAAATGTGGGCCTAAATCCAGCATTTTGAGGACATCTCAACACATGCATTTTTCCAAAAGATCCAACGTCTTGGGAGCCTTTTGAGTGCAAAAATACTGCAGAGTGAGCCCTGTAAAGGAATATAAATACAAATATTTCTATGAAGTGATGGTAGCGNACATTTCTTCCACCCATGGAGCTCCAAGAGGCTCACAGAGAGCAACTGAAAATGAGTTTTGAGTCTGTTCTGAACCTGAGTGTCGTGGCAGTTTCATTACAGTCTGAGTTACACTGACTTAAACTGTCTTAGCCTTTATCATCCCAACAACTGCAATTAATGTCTGTATGAGGTGTGTCAGGAGTCTATTGGGTCTGATTCACATCTTATTTAAATGTAGTGTAAATTAGGAAAGACTGCTGGGGGACACAAAAGTTTCCATGTGAATAATTTCAGGCAGGCATGTATTGGAAGAAACATAGGTATTTTAAGAAGAGTATTGTGGATCATGTTTTGATGTAGTTGTATGAAATATGTTTAACTGTGCAATATGTGATGGTTATTATCACTGTGATTATTGCAATCTTCCTGACAGCACATGCTTTTACAAAGGTGTGAGGAAAACAAGTGAGCAGCCAGCTCTGGCTCTGCAGCTGTCTGGATTATTGACCCATGGCATGGGAACCCCTTCTTGTACTCCCTGCTGTGCTGCTGCCTTGCAGAAAGGGTGGGCTTTCCCAAAGCTGACCTATCTGAGGGCCTATAGTTTGGTTTAAACACTGGTTTATCACCTTTAAAAATGTGGGCCTAAATCCAGCATTTTGAGGACATCTCAACACATGCATTTTTCCAAAAGATCCAACGTCTTGGGAGCCTTTTGAGTGCAAAAATACTGCAGAGTGAGCCCTGTAAAGGAATATAAATACAAATATTTCTATGAAGTGATGGTAGCGAGTCACTTAGAGAAAGCTGTTTCAGTGTGGTGGTGGGACAGGTGGAGGCCAGGCCAGAACTCCGCTAACCTGACTTAAATGCCCAGCACCCTCTCCTGCTGGGTGTGCAGCAGTGACGTGTGACACTTTGAATCATGTCACTGTTGTTTAGCAAAAATTGAACGATTGCAGCGAGCTGGGAGAGGTGGACTTCAGCAGAGGTGAAGCGGACTCACTACACTGGAAAAGAATGTTTGTGGCACAGAAGCAAGTTCGGGTTTGTATGGGCTGCACACAGAAATGCTTGTGGGGGCAGGAAGCTTTAGCTTTCAGGTGATGGGATTTAGCGAGTTTAGAGAACTTCTGTTCCACTACGATTCAGAATCAAAGACCACTTTCCAAAGACTCGTCTTTCACCTTTCTTATTATTTTTTCCAGCTGCAGCGGCGGAGAGAGGAGGGCACGGACACCAGCGTGAGTCACCAATGTGGTGGGATGGATCCCAGGCGCTCAGAGCAATGCCGGCCCGGCCCGCCTGGTGGCAAACTGGAAGCGCCTTTCCGTTCGGCAGGTCTGGGAACAACAATGCGCTCTCTGGGATTGCAGACTGTAATCTCATCCCTGTGCGTTTTCAAATTTTCAGAGCCCGGCTCATCACTCTCGAATAGCAATGTTCCCTCCATCAGATACTGTATTAACAAACGCGGAGTTCGTGCTGCAGAGAGAGCGCCTGTGTCTCAAACTTCACAGAGTGTCTGCGGGCAAAAGTTTTCTTCATCTTCTCCCTGTAGTCCTGGAATGGCAGAAATCAATATTCTGACATCTGTAAATCCTTTGTTCCCCTTTTCACCAGGGCTTTATCAGCTTTGGGAGAGAGGGAGGGGGGAAGGAGGGCGTTGAGAGAGCCGTTGTCCCGTCTCTCGGGAATGATCTGGAACTACCATGCAAATCTTTATTTGAAGACCCTGGGAACTGGGGGAGTGCTTTAGCTAGGAGCTCAGTGGGAGGGGAGCTAGGCATCCCAGCTCACACACTCCTGCCTGGTGCAAGGAGCTGGGAAGAGTCTTTTGAACGGGCAGAAGAGACATTTTGTGTTTTGTGGGCTTCTGTGAGGCTTTGCACTCTTGATGTCCCCTGCTTTGCGCCTTGTTTTCTGCCTGTTTTTTCTAAATGTTTGCATAAGAACTGGAGAGGTGAGAGACTCAAGAGCTGCGATTAGCAGCAATGAAGTCAGAAGGGTGCAGGGTGCAGATCCCCTCCAGCCCCCCTGTCACACCCTGAAGACTCCCACCAAGTAGTGGAGCAGCTGCAGTGGTTGTAGCACCTGTACATCCCAACTGCTGGCGTTAGCACAGGACATGGGCACAGTTTCAGTAAAACAAATGGTTCAGCTGGTCAGGAATAGTGGAGTAGAATAGCTTACGGTTCTCCAATTATCACGTTCTAGCCAGGTTTTTAAAAACTGCCTCTTAGAGGGGCAAAGACCCACAGAGCAGAACCTGCTTTGTGAAACCCGGTGGTCTGTCCTGGCTTGGCTCTATGTCACCTGCTTTATATTAAGGCAGGGTCACACTAACTGCCAGTTTCCTGGAAGTTGTGTAGGGTTCTCCTCAGGCCCCGTGGAAGGGGAGATACCCTGACTCTCTATCCATATATACAAACAGGGCAGTGAAGGAGGGACGGTTCAGATTGGTATCTAGGCATTTTTGTGCTTACAACTTCTGTAAAGGCAGTCACAGTCCTTTTGATTTTCTGACCTTAATCTTTATGGTGTCTGTATTGTTTGTTTTTCAAACTTTGGGGGGGTTTTGTGTTCCAGAAAACTAAAAATTACTTTGAAACAATGACAGCCCTGGAAAATGCAACACTGTTTTCTCTTTCCTGGTCAGCAGCCATTTACAAATCTCACCTGCTGTCAATACCATAGGGACACATGCCCTGGGACACAACTCTCCGACTCTCCATTACCTCCCATGTTACAGCCAAAGCAGTGTAAACCACTGGTGTTTGTTCTGCAAGTACTTTTCTGATTTGTGGAGGGAAAGAGCATCGCAAGTGTGCTGTCATGTGCACAGTTGGGTCTGAATGTGCTCTTTTTTTTTTGACGTGTGTAACTCTAGAGTGACTCAGCTGACTTGAGTGAACCCTTGGAACTGTGCTGGCTGTAAACCAGCCTGGACGTGCCCTCTGGCTTCTGTAAGTGTTCCCAGTACCTGTGCACACTCCCGCATCCATGCAGGTGCTTTTCTGAGTACACTTGTTTGCATGCGGGCTGGTGTATGAATGCACATTCTTCTCACCCACGCCTCACATACGCATGCAGACACACATCCTCCAGTGCACACGGCCTTCCCTTTCTCTCATACACATTCGTGCACATACACAGACTTTTTGAAAGCTCTGTTTTCAGAAAGGTTTTATTTATAGGTCCTGCCTGGTTGTGAATGTGAAAGGGAGAAAGGCCCTCAGAGGGTTCCTTTCATGTGTAAATCAGCCTAGGCTGAGAGCATTGGGGTCACTGAGAGGAGGATTTCACTCTTAATTACTCAGAGAGAAAGCAGACAGGGGACTTTCTCAAACTAATAGGGTTGTTCTCTGCTGGGTAAAGCAGCTTGAGATGCCCAAACTTCTCTTGCATCAGACTTCAGGCTCTGATTCACAGCCCTCTTCTGCCAGTAGCAAGAGCTGGTGTCTGTGTGGCACTTAGAACAAACAGTTCAGCTTCCAAAACAGCTCACTTATTAAAGATGGTTGTGTTCACTCTGATAATTGGGTGTTCTTTGGAGAGCAACAGAAGAACTGACCGAGCTTGCTTTGTTTTTATGCCACTTTTATGGAAAAAAAAATTCTGTGATACATATATCTGTGACTCTACCTGAGGGCCTCAGTATTCTTCCAGACCTGAAAACTCCCACCTCTCTTCCAAGTAGAAAAATGCTGTTGTCTAGAGATTAGTCCAGTGAGCAAGACTCTGAACTTGGACTTAAAACCAGCACTGAATTCCCAGTGCAGCCACCGAATGCCTTTGTGTCCTTAGCTGTAGAATGGAGTAATCTTCTCTCTAGAGTGGGGCTGTTAAGAACGAAAGTCAATATGGATTGTGATACCCTGGGTAATAAGGCTGAGAATTCCGGGGTAAATGTGGGTGATGAGTGTGTCTGAAAAGATGTGTCTTTTTCCTGGGATGCAATGCCAGCACGGGGATTCCCCTGCTGAATCCCTGCACACAAAACTGAGTCAGGAAACTGCAGAGATGAGAACACACATTTGGTTGTCGTCAGGGACTGTGGGACCTGCTTGAGCAGCCACATTCTAACAGATGTAGCTGTCAGCAGTTGCAGGGAAGAGACCTGTGTTGTCAAGTGCACACACACACATAAGCAGGTGTACCAGTTGACAAAGTTAAATTTACATTCTCTCATCTTTACTTCCTTTTCATATGGCCTCTGCTGCCCAAACAGCCTCCTGGAAGCCCTAATTCAGGATTCTTGGAGCTGTGTTAATTCAGCTTGCCTAGGAAGGCAGAGGGTTTATTCGGGAGCACCTGTTTGAGGATACTCAGTAGTGTTGAGAGCCATTGGCAGATAAGGTCAGCAGTCTGAAGTATCTGCAGAGGTCAGAAGGAAATGCATAGGTCATTTCTCTTGCAAATGAAGAGCTGCAGCCTGGAGCAGCCTTAGCAGAGCCCAGCATGTGAGTCCAGGCTGTTTCTTTTATGAGCTGATGGAGATGGGGCACAAAAGGACTTCCCTGATGGAGTTCTGTCACAGCCTTTGTTATCTTTTCCTCCTGCAGCATGCACAGGACATGGATTGAGGGTTATCCTGGTTACTAGCACAGTCAGGAGGACGAAGGCTTTACTGCTGCATAGAAAACCTTAGGCTGCAGGGTATCCTTATTGCCATTCCAGGAAGAAAATCTTGGTTTAAGATGTAGAACACATGTATTTCTGCTTTAGTGCTCATTTATACCTAACCTACATTAAAATGAGTAAATTCAAGAGNTTTTCCTCCTGCAGCATGCACAGGACATGGATTGAGGGTTATCCTGGTTACTAGCACAGTCAGGAGGACGAAGGCTTTACTGCTGCATAGAAAACCTTAGGCTGCAGGGTATCCTTATTGCCATTCCAGGAAGAAAATCTTGGTTTAAGATGTAGAACACATGTATTTCTGCTTTAGTGCTCATTTATACCTAACCTACATTAAAATGAGTAAATTCAAGAGCTGCTTTAAAATAATGCACATAACCGAGTAATGGGTTAGAAAGCCTAGATTCTGTTCTTCATTCTGGTGGTAAGCTGTCAGTTACTTTGACAAATCCCTATGAATGCCTATGCCTCACTTTGTCTGCAAAACACTGAAGAAAAGCAATGTATTCTTTTTTCTAAAACGTTTTGAGAATTTAGGGTACAGAAACCTGTATATATACAAAATGTTGCTGTTAGCACCATCTATCAGTGAAATCTCTTTTAATCTACTTCTATGCAGCAATGTTACTTTCTCTGAATTGTTGATTTATAATTAATTTTAATGTTATATAAACAATGTCAGTTCTCTCTTAACCACTTACTCTTTTGCTTCTTTGCAGACCACCAAGGGAACTCCTTTATCTGTGACATTGTAATGGGAGGTGGAGACACCTCGAGGAGAAGGTCGAGACAGACAACAGCAATTACAGTCAATAATATCTCTGACTTGCCTCAATTACAGGTCTGTGTGATCTGTGCATGCCATCTTCCCTATGTATAAGTATTTACAATGAGGCAGGACATGAAAATAACTGTTTCCCTTGTAGGAGCTCTGGGAGCAGTTTCCTGTTATTATCATTGTCTTTTCACAGCTTCAGATAGAGTAGGGCAGGGTGGGGGTTTTAAGGAAAGGCAGCTAAGATTGGAATAAATGTACTCAGGGTTTTCCCTCACTGCTGTGATGTTACAGCCATGACAAGCAGCTAGAAGTTAGAACAGTCCTGGGACTGCCAGAACTTACACTAGAGGGAAAAGTAACTTATGTTTAGATTTTACTTTTCAACTGTTGCTGTGTGTGAAGGATTGTTTTTTATGGCTTTCATCTCTATTTTCCTTTAGAAACCTCAGGAGAACTGTCCACCCTTCAAATCTGTTTTGATGTGTTTTAAATGCATGACATGGAGCACAGCCACTCTCAGTAGGTTGCAGAAAGAGGCCATAAAATTGTAACACATCTTCGGAAGGGGTAAGCTTGTTCTTTATTTCCTAGAAGCATCAGCCAGGCTTACTCCACTTTGTGTAGGAAGAGCTGCAGGAGAAGATGAATGTTCCTGAGGGCTCAGAGACAGTCTCATGTTTGGGGTAAGGCTGAGGTTAGCCGTGAAGCCTGTGTCCAGGCAGTAATTTGACAGCAGACATGGGCACACAGTAATGCAGGCTCTGAAATTGCAGAGGCCTGCTGAGTTATTGTGTGCTGGAGGAGCTTTTCGGTTTGTGGGCACATGGGTCTGCCTGCCTGCCATTGTGCAGACATAACTGAGACATAAAGGAGGCTGGCAAATTGCAGAACACTGATGGAAGAGGGGGGACAAGGGGCTGAAGAACGAAAGTTAAGAGTTCAAAGACAAAGGGCTCAAGCCTAGTTGTGAATTCCTAGCAGGTAGTTGGTCTTTAAATGAAAGCATTTGTCAAGTAACTTACTGATTTAATGTGAGAATTGGACAGATATCTGCAAAGGTTTTGCACCCCGTTTGCAATGTGATTACAGGAGATTTAACAGAGAAAGAAGTTTTTCTTTCTCCCACAATATATATTTGTTCGTGTACCTAAAACATGTAGGGCAGACATCATAGATGACATTGTACAAAGTGAGTCTCAGATGAAACATACAGTGTTTCCACAGATTGTAACTGATTGTAAATAAGGCACATAACTTGCTTTCCTTCTGGTAGTGCCTAACCATACCATTGTTGGATTATCCAGGGCCTTGCATCAGCCACACTGGGCTGCATGTGGCTGCTGGTCTGTATCCTTGTCCCACAGATCCACTCCTGTTTTACCTGGGCAATGCACCTGGCATTTCCATTATGAGCACCACCTTTCTCAGACCCTACGTTGTCTCCTGTCACTGCACAGGGACCTCAGTGTCATGATGTAGTGCCTTGGCTGTACTCAGCAGCGGCTGTGATCAGGCTGCATGTCTGTGCTGTGCCTAATACTGAACTGCTGGGGCAGAGACATTCCACAGAGCCCAGCCAGCAGCTCTGTCTGGGCAGTGTGTAACCCCTTTTTGTGCCTGTCAGGACTCTGTTAGGGAATGTAACAGGCTCTGCACAGTACATTGGTAGGCAGTCACCCTACCATAGCTCTAGCTGATGCACAGGCCAGTAGTATTTTTAAATTGGACCCTCATTTCAAGTTTGTTTTTGTACATTTGCTTTGTTTTTTAAAATTTCAAAAGCCTCTTCTTGGACCTTGAACCATTCCTGTGCTGGAGCCTTGTGAGTTAATTACTAAGGACTCACAACTTGTTGATAGATGCGTGCAGAAAGTAGCTACATGGTTAGCCATTCCTGTAAATCGTTGGACTCTTCATAAATTTAATTCTAGGCTTTCCCTTAAAAGCCCTCTTCCAAACTGGACACAAGACAATGGACACCAGTGGGCACAGCTCCCAGTGACTAGGATATTGTCACATATCCAAAAGCCTGGTGAAAGGAGCAGACATTAGGTCTGAATTCATTCTGGCAGGGAGATTTGGCTGAGAGAGAAGGGAAAAAAGGTCAGAGGCAGCTCCAAGAAAATGGCTTTGGTTTAAAATGTTTCATTAGAGTTTTCACACTGGAAATATAAAGTACAAGAATACAATTGCTTGGCAGAGAAGCCACATTTAGTAACAGTCCTGTATACATTCAGTGCTCTATACAGAGGTAGATAAAAGACATTCCTGGCCACCTTAGCAAAAGGGGTTCCCCTTTGGAAAGGTGATTTTTTTCCAAAGTAGCTTACATAATCTGGAGATTTTTAAATTAATATTGATAAAAGCTGTTCTTTTTTCAGTGGACCATTGCTCTTTACTGTGTCCACACAGCCTCTCCAAGGCAGACTGGCTTTATCTAAGCAGTGTATCAGTGTCAGTCCATCTGGGAACACAATTGGGATGCTCACCTCACATTCTCTCCCTCTCTCTCTCTCTCTTTGACTTCTCCTGTTGTAACTCAATATGATAATCACAGATACCCTTTTCCAAAGAGTTAGTCTTTTCCTGTTGATCCAACAAGCTCCCTTTTTGAAGACAGTTGTTATCTGCCACTTTGGCTTTGTTACCTCAGAATGTTTCACCTTCCCATGCAGGCAAGGTTGGAAGCTTGGACCAGCACACACATCTGTGAGATCTGCCAGTGCAGGGCTATGGCAGATGTCACCTGGGAGGAGGTAGGAAATGGGTATCAGTATGTCTCATCTGTTTTCTTCTTTTGGGACATAGTTTGACCAAAGAACTGAGCAGTTGAAATGTCACAGAGCATTATGTGGTGTGAATGGGTTTTTTTAATGGGAAGCTAGGATTAGTGTACCTTTTTCTTTTTTTTCTGGTTTAAGTTATAGGTGAAAAATTGAGGGGGGGAGGTTTGCCATTACATCCCAGCAGCAATTTTAAGTTTAGTCTGGCTTAGAAAGAATGGTTTCCCAACAGACTGGCAAAACAAAAGCACACTTACTTGACCCTGCAAAGGTCATTCCTGACCAGACCCTGAAACAGCAGAAGTACAGATTGCCAATATTTTACACTGACAATCTGTGTGGCATATTTGTACCCAGGTTCTTTTGTCAGCATTTCCAATAATTTTTATATTCTCCACTGACTGTGCTGGGCAGTGTGTTGACAGGGTCCTGGGTGCACCAGCTGACTTTGCAACCTCTTCTCCCTGTCCTACAGGTTTGGCTGCCTGTGTTCAAGGTCTATCATGATATGGTAAAGTGTAATCTGGCATCAGAGTGCTGTGAAAATAGCTGTGTGCCAAAGAGCTGGGAGAAGCCTTCTGGGGCCTCCTCACTTTCCCTGGGAGCCATGGCGCAGAGGTGCCCTGGTCTTTGGTCTTCATCTAGGGTAGGCTATGGGGGTATCTGTGACTGGCTGTGAACCTTGCTGATCCTGACTTGACTTCCTGGCTTGGCCTCAGACCTGGCTCGTCCCTATGGGCTCATTGAGCTCCTGGCTAAATGTGGTCCCTGTCACTAGACCTGCTCTGCTCTTCTTGCTTGGTCACTGTATCCTTGTGCCACTTTACACCCAGGTCCCGTCCCTGCTGATGTTGCTGCCAGTCCTGCTCCCCTCTGCTCCTTGGGCTCCCCCAGCTCCTCTGCCCAGCTCCTGGCATGGACCGCAGCATCTCTCTGAGAGGGAATGGGCATTATTGCTATGACAATAAGGAAGATGTGGCATTAGCTTTGCCTCCCTTCAGCTTCCTGAAAAGCCAAACCGAAATTCGAGTCTATCTCCCGGGCGCCGGCAGAGCAGCCGGTAGGAGGAGCTCGCTAAACACGTCGTGGATCGTTCCCAGCCTGTCACAGCGACATGTTTCAAGGGCATCTCTTTAGATCTGCCTTCTTGGAATTTCCTGGCAGAAAACCAGCAGCGGCAGAAGACAGAGGAAACTTCGTTGTATTGCAACCATGCAGCTTCCAGTGATTTATTTTAATTTTTTTTTTTTTTTTAGGCTTCTGAGGTTGTTTATCTCACTGTGATGCCTTTGTAATTCTTTCAGAAACTTAAGATATTCATGAAGGTGTTTGGGATGCCTTTTGGTCCCTGGAAGTGGCTAATTGTTTTATCTTCCAAGAAAGCTAGTGTAACATTTTATGAACAGCATCAAACCACAGACTAAAGAATTCCAAAACAATGTTTGTCTTTGCATAGGAAGATCTCTTTCTGGAGTCCTCATGACCTCTGAGGGGACCTGCAAGGAAAGAGCTCTGAAATGTATCAGTACCACTCTGAATATTGGCCTGACAAAGTTATTTAAACACTTCTGCCTCCTTGTATGCAGTTCATCCTTGTCTTCTGTGAGAAGCAGGTATGGAGGACAGTAGTCACCAGGCTTTTGCACAGCATAGTGTTCTCATCAGTTAGGTGCAAAGTATCATCCTGCTTCTTAGGGGCAGTCCTGCAGCCCTAAATTTCACAGGCCTCATGGTCGCACCTTTGCACCACCTTTAAAAACTAATTGAGATTATTTTTTTAATTGGGAATTCTCACTTTTGTAAGTCTGGCCTTTATTTAGTTCCTTAATGGGAACTAGGTACCTTCTGGTTCTGAATGTTGCTGTAATAATTATTTTGATTCTTAATGTGCCAGAAATTATTCTAATGCATATCAGTGTAAATGAACCCAATAGAGATTCTTCAAATTTATCCTGGTGTTCAAGAGAATGGAATTCATGCACTTCAATTTACAGCTTATTAAGTGATCAGAATTAATGAACTCACAACGACCTTTTCTGTTCTTGTTTACACATTTTCTTCCCATTCACTCATAATGTACATGATTTAGAAAAAGGAGAGAGTTGAAAAGGCAGCACGTGGGTCAGATATGTCCCATGGAGCACAGCATTGTGCCTCAGGTTTTAATCATGTTTGAAAAGCTGTGATTTAGGAATGGCACCTCAGCTGATCCACAGAAACCCAGTTCGATTTTCAGAACCCTCTATGCAAATATTTGTACTGAGGGACAGGGAAGGTGTTCTTCAGTCACTGGAGTTCAGTTGATGCAGAATAATTCCTCCTTTTTTTTTTTTAGTAATTTTTCAGTGTGGTACCATGTTTCAGCCTGGTGGTTGGGAATCATGCAAACCACCAGCTCCATCTTTCCTTTTATTTAGAGATCTGGAAATCACTTGAGATGTCACTAAGAAAACCTCACATAAACCCTGTTTTCCCAAGATCAACTGAAAGTTATCCCGCTGTGGTTCATTCAGTGCAAGGTTGGAATGATGCGTGTTTCCTTTTGGTTTTCATAATGTCCAAGGCTAAACTTGGGAGTCTGTGTGCTCATCTGGACATCCCTTCTGTCTGACTTCATGGAACAGGACAACTTCTAAATGCTCCATCTGATCAACTGCAAAAAATTCAGAGACTTATTATTACTGTGAGAGAGAGCACCACTAATTTGGGAAAATACTAGGAAATGAAAAAGGGAAAATTGGCAAGCAGGGGTAATTTAGATACTGTTGTACTTGTAGATGAAGCAACTGGGAGGTAGCTCTTGCATACCCATACCTTTATCTCATGTCTATCTGTCACTCTACAAAAGTTATCATGTAAGCACACTCAAAGATCTGCCACCAGATATATACAGGGCTTGTATGCACCCTTTGCAGAACTGGAGGAGAATGGAGATCCAAAGTTAGAAAGAAAAAGGATGAGGAACACACAGAAACCCCAGTATGAGGGAGTTGAAGGCATCCTGCTAGAGCACTAGTGTAAGTGTGCCCAGGAATATTTAGAGTAACCATTTATTCAGGGAATAGAGGTAGATGGGGCATTAAAATGCTATTGTAGGAGAGAAGGAGGGATTCCTGAAGAGGAAAATGCTAGGATCACAGCAACCCATAAACAGACTGCCTGGATACATACATGCCCCAGGCATTGGAGGGGGAACTGAGATGCTTGGAAAGGTGGCATATGAGGCATTTGTGCAGGGTGAGGATGAGGCTTATGGAATAAATCCCTGTATGAGAGAGTGAAATCCTCAAAAGAACAGCTGTAGATAGTGAAGTGCCCACAAGAGATAGGAAGTAGAGGGCAGGCAGCCACCTCACCCTGAGCAGTCCTGCTGACACTGCTGAGAGCAAGGGGGGCCAAGGCAGCAGATGGGAAAAGTGTTTTCAAGTCATGTGGGCTGGTTCTGGCTATGTATGACTTGCTGAAAAGCAGAGAAACTGGTTGGTAACTCAAGCAGGCAAGAGTGGAGCCCAGAGCTGGACAGAGATCCAAACAGCAGCTCACCCTGACCATGCTGCTCCTCCCCGTGCTGGTGCAGAGGTGATGCATCTCAGGGACTACCAGGCACTCTCTGTGGGTGAAGGTACCATGCAGAGGCAGGTAGTCCCTGGAAGATGATGTATTAATGATTCGTTTTGCCTCTTTTCGCTTATGTACTTGCACACCAATGTTAAAAGATCAGAGAGACCCTCAAAGGTAAATACAGTGAAGCGACACACTGGGGTTTTGTAAAAATGGTGTGGAGGAGAGCCTGTGGTTGCATTTGAGGAAGGTAGAAAACACTAGATTCACAGGACTCAGCTTTAACTACAACTGACTTACAAGTCTAGTTGAAAAACAAACATGGCTTAACACATTTCTAGCATTTCTCTATTTTTTTAACTTTTTAGCTTTTTTCTTTTGCCCTTCTCAGTCCTGAGCATTCAAGCTCACAAGGCAATAACTTAACAGCACTGCTAGTATTTCCATGTTCTCTTTCTTTAAAAAGTTCATGAAAGTTGTCACAATACCCAATTAAAGCTCCTTCTGCTGTGCTATCTAATCCAAAGTAGTTTGTATCAGATTTATGTTCTGGCAGCTCTGTGATAAACTTGGACACTACCACATAGCAAACACAAAAGATTACTCAGAGTTGTTGTTACTGAATTTGAAGGACTCTTTTGTTTCGTGAATCCACACCCTTGGATCCATGTACCAGGGTTATGGTCCCCAATGGCTCTGCACCTCATACATTTACAAACTTAGGCAGACTGGAATGAAGACATTTCCACTGGTGACATTTTAATATTTTGATAGATTTAACCTGTTCTTTGTATTAAAGTTGTGCGTATCAAAAAGCAGGCACAAGTAGAAGATATGAGGCACTGGAGAATTTGATGAGGTCTGGTATTTTGACCAAAGGGTCCTTGAGATGTAAAAGTAAGGTTTCTCCTCTCTCATGTAAGTCTCCTTAAGCCTTATGTCTCAATCCATAAGGCTTCCCTGAAACCCTGGATCAACTTTGTGAAGCTCCTAGACAAAGAAAGTTCTGCAGAAAATTATCAAACTCTTGATTCCCCTGGTGGGAGGCCTTGCAAACTTGTGCCTGAAAACATAAAAGACTCAAACTACGATGTCAGTCACACCCTCAACACAAAGATTATAGGTGTAACCAGAGGAGGAATTCATCATAAAATCTCTCTGATCTGAAGTCAAGCAGAGCTCTGGAAACTGCTGCCAAATACCCAAGCCAGAGACCTCTCATCCCAGGGCTGGTTCATCCCCTGCGTTATCCAGTACTCTAAAGCTTGTTCTATCCCCAGTTTATGGAAAGAGAAAAGATAACTGACATTCACTGCAAAAGTTGGAATGTTTTATTTGTGGGTTGTGTTTCAGTTAAGAGGGGGTTTTGTGTTAAAATTAATCTATATTTGTCTGAAGGAATAGTAATTTTTCTTGCTATGACTCCAGGAGGAAAAATATTTACTATCTCCACACTTCCAAGTGAGAAGTTCACCTTGTAACAGCAGGTGTACCTTGGGGTTGCAACTAACAGTGACTACCATCACTAATGGTCTATACTGTCTAATTGCCCCTGGAGCAAAAAATAAGTTTAATCATTTATAATTCATCTTTAAATTACTTGTCTTGAAAAGGTTATATATTACTGGTGTGGGACCATGGAACCTGGTCTCTATATATTTCTGTACTCACCACCATCCCTATTTTGCATGTTCATTGTCTGATTCTGTTGGCATTTCTAAAACATTGATGGAATTTTTGGGTTTTCTTCTAATGTTATACCCCAAACACATGACTCTAGCTTGGTGAGACTGTGGTGGAAGGTCACTCTGTGTTGCTCTGAGACCTGCTGGAAATCCAGGCGTGCACAGCCAGCAGCTGAACAGGGCAGGGACAGGCAGAGGACATGGTGAACTTCTTAGCTGGCTTTTGGTTTCCAGCCCTGTGCTCTGTACTGTTGTGTTCTGCTGTGCGAATCCTTCAGTTCTTCTTCTCTTTGGGTCTTTAATACCAGCAGATGGAAATACATCTCAACTTTCAAAAACTCTGAATTATTTATTAAGAACAAAATTATCAGGTCTGAGCGCTGGTTCCTTCTCTCTTTTTTTCTCCTTTTCTCTCTGCAAACTGCCTT
>WEIV01008571.1:0-28241 GCA_013390005.1 Calyptomena viridis | reverse complement strand
TCCCCAAGACATTATTTTATTTGATTTTCAGAATTTTCTACCTTGAACTGCAACTACTTTTTTTATTTTATGTTTCTTGGTTTGGAATGAAAAATCCACCCTGCATAGTCCATCATCTTGTGTCTGAGGCTGTGAAACAGATACTTGTTTAGAGTTTTTAATGTTCTCTCCTCTAATAAAGGAGAGAAAAGTTTCCATTTCTCTTTCCATGACACTTGTAAACTGGCCCCTGGAAAAAATAATTTCTCTCCTTCACTGTTTATTTGTCTGTGTTTGCTTTGCACTGAAAAATCTACATTTCCAGTAAGCTGGACAGACAGATCTTACTAGAATTTTTTGATCCATTGCTGGTAATCACTCCCATGATAACTGCTTCTTTTCCTACATGTGGCTCTTTGTTTGGGGACTCACATCTCTCTTTAGACTTGTGCTTAGAGCTAGACTAATGATTTCTATCAAGATGCTTTTCAAGTTTGAGATGATGCTTTTGTTTAAATGTTTAAAGTAAATGTTATATGTCTGTTGAATAAACAATATAGATGCTTTGACTGATGTTAACAAGGGCCATTCCTAGCTTTATCATGCTCACAAAAAGACTAAGACATTCAATTGATGGCACTATGTTGCAATGAATTGTGCCTATTGTTTAACTACAGTTAAACTGCAATTGTACGTGGGACTATAACTTCAAGCTAAATGATCATTTTGATGTATTTATTACTACTGGATGTTTTTTTTTCTGCACAGTTACATTAAAGTACTAATGCAATTTCCCTGGAGAAATAAAAGTAACCACAGTTTCTTGAGGTTGTTTATCTACAGCAGAAGCTACATGCTCTTTAATCCATTAAGTAAGCAAGATGAGAGAGAGAAAAAGCCATTCAGACTCTGATTCCTATTTTCACAATGAAACTCATGTTTGAGCTCACTCCGTAAGTACCAAAAATAGCTCAGCAAAAGGGCTTTCCTTGAGCACTTCCATTATTCACATGATGCGGCACCTTACGTAACGCAAAGCACACACATCATCCCACTGACTGCAGTGCACATGGACGCCAGCAGGCAAACATTTCCACCAGGGACAGTAGTGCCAAGTGTTTTAAGGGCAAAGACAATCCGAAGGCACTGATTTCTTCCAATGGACAAGTCTAGCAAATTTTAGAAAATTATTTGGGGGATCTGACAAAGGGATTTCAGTATGAATAAAATTATAGACCTGTCCAATTAAAGCTGGTGTTACTTGATGCATATCCGTCCTCCTTTTTAAAAATGGAAATACTGCATTATCTTGAGAGTCTCGGTAATTTTGGTTAGGCACTTGTGGTACCTGCCTCACCATTGGCAGCTCCTTCCAAAGACCAACAATTCCCGGAAGCACTCGACCAGGTGGTGCCATCTTTCCTTAGTGGAGTCATCCTTTGCTTCTGTAACCACTTAGTCCCAGTCCCAGCTCTTTCATTCGAACACACCATTTGTGCCTCCCTTTGCTAATCTGCATGCATGTGAACCCGCTTGACTGCAACATTGTTATTTGTACTTCTCTGTGTTCCCTGCACGTGGGATTGAATCTGTCACAGCTTCCAGCTGCACAGTTTTTCATTCAAGCTATGAAGTATTGCTCTTAACACTAACAGTCCCAAATTTAACCCCTATTCTTGGTCACAGTGGTAATCATCACACGTAATTTAGGATTTCATCTTTGAGATTATGGTATGAATACTAGTGTACTGTGACTCATTTTGGCTAATGATAATATAACATAACAATTATTGTTTTCAGAAAGGGATTATTGAACCTATGTAAACAGTTCTGCTTCCCTGGAAACCCATAATTTTGAAAAATAAGCAAATCTTGTTTCATTATTAAAAATCATATTTTAAAAAGAAGTTATTTTCTTTCAAGTGATCTGGCACCATGAAAATTTAGATTTTCATATAATGAAACTGTAGTACATCCTCAGTACCATTAGATTCATGGTTTCTGCAGCCTGCACTCTCTATTTAGCATTATATACAACCATATATGCAACCATTTCTCTCAGCAGCCACTGGTGGGTGTATTTAACTTGAGGAAAAAGACTATACAAATCTTTAGGACAAGTTTTGAATGCCTCCTCCAAGAGAAACTGCATGGGCCAAATAGACAGGTTAAAGCTCTGATAACCTGAGGATATTGGGATTTAGTCTGTGTGGAAGATGCCAATAGGTCCTGATAATGCAATCTCTTCTAATGGAAAAGTCAGTGGTTCATCTGCAAATACAATTTTTGGACCTTCAACAATACAACACAGACTTTTCCTAGGAAAACATTAACCAGCCTGACCTTTGACATAAGAGATCTCTTAAGGTATCTGGTGCTTTCACGCAATGCTCTGAGGGTTGCAGCACTAAGAACAAGACCCAGCAGAAGCCATAATGAAAGCAGTGCCAGAGACATAGGCTTACGAAACTGAGAACAGTTTTTTTCCTTGTTTTGTATATCAAGTTGCTAAATCCAGGAATCTTGGTCAGGTGTGATTTAGCGCCTTTTTCTCTCTCTCTCTAGATTAGCACTGAGTGATGCAGTATAGATATTCAACCACACTGTTGCACTGTCTTCCCTTGACTATGACTTTTAGATTTGCATTCAACATAAACCTTGGTTCAGTGAGCAATACCTTATCAAGTCAAGCTCCCTGCTTGTGAGGCTCCTTGCGACAACATAGGCTATGTCGACATGTTCTGTTCTGCACATGAACATCCTTCTCCTGAGCAGAAAAGTACCAAGCTGCAGCCATGGTAGCATTGCCCCAGAAACCTCTGCCTTGCTGTGTCTCCTCTGTTGACCTGTCAAGTGTGCATCACTTATGTGGTGGGAGTTCTCCAGGGAAAACCAATGTCAGTGCAGCTGCAGCTTTTAGGGTTCTGCAGCAAAAGCACTGCAGTGACAGCCCTGCCTGTCTACGTAACACACAATATTCAAAAGTAGGAGAGATTTCTGCAAGCTTCCCTTAAAGAAAGGATAAGTGGGACTTACATGAACTTTAGCTGGGCTACAAGCACTTCGTGACTGATAAGACATGAAGCACTAAGTATTTTCTTGGACAGCTTTTGTAGTTTAATGGCATCAGCTTTTTAGTGGCAGCATAGCAATATTGGTCATATCTTCTAGAAAGACCCTGATTTTTTTCTTCTTATATTCAGTTTTTGTATATGTGTAAATATGATTATTTCTACAACACAAGGTATCCAGAAATTAAGGTGCTCTTCTACTGCTTGGAATTGTAGCTCTGAAAGTGAATGATTTATTGTATTGCAAACTTTCTATCCTAATTTTGCTGTGTAACATGAACTGCGGTTTTTGCTTTGATTTTGGAAGCTGCTAATTCCCTTTGCAGAGTACAAAATCCATCTGCTTATAATCACACAACTTTACAGAGCTTGATCAAAGTCAGAGGCCCATTACAGCTCAAGAGTGGCTCAGGCAATGTTTTTGTTCTGGGAAATCAGGTCCTGAAAGATTAAAATCCCAGTCCCATTTTATTTAAATGAACACATTTCATTTCTCAGCCACTAGTGGCAAGCAGTGAGCTGCACACTAAGCTCATTTCTCTCTCCATCACTGATTTTATTACCTCCACAACTCACCCACAGTCTGGATCTATCAGCTGATACCACATTTCTTCTGATCTGCTACATGTTACACTGTGTAAAACATTTCAGCCTCATGGCTCTTCTCCAAGCAAATAAAAAGAAACCAATGAAGTACTTTTTTTCATTCATAGCTATTCATACTCCACTAAGCAGGGCTCAGGACAACACGATGAGGAACACTGCAGATTGACAGTTCAGGAATAAATACCACACCAATAATAATTTGTTTTGTTATACATACCAAACTTTGTTGGAATATGCTTATCTCAAAGATGACACAATGTGATATTTACTATCTCAAGGCATTTCTTATGATCCTGTCCCCCCCCCATTCACTGTATATTTATATAGGACCAAGCTACAGAATGTACATGCACTTTCCTTGCAAGGTTTGGAATAGGGGTGGCACAAGCCAACAGCAGTAAAAAGCAAGCATAAGGATGGGCCACAAGAATGTACAACATGAAGCTGCTGCTCATGCTGAGGATAGTAGTGTGTATTTTGTGGGGACATTTAGCAAAGGGAATGCAAGAGACTACTAGTGATGCCATCAAAATTGTTCATTTTGCTGATTTATGACATCGTTGCACATACTAAAACTCTCTTGCTTTCTCTTTCTCACTGCAGTTTTACCCTCAAACTTGAATTGCCGATCTGATTCACTGTCCCGTAAGCTGATGACTCTTTGCTCCGCAAGCCATTCATGCGCCGCACGGACTCAATGCTTTCATTCCCAACAGTCATAGTCTGTGCCTGTCCCCAGAGTGTCAGCATAGATAGCAGCAGCAACAATGAGAACACCACAGTGGTAACATGACGACACACATACACAACACGTAAAGAGAAGAATGGGTTGGTTAGAGAAGACCATCATGCAAAATAATGTGAATCACTTTCAAGGCAAAATAAACTGAGAAAAATCGTGAAAGACAAAAGTATAGAGATACAGAAAACACCTCCTAAAGAGAACTGCCTTAGTAACATTGTTCCCTATTTTGAAATTCATGCAACCAGATTCATAGGAAAAGTGAAGGCAAGCCTGTGCAAATGGGTGTGTCTCTCATTCAGCAGAATATTTCCTTGTCTATAATTAGGAAATTATACATTTTGAAAAGAATCCATGTACCAATTGACTTAGGATGAACACAAGTCTTCTGATGATTTGGTTTTAAATAACTTTATTTTAATAGTCACCAGAATTATCATTTCCAAAGCAGATGAATGACCACTTCCATGGACCAAAACCTCATAATTTTGAGTAATGCCACTGAATACTGTTACTTTTCAAGGATGGCTTCTTGCCTACTTGTTCACCTCTAAAAAAGTCTTTGCATCCAAAACTGAAATTATAGACCCTGTAAAGAAGCTTCTGCTGCTGCCATGCTGGTTTTGGAAACAAAGGCTTCCTCCAGTGGCCGTTCATGTGGCCTGTGTGCCTGAAGACAGGCAAGCATCTCTTCTCTCTCCTGTAATCTAATCTTCATTGGAATCTCAATTCACCTGACAATAATATTATACCAGAGAACAGCACTGGATTGCTTCCCAGAGCATCCATCAAATACGCTTCCCAAAGCATCCGTCAAGTATTACATTAGTTACAAAACATTTATTAGACAGACCTGTCAAAACACAAATGCCCTGTGCCATTTTTGTCATCCCTCTTGTAAAGGAAACCATTATTTGTGGCTTGAAGCATTTGTGCAGCTCAAGCAAATATTTATTCCAGCTAGTAAATGTAAATGTACAGTGTAAACATAAATGTTTCTGCTGATATTGAAAATCAGTGACACAGCTACAGAAAGGATGAAGCCTTTATACTTCCTACATTCTCTGGATGTGAGAATGACCATAACTGGACTAAAATTAAATTTAATATCCATTCTTGCCTTTCAATTTACCGAAGATAAAAAGTAGGAAAGAGGCACAGACTTCCTAAAATTATTTCTAGACTGACATCTAGGTTACAAACAGTCCTCTCATCTACATTTCAGTTGCTAGTATAAAACAATGTGATAATGACACTCAAAAATAGGTCTTTTGTTAAAAATCTGATGTTTGTATCAGCAACAAACTGAAATGGTAGATTCTAAAGAGGAAATTCTCCTAATCCTTCTCATTTTTTAAAATGTCCATGTTTCCTGCTTTCAGCTTGGAAAGACAGCAGTTGCTGGTGGTTTGAAGGTGTGGGCAGAACTGCCAATCACTGCAATGGGCTACCCTAAATCTCCCATTGTAGCATAACTAGCTAGAGTAGCTCTAAAAAAGACAGGTCTCAGACATGTTCTGATGTCATCACACCTGGATAATGTCATTCCTCTATCTATGTCATCGTGTCCAACAGTTCCTTATGCACTGGAGGGTGCCACATAGTAGCACAGTATTTGCAAAGGTCCAACTGCCTCAGCAATTGCAGAAAAAGAAGAAAATCCTTGGAATCAGTGACCAATCTATTGACATTTATTGGTAATTTCATAAACTGCAAATAAACTCAGCAGCCAGTCATCAGCTCTTTATCAAGGACTAAATGACTCAAAAGGAAACTTTTGAATGAGACTCTTCTACAAAGGCAAGAACTGAGGTGAGACATCAACTGCACACGAATGTGCTGTTGTCAGGGCAGACTCAGTCAACCCAGGTAAAGAGAAGCTGTACCTTGTTTTGTCTTCTTTGCCTTCTTCGAAGCCTCAGAAACTCCTTGTGCTGCCGTGAAACAAAGTTGACTGCTGCATATTCCAACAAAGCAGCAAAGACAAAGAGAAGACACACGGCCATCCAAATGTCAATAGCTTTTACATAGGAGACCTAGAAAGAAGTAGGACACAGCATGTTATATCTCAAACTTCTTCAAAAGCTGAAGATATTGATGTGAAAAAATAAATATTTTTGCACATCATGAGTTTCTGTTGTTCAGTGAGGTGGGGTTTTTCTTTTTCTGTGTTTTGGTTTGTTAATTTATTGGCTCATAACAAATAAATAATTCAACTATTAATGAAAATGCTCTTACAGTCAATCCAATCAAAGTTTGGAAGAAGGAGTACAAATACAGAGTGTGACAAAGTGACTATTGAAAAACAATTATAGAAAGTTTGTAGGTTTCACCTTTTTAAATTTTTATGAACTGATAGCTAATTATTGATTAATTAGCTATATTTGGTATCCACAACTGCAAAGTAAACTCAGGGTATTCTGTCCTATGGGCTGATACAACTTTACTAATTAATATTCAGTCCTATTTCCTTAACTTTTAGCCAAAAACTCTATAGGAAAAATAAACCTTCATAGATACTATCTACTAAAAAAACTCAATTACCAGCTGTCTCTGTTCTAGTAAAAGTCTGTTCTGATGTGAATTGACTGGTCCACACAAAAATCAGATATAATACAGCACTGCAATGTCACAAGATTTTTATCATATTACCCACACTGGGCCAAACAGTAGAAAATTAATGAGCTACACACTATGCATATCAAAGCTACGTTCTCCACAGGTGTATTTGGTCTCTGCCTTTCTTTGTAGTCTTGCAGTTTTTAAGCAGAGAACTTACGATTAGGCAACAGCAGGTTGTCTCTCTTGTTTATCAGGTATTACATCCAGGGTAGAATTTAAATCATCTGACTTAATGTCTACAATGTACATGTGAGCTAGTTGAATAAACTCCTTTGATATAAATAAATCAAGGAATGAAGAAGAATGGGCATTTCTAAGATGCAATGCACTTGAACTCTTTTACATGTCTTCTCTACAATGAAATTAATAACACCCAAACAGAGTTTCTTCTTCTTCATGCCTGTAATGAGGAGCTTATAACACCTCTGTAACCATAAAGTAATGAGTAAAGCACATGGGGCTTTGTGATGGTGCTTTTATGGATTTATACATTTATAAGGGTTTGATATATAGTTTTGTTAACTTTCATACATACTCTCTGTAAATCGACTGTTCTAGTCTCTCCCCCTCTTTTCCCACTTGGTTACTCCTGAAATTGTTATCCCTGCCCTCAGTTGTATCCCCTCCTCGGACCCCTCCTTCCCTATTCCATATTTGTATCCCAGCTCCCCCCTTCTTCTGGTCCTTTCCCTATCAATCCAAAGTTACTCGGTCCTGGATAGGGTTGAGTAGAAGGCCTCTGGCTTCTGCCCTTGCTGTTACCTCCAGATCCCACCTTCCCTTATCCCTAGTTGGTGTTTTACTTTTCCCCACCCCTCAATCACACCCCCTAGAAAAGGTTGAGCCCGAGGGTCCTGGGTGCTCTCTGCAGTAGGCTCCCATTGGGACCAAACCCCCAATAAACCGAACTCTGTTCTACCTACTCAGAGAGACATTTTCTGCTTCCTTTAGCAAGCAGTGGCTACAGGTCCTTCATCCTGGAGTGCTGTTTAGGTAAAGGGCAAACTGACCACACTCAAGAAGCCTCTTACGAGGTGTGTGGCAGGGCGTACCCCCTAACTAGTGGCTCCAGAGTCGCCGGAGTGCCCGAGCTCTAAAGTGGAGAGATGGTTGGTGCTCTGGTGCCCAGACATCTGCCCCGAGGCCCTCAAAGGTGGCTGCGAGCGAGCCTGGGCTAAAGCAGGGTCTGAGGAGAAGCCACCAGAAAAGGCACCGTAACAGGGCTTTACTCAGTTGTCTAAATAACAACATCACAAACTGCCACATTAGGTACCTAGCATTCATTTGCTAGTTCAGTAGAACACAAATCTTCAGTATCTCATACTAACCAGTTCTCTGGAGACGTCTCGGACACCCAAGGTCAGTTTGGCAGAGACTCATGGCAACCCCATACAACTGAATCAAGATAAGCAAAATAGTTTGTACTTGAACCCTGAAAAATTATAGTCAAATGTATTTAACATTTGAATAATATCCTGCAGGCCAAATATTTCAATGCAGTCAAAACATATAGTGGTCTGAAAAGAGGGTAGAAAAGGATGTATTGTGCACACGCTTATATTTAGGAGACCCAATTTCCATCTAGGAAAACTCCACCTATACCCACTGTTCAAAACAACCTTGTTCTTATGGCTGGGCAACCATTTCATGATGGAGGGAAGCATACTTGTATCAGTAGGCTTTGCTCCTATTTGCCATGTGCTGGAGTAGCATCATTTTTCTAAGTCTGTAGAACATCTTTTGTTAACATCAAATGGAATATACTGTCCTATGTGCTTCAGCAAGCAACATGAGCAAAGGAACCGGCATTTAAAGCATGACAGAAAGGATGCAGAGCTCCATCCTACAAATCCTGAACACTGAGCCAGACATGTTAGAGGAGCCAAGCCCTTTTATTCAGCCTGCCTCACAAGTAATATACCTTTCAGTAGCTGTAGCGCAGCTCCGCACTGTAGTGTGTTCCAATAAAAATGCATGGGCTGAGATGTAGCAGGCTGAGGTGACACTATGAATCTGTGCCTTTCAATTAGTTACACAGCAGTGTGCATTTCTCTCCCACACATAAAAAAAATTTTACAAGTTACATCTTTACCGAGCAGCTGTGAAACCCAGTGAAAACTCAACAAAGTCCCAGCCACTCTGTGCCACAGGCTGAGGCACAGTAGGAATCAAGTCACTGTAATTTGTGTAAAATGCAGCTGAGTTTAGATTGTTTGTTACCTTGCTTGAAGGGCCAGATTGATTTCCTTTACAAATGCCCTTAGGAGGTGTATTACACATGCATAAACAGCTGGACTGTGCTGCCAGAGACAGCACAATGCAGGGAGCTGAAGTCACAAGAATCAGCATTTCTGACTGTGCAAATCCTGTCCTGGTGGGCTTAAAACGGGGAAGGTAAAATAATAAAGGAAGCCCTGAGCTAGCCTTCCTGCCACTTACACAGTGATATCATAAATGGCATCCACACAGTTGCTGAGCCAGCTGGATTATTTTAACTCCAGCCTGCTGGTCTGGAATAAGAGAATCACAATATACTTGGCAGATACATAGCTTTTTCTATTGTTTAGCCAGTGCCACATCATGGCACAATTTTAAATGAGAAAACAGAAAACAATTGATTCCAACACCACTTTAAAAATAAATAAATGGTAAAGTCCTGCAACGAGTAAAAGCCGACAACTTTGTTTTCAAATCTGTTTATGCAGTTTACCTATGAATCTCCAGTATGTACAGAATTATGCTGCCAAAAGCCTAAAAACCCATGCAATTTTCTGATACACTCATAGAAGCTGGAGACTACAAAACCAAGTACATCATGATATCATAGACACATCCATTGCTTTGGGAGGCTCTTCCATCAAACACAAACCCAATGTTATCAGCTATTTTTTCTCCCTCAGATCATAGTGTGGCATGAAAACTCATATGTTTGATCAACTAAAAGGCTTATATTATCTGCTTTGGTAAGGGCTCATTAAACAGTGTATTTCTCACTTCCTTAGCCAGCATGCTCCATAGTCACTACTGTGTACCTGTAGGACACTATAGGCTGATCTTTTTTGAGGTTTCTTTTCACCTAACTTAAGACATACTATGTACATGTCAGGTTTCATTTTAATTAATGCTAAGAAATATGCGATTTTAGGACAAAATTCTAAGTGGAATATAAACATCTATTCTACAGTCAAAAAAGTGTACCCTAAAAACACCAGTCTCCTATTTTTTACTGAGTTTTTGACCCAGTTTTTGATGCTGTACTGGGTCTATCCGAGCCCCAGCAGCCTTAGCAGTGCTAGGAGATAACACTCCACTGTTTTGACTGCTGTGAGGGAGAGGCAGAGGGGACATGAGCAGGTCAGGTGACCCAGACTGACCAAAGGGATATTCCAGATCATATGATGTCAGCTCAGATATAAAAGAACAGCAGGTGTGGGGGCACGGGGTTGTCTCCGATGGCTGCCTGCTGAAGGGACAACCAACACGTAGGGCCCTGCTTCTCAGGACGTGACCTGACCTCGTGGAATGGGAAGCAGAGATTAGATTCTCCTTTGCTTTGCTTCTTGGGTGCGCAAATCTTTTTTTGCTTGAATTAAACTGTCTGGTCTTAACACCCACGAGTTGCTGTCATCTTATTGGTAAAGGGAAGGGGCAAGAGACTGTCCGGGTATATTTCAGGTATATATGTCTGCTTGCTACATGCTAACTTTGGTTAGATAAAGCGTGTGAATCATCTCTGTTAGGCTGTATCTTGATGCAATCCTAAGCAGAACAGAGCAGAATAACATAGGTTACCCCACATGAGCCTATGTAATAGAGACTGTTACCTGAGCTTTTGCCACCTTTCCCATAATTTCACCTGCAGGACAGAATGCGGTAACACTACATACTCAAACTTGACATTTTCAAGCCACCATGTATAAAATAAAAAGTCAGTGGTGATTTTTTTTTAAGGTAAATCTTACTCCGAAAAATCTGTAACCCCAATCACATATTGGCTCCATTTACTTTGCAACACTGTTAGAAGTGGATATTTGGAAACTGCCTTGTTCAGGGTTATCATGTGCAGAAAACACAGTAAGATTTTCTTCTCCTTTTCTTTCTTTAAATAGCTGCTCTATTTTTTACTGCATGTTGTAGAGCTTCCTCCCTAATGCTGTTTGGGAGGAGGGGATTTAATGGCTCCCACCAATAAAGCCATAAATTATATCAATTATTCAGACGCTTTGTAAATGTTTTAGGGCCAGCTAATGAGGGAACTTTTTCAGAATTAGAGCTGTCTTCATCAAGAGCCAAGTAGGGTAAGGCTAAGTATAGTAAATGTGACAAAGCAACTCTTTTCCCTTCATAATTTTCCTCATTTATTATTTGGCCATACCCACTACATAGAAAAAGACCAGTTTGTGGTCTGTAGAGCATTACTTGTACCATCAATTATCCCAGTGAAGTTCCTGGAAATGAAAGTACAAGGAGGATTGCACTGTTTGTGAAGGACTCCCAAGCATTAAACCTTCCACTTTTCAAGCTCTTTTTATTTTGGCGTTGTGACTCTCTCACAGCTCCTGGGTACCTTTCGGCGTATTGCCATGTGTCACCACCAGAATGAAGCACGCTTTTGTGGAGAGAAGCCAGGGGAAAACATGGTCACAGGTCCTGCAGCTGAGCAGCTGTCATTTGTTGACATTTGTGAATCAACCCAAATATGAGCTCTGTTTCTGTTACAATGCCAGCCTCATGAGACCCCAGACAACTGCTTTAACTCTCTGATTCTGCAGAACAAATGTAAAATGAAAATAAAGACACATCCGTCCTCTCCCAGGGTTGTGCATTGTGAAAATAACAATATGCAGTGAAAGGTATTCAGTTTGTGTTAGAAAACATATTCACTTATTTTGGTTGATAGAATCTTATGAAAAAAATATCTTTGACTCATGATATTAAGCTCTAAATCTCTGCTTTTACACAATGACACATTCTAGGCAAGTTTTTTATCAAAAGAAGAAAATTTTCAGTTACTAGGAAATGTTGTAATTTGAAATTAGCTTCTCCTATTCATTAAAATAGTCTCATGGGGATAAAGGTTTCAGAGAATTTTTCAGATTGGAAAGATGGAAATAGAACAAAGTACTATTTTAAATCAAAACTGAAACAAAAGTTAGGTCAAACTGTCTTCCAGTAAAGGCATTGTTGTTTTATTACATTTTATTTTTTTAAAAAATCCCAATCAACAAAACACATGAAATTCTGTCATCATAAAATATACATGATTGTCTTATTTTTTTCAAGTCTTGAATTCAAAAAGAAATTAATCTTGCATATCAGCTTTATATAGCTGAAGCTGAAAGCACCAGTTCTAGTTTCAACACAATTTCCAGGCAGAGAAGTTTCTGAATGAAGTACATGCTGTCAGTTGGTATTACAACTAAAGCATTTTCTTTTTGCTCCACTCTTATTCTGCATCTTTCTTTTCACTCAAGTGTTTCACCCCATGAAATATCATAATTCTAAACCAAATTCATATCAGAAAATGCAAATTACTTCCCCAGTCCTAAACTCTCATTTTATATTATTCTATGGCTGCATCATTTTCCAGTCAATTACCCTTCACACTGTGCAATTTTAAAGGGTCATCATTACTGTACAGTATCTTCATTGGTCAGGTCAACAAGACTTTTTGACTTAGTGGACAATATGGCATAAAACAGTAAGTGTTTTAGATTTCACTAAATTTAAAATTAATGGAATTGATCACCTGGTAAGGAAAACACACCTTCATGTGTTGAGGAGGGGGCAAGTAAAGCAACATTCATTCACAGCTGGCTCTGAGACCTGTTCTTGGAGTGGGCTGCCTCTGCAGAGGAGGGAATGAGACTGAAAACTTTTGTCTTCCAGATTGTGGTAAATGTTTCCTTACCTCTTCAAGACCTTACTGTCCACATTCTTTCCATAGTGTCCTTTGCAATGAAAAAGGTTAAGCTACCAGACCTATTCTGTTACTGGAAAGTAAGCCCTCATAGTATGGGGCAGATTTTGGCAGGAGGTGTGTCATCGGTGGATGAGTCCTGTGGACATGTAGGTGTTGTCCATCAGCTCATTCACTGCATTGCTGGGCAGCTTGGGAAGACAACCAGCCTGGCTGGTGACCTTCCTTCCTTTTTAGGTGCAATAGGTTTAAAATCAAGTCCCAAATGTCCCACTCAGGAACCAAGTGACTACTCTTGGAATAAGATGCTTGTTGGAGATGCTGACAAAACTGATTTGTTTTGCTTGTCAGATGAATGAAAAAACAACAATTTTGGGTGAATGTGAAACACACTTTTCCCAGTCCCACTTTTATTCTAATAAAATTACTTTATTTTTAGTTGACCAAGATATTTTGTTCAACTCTTTATTTCTTTTTTTCTTTTTCAGAAACACCTACTTCATTTTCTATTTTTAAATGAAATGTGAGCAATTTTCAGAACAAACCAAGAAACAAGCAAGAAATATTTAATTTAAAAATGTTGAAACAACCTCAACCACTCTCCCTCTATTACTCAGATCCCATCTGAAAGTATCCACCTAACTCAGCAGGGATTCGCAAGTTGTTCCAGGCACCCAAAATTGCTTTTTTTTAGTGAATAAACTATTCATCCAAAAATTTTTGCTCTATTTCTATTGCTAGTTCTGCCAAGTCATGAGATGTTAAACCTCCCACTCACCACTGATGCAGAACTAAATGCTGACTGCATGCAAGGCAGGAAAAGTATGGGAAATATTTATGGTTTGTTTTTCCTTCAAAAACGAAGGGAAATTTTCTCCAAGAATTTGAAGAACATCATGGGGTAGTTATTTACAAAGATGCTCAGAGGGCTCCGTGGTCAGAGGCCAAAACAGATGATCACAGGTATGCAACAAAATTCATTAATGGGGCTAACAGCTATTTTTGTTGTGCTAACCAGCCCAAGGTGCTGCAGATACAGGACTTGTTTGTGAGGGGTCACAGCTACTGCTGTACCAGTTCAATCCTACTGCTACTGAAGAGAACAAGCAAGATGCTCCCCACTTTCAAAGTGAAGTTGGCCCCCAAGAAACTTCAGGCATTGTCCAACGCTTTGTGAACCTCTGCAGCAGATGGCTAAAATCCGATTCAGATGACACAGGACTATGTTATAGTACATCCTGCAGGATGTGATAAAGGGAGAACAGAGGAGCAACTGCACACCAGAGACTGACGCTTCTTTAAATTATGTAACTATATTCTATAAGACACATTACAAAAAAAGAAGTAAACTTGTCTTCCAGGTAAAGTAAAATCACTTTAGAAAAGCAATAAAATATTTCTTTTTAGCATGGGCAGTGTCTATTCACACATTTTGGTCTTTCTTCTCAAATGGCATATTTTCACCTTTGAAAAATGTAATACCACAAATACAAAGTCAGTTAGCAGATTGGTGAAGCCAAGACTGATTGGAGGTTTTTTCCCAAGTCCATATGAAGTATTGGCATATTCATCATGTGTCATTTTGTGCAACCATATGGTGTAGTTGCTTTGTATTTCCCAATCCTGACAATTCATTCTTTTTGTACATGAAATTTAAGACAGGATGTACCATTTCCTTCACCCAGCTTGAGCAGGGAGGCTGGACCAGATGACCTACTGTGGTGCCTTCCAACCTTACCCATTCTGTGACTCTGTGATTCTGTGATTCAAAAGCCCTCAACTTCCTTAAAAGAGTATGACTATTTTTCAGACATAAAGAAAAAAAAAACCTGAGTGATAACTTAAGGCAGTTTTTCTAACCAAGCAGGTTACAGCTGAGAAAACAAACACTTGTGCTTTGGGCAGATAATGGTGCTGAGCTTGGGAGGAATCTGTGCTATTTTATTAATTGATAATGCAAGGATGGGCTGACCTCTGCTACACTGCCATTCCTACTTGTCCAGTTACATCCTTGATACTATGTGAATATAGGAATTTGTGGTTCCTGTAACTCTCCAGCCTGGTTGCCTCTCTCTCTGCTCTCTTGGTAGAAAGACTCTGGCTTAGCTGGTCAAAAAATATGTGCTCTACAGTCGTGTTGCAGACCAAGAGGCAGCTAACCCTACCCCAAGGTCATAGGTAGAGGCAGTACTGTTTTGTCAGATTTCAGAGAAGCCAGTAAGACTCATAGTCTGTGCTTGAGCCATTTCAGAAATAAACCTTCAACACCAAACATCGGCTTCTCCCCACTAGTATTCTGCACATCTCTGCTCTTTTCCTTGGTCTCACTTTGTATGTTTTGTCTTCTTCTGTCTTCAAGAAATTAGTCTTGAATAAGAACTCACAACCATTTGATTGTCTTTTTTTTTTTTTCCTTCAAAACCAACCAGACTTCCAATAAAGGTTTCTACAGTCAAAGGGAAAAGAAATCCTCCCACCACCACAAAACCCCTATGACTCTCTGTGCACGCACAGGTTACTACACCATCTTAGTGCCCCACAAATTAATCCTCCAGATTTGGCTTGTGAATAAAGCAAGGCAAGAAAACAACTTTACATTGGCAGAAATAAAATAATACCAGTGATTGTGATATTTCTTGTGTATGAACCAAAGAAAGTAATCAACAAATCTGGTGCAGCCATGGTGATTAGCTTACAAAGGTGACAAATAAGGATTGATGTCTCTGCTACAAGGAAGCAGCTTCTTATTGCTAAGTAATTGAAAGACATTTATCACACAGAAACACCCCCACATTCAGCCAAGCTTAGTGCAAATTGAGAATTATATGTGGCTGCATTAAACATGGGCAAATATGCATACTGTCAGCCCTTGCAGATAGATGACAATGTCAGTCTTGGATGTCATTTACAGCAGAAGATTCTTGCCCTTCCTTCCCAGTGAAATCAACAGATGTCATTTACAGCAGAAGATTCTTGCCCTTCCTTCCCAGTGAAATCAACAGATAATATTTCTTTAATGTCATTAAATGCCCACTTGTCTCCTTGGACTCTGAGTGTTAAATTCTTCAGTGGATAAGAGCTTGGATAAAAACAATCATCAAGGAGAAAAATTGAGAAAGATTGCATGACTTGCAGGAATCACTGTCAAGATCTTGAAACAATACTATTACATCCATAAACAGAGTCAAATGCTGATACTTAGCAAAGAAGCATTTATATTTATTATATAGTTATTTATATTTATTTTATTAAAATAAGAATCCAACGAGGTATGTATCTGAGCACAGCCAGAGTGCCTACTTATATATTGCCAGCTTTTCTGCTGTGATTATACTTTGCTGAATTTTTCATTTGTTTGGGGTTTTTTGGTTGTGTGGTGTTTGTTTGGTTTTTTTCTTGGGGGGTGGAGGGTTTGGTTGGTTGGTTTGTTTTATTTTGGGGGGGTTTTGTTGTTGTTAACTCAGCCTCAGAAAACCACTTTGTAGATCCAAAAGTTCTTCAGCCACCTCAGGCGAAAAGTAATCTTCATTCAGCTCAGTCACAGCCATGCCAGGTTCAGTTATTACCTCTGCCACCCGGTTAGGAAGAATTGCAATAAATTGCATTATTCTTTGACCTTTGAAGAGTTAACTGACTCAGTCCACGACTTCTATCAAATAACAAGTCAGGATTTTATTTTTGTAGCAATAGGAACAAATCTCTTCCTTCCATGTAAAACAGGTAAGAATCACAGAACTGGCATATGGCAGTGTAGCTACTGTCATCAATACCAAGAACATTTGCACCTATTATACGTATTTAGGTATTATTTAGGTATTCTCCACTGGATAGGATAAAAATTGTATGAAATCTCAGGTGGCTGCAGAACATTCTACAACAGCTTCTCTGTGCTGTATTTCCTATTGTAGTCACAAGTAAGTGAACCATTAAAAGAGATCCAATTCACTGAACCAAACAACAAAACTCTAAAATTAGAAAAGGATGCCTAGGGCAACATGATTCTTTTCTTCCACTTTTGTTCTCTGCTGTTTGTGAATAAAAAGTTGATTTTTTAATGCTTCCCTAGGATTATACTCCTAAGTTCTGGATTTCTTTGGACTTTTAGGAATGTAATTTAGTGGGAAAAGGCATTTGTTTATTTTTTATTACTGCTAGTCTCTCCAGATTAGAGATGAGTAAATCAAATTAATCCTTTGGTCAGAGAAAATTGCCTTATCAATAATAAATATAACATCAGACTAAAAAATACTCAGAATGGGATGGTTCATTACATTACTCAGTATCTCCATATGCTTATTTCTTGACTATTACTTGATCAGTTACTATTCCTGAGCCACTTATCATTCTTAATGATTCTTCTAGCTCTGGATTCTGAATTGCTTCTTTCATCTGATCAACTGTGAGGGGAAAAAATGTTTTATTTGTGGATAATTTAAGCAATATGCAACTAACAATAATGGCACAATAAATAGATACATATATTACAGTCCATCAAATTATTCTCTTTCTATCCTTGGGGAAAAAAAAAGGTTTAAAAATGAAAAATAAAAACATCCTTAAAAATAGATTCTGGAGCTGACATCAAAGAAAACATAGGCTCTGGTAGGATAACATGGTTGAATTCCAATTGCAAGTGTGAGTGAGTCACATTTCATGTACAGTAAAGCACTTAAGAAAATGCAGAACTGAAAGAGGAAATACAATGGAAATAATAGAATATGGCAAAGGTGAAAATGTACATAGAAAGAAATTGATGGTCTGAATATTAATAAACACAAAAGAAAGAAAATGAGATAAAGAAGGCAGGTTAAAGGAAAGGAAATGGAATTCAAATAAAGGGGAGTGAAGAGCAGCATTTAGCAATTCCATATTCTAAAGAGGTCATTGTTGCCATGTTAACATAAATGCGCCTGTCACACCCTCAGTAGCAGGAGCCTGCAGGTCCAGGACCTGGGACCAGCTCTGCATGTGGTGAAGTGCAGGTTGCATGCCCAGAGCTCCGTTTTGCAGAAGGTCACCTCTCAGGATGGTGCAGAAAGCCGAGTGATTCATACTTTCCCATGGATTCTTCCAACCAAGGACCTGCCTGACCCACTCTGTGGGTTCTACTACCTACTACAGGCCATCAACCTACACCACCTCTTTGGAAGAAAACGCCTGGGAATGGGGCCTCCTGGTGCACCAGGCTCTGAGGTAGAAGCAGACCTGCACAACCAGTTTGAAGCTACTGGCATGTACCTCCTTCTCTGTTTTTCCTGTTCACATTCTTTGAAATGTAATGATCCTTTTGTCCTCTTTTCTAAAGTCAGGTAGTACTTCCTAATAAAGATCTCCCTGTCCTTTTCAGCCAGAGATGCCTGACCAATTGACATTATTAACTGAATTATGTTTTCAACACAATTGTGGAAGATTAGCCCTGGAACAATAAAGCAGGAAAACCCAGCACAGGAACACAGCATTGTAAGCTCCCTTTTGTGTTCATGTGGAACCACCAGGAACACCTGCAAGGAGTCATCAGACCACTCAAGCACAGAAGAAACCGAATCATCTTTTGTGTCCACTTTCTGCTGCAGATTCTGATTATTTGTAGTAGCTTGCTGATGGGCTGCTGCACAATTGTCTCCTTGGCAATTCAAGAGACAAAAAGAATATTCTGTTGATTTATAGTAAAAATTAGGCCTCTCAGATTCTGAGTGTTTGCTTCCAAGCAGAATCTTTTACTAAGGTTTTGTTCACAGCTATCATGTTTTTCACATAATTTCATTTTCACGTGAACTGTAAATCCAAGAACTTTCTGAATCCTACTGTAATGTTAAATTGTCTTCAGGACTCTTATACTAAGAGCTTTGCTCTAAACAGGGTCATCACACAACCAGGCTGAGTGAAGTCGTTTTCAGTCACAATAGTTAGGAACCTAGTGCAAATATATAATAAAAGCAGTAACTAAGAACATCATCTCTTGTTACTGAGGGATGTTTGTGCGGAAGCCTTTTAGCCATGCCAGGATATTTATATTCCCTTATCAGTTTAACTTCAAGCCAAAGTACTAGATTTTCATAACAGGACAATCCTTTTCTGAAGGTTATTTAATTGCTTAGCCTAAAGGCCAATGTTTACTGCTATAAACATCTCTTTTTCCTCATCCATTTTCTAAAGCCAAAGTCACTATATTTGCTCTGTACTGTCTGTAGCTGTAGTTAAAGCACCCAGAGACTCTCTAAGGAACTGCTCATCACTTAGCACTAGCAGTGCCTGAACATTCTTGGTACCAGTGATAGAAGCAGCCTACAGTACAGATGGAGAGCTATTTGAAGGATCACACAGGCACCTCTCAGAAAGGCTTCTTGATGGCCCTGAAGGTTCAAAGCATTGCAGCACAAGTAAAGCAAATGGTTTTCATGTCAGTTTGATACCACGTGCTCAAGACTTGTTGAAGTCTGTTGCCCTGTGGCAAGTAAAATCTTGCTGGCAGAATGACTTCATGATACTGACAGATGAATGTTCACCTTACCAAAAGGCTAGAGACAACCTGGAGGGAGCTAACAATCCTAGAGGGAGCTACTGAGAAGCTTCACTGCCTAGTGGAGATTCACAGTGGAGATTGCTCATCTGTGCAGGAGTTAGGGAATAAATCACTTGTGGTTCTCTTATTTCTATTTGCAATTTTATGGGCTCTTGCATATGATGCATTGGGTTGCATCCTTTCTGCATGCATGGCACTATAATTGATGGTATAGGTTCCTTTACTGCTATATGTGTGTGTGTGTGTTTTCACAGTTCATGCCACACGCTGTGTCTGTAAAACAGTAAATAGGTGAGGTTGAACCACCTACAAGGAGGGGAGATTTCTGCATCCTTGGGGAACTGCTAATCCTGCTCAAATGGAGAAAGTTCAAAAGCCTTAATGATATGGGATCTGGAGAAACTGCGTTGAGGAGAACGCCTCAGAGATGATGGACAGAATAATTTCCTGGCAGCCCAGAGGGGGTCAAACTGAGTTTTCTGCCACTTAAAATCATTGGGATGGCTGGAATTGAGGACACAGTAGGTAAGAGGAGGATTGTGCGTGAACTTCTGCATTTCTGCTTAGTTTTATCTAGTTGTTCTGACTTTTGTTTATTTAAAAAAATATAAATTAACTTTTTTGTTTTATTTATGTTCTGACAAAATATGGGTAATTTTTAAGTTCAGATAAAACTTTTAATCTCTTGTGGAATCTCACTGTGAGAAGAAGATAAAGGCACATCCACTTCAAAGCTCTGGCTGATACCAGTCCCTGACACAGGCACCATTTTGCAAAACAAAGAGAATGGGCCTTTCAACCACTGCCCAGCCTTTCATATGTCCAGAACAGAGTCTGTGGGCATTTCCTCTGATTCTCCTCTCTGTAATCCCAGCACCTCAGAGCAAGAAGTAAAAGCCAACTTGTTCACCAAGACCATAATTCCAAGCTGCCCTGCAATGCTCCTGAAAAGGAGCAGCCACAGAGAACACAGAGATTGTTCCTCTCATGCCCTGGGTGCCCCAGAGCTTGTTTTCTGCTTTCCCTCTGATGGTGGGGAACACCTGGCACAGACGCTGCACAAGTTCCCCAGGCTGGGCACAGCACATGTCAGAGGCAGGAGAGAACGGGAACAGCTTTTCTCATTTTCAGGTAACTCTGACATGCTCAGATGACTCGTGTAAATTAAAAGAAGTAGCTAAACTGAGTCAGCCTACGCAAGAGAAGAAAACAGCCTATATATAAATAACAACCTATATAAGTTTCCTCGTGTCAGTTCCGTAAGTAGCTAGAGAAGAACAAAGCTTTGAAGTGAGTCATGTTAACAACCCTCCCACCCCTCCCCATCTCTCTCTCTGTCTCTCTCTTTCTAACTCTGAAAGTTCTAAGGAGGATCAGAAAACACATTGGTCAGAATTTTAAATCATGAAGATTTGGGTCAAACTATAACTCTTTCAGGAGATGTTAATGAAATGCCTAAGCCAGTAATTCTATTTGCAAATGGGAATGAACATACAACTTTCTTGAATAATTTTGTAGATATTTACCTTAGTGATAAGTATAGGGTAGTAACAGCTCACCACCAGCTTTCTTTCCAGCACTAAATATTCTTGCAATATTGGTCTGTTCCTGCTACTGGCTTAAATCTAGGAATTCACACCTACATCTTTTATATCCACATAGTCATTACAAGGTCCATTTCCATTGTGACTCAGCAGAATTAGCACATATTACACAGATTTAAATCCTGTTATATCAAAAGAAGAGTCTGCTAATCCTGTATAGAAGCCTGGATTGTGTTGTTGGATTACCCACTATTCATGTTCAGCATAAATAAACATAACTTTTGAAAAATCACACCCTCCTAACTCTGACCCCACTATCAAGTTTCTAAGGAGAGTGGCACATGGCTAGAAATACAAAAAGACAGCATTACTTATAATATTTAAGAGCTATCTTTCTGTTTGATAAGTTACAAAGAGAGGTTAGAAATTCTAGTTACACTTGCTCTATCGTTATTTATTAGAGTTATGAGGAAGTATTTTCCTGGCTGGTGAACCCTGCTGTATGTTTCTCACATGAACTGACATTTACTCAGTTGTCATTATGTCAGAGATGGAAAATATTTTTCATTTGTTTGGATCAGTTTGATTTGTTTTTGATGCATATTTGATATACTGCATGAAACAGTATATGTTAGCAGAGAGTAGGTTGTGTCTAATGAGACTCAAAAACCACAAAAAAGACCTCAGAATTTCTCTGCCTCTTTCTCCTGAAAGATCTTGATGAAGAGTTCCAAAGAAGCTAATCCATCTGCTTCTCAATGAGTATGTGCAATGCAGGGAAAAATTCTTAGCTCCATTTTACAAACAGGGAAATTAAAGTGTGGATATAGTAAATACATTGCCCATGTCTTCGTGAGGAGCCAGTGGCAGATCTCTGAATAAAATCTTAACTTTTTGGCTACCTTATCCATGTTTTAGAGTTCAGATCATCCTTCTCATGTGGCTTTGAGAAGGATGCACATTGTTGACTATTCTACAGAACTGCCTAAATCCACAAGAATTTTCCTGAGGAGACTCTGCATCACATACTACAAACAGGATTTTGCAAAAAATGCATATCTATATCACTGTCAGACACATCAGGAGGAGAACAGGAGAGAGACAGGGAAAAAATGTGCAATAATAGTAGCCACTCGTTTTTGGCTGTTACTGTCAGTTTGGTTTTGGACATAATAAGAAGGTGGAGATAAATTTAAACAGATTTAGGTTTTTCCAGTATAGGTTATACTCATAGTTAAGTGGGGGGAGGCAGGGAAATGTTCCAGAATATGCAGCTGCGACAGACATTTTGCTTAAATTGACAATATAATGTTTATTTCGTAAACATATTTGTCAAGTTTGCAACACTTACTCTGCCTAAAGGGTACCTTGAACCTAATGTTATTCCAGCAACGATGACTTTGACTGATTGCACATCAGGAAGCTTAAGAGCAAAAAACTCCTACACAAAAACACTTTAAAGTATGGAAATTAAAATTTAAAGCCTGCTTCTTTAACATGTTTTGTGTGCCACAGCAGCCACAGTCTCAGTCTGAAATGTGGGGGCAGCAAGGAAGAAGGGCAGCTCAGCCATTCAGTCTTATTCACATAGGACATGTCATAGACACAAAGATTATATTAGGTGGTGTTAAGGTGAGAGGGGAGCAAAGGAACAGAGCCTTCAGAGCCTCCTGTTTCTAACAAACCCACATCTGTTTAATATCCCTAGCTGCCAGCTGACTCTCGAAGAACACAGAAAAAGCAGCAACAAATATTCTCACCACATCACTTTCATGCATAGCCCATCAAAACTCATCATTGTCATTCTGCTTTTACCAGAGGAAAGGGTGCACACAGCATCCTCTGACAAAAGGTTCTTATCTTTATTGAATATCTTCAGAGCTGTCCAGCATATTTGGCAGCAGCCATTCCTGCACAGAATGGTCTCCACAGAGGATCTGCTGAGCTCTTGGGGAGCTCTCTGCATTCTTAACTGTGGGCTGTTATTTTTTGAGTACTCCTCAATTTATCTTCAGGAGGGCTGCAAGTCAACATTCCTGTTGGCACTGGTGTTGCAATGCAGCAGGTGCATTGGCACTGATTTTTTGTTGCTACAATAAAACCTCACAATCTCATTCCCAAGGGAAATGTCCCACTTTTACAGGGCAGGTGAGTTCTCATGTCTGCATTAGGTCCAACCCCCTGTAAAGTAATTTGCTATTTCATATTATGTTCTTTCTTTCAACTTGACTGAACCAATGTTCCCCACTTGGCCTTAACAGCACAGTTCTCTTAAGTATTTACTCTTTTCTTTTCCGCTCAGTAGTTCTATAAAGGGATAAAAATTAACTTTCCTCTCTATCCAATCCCTTTGATCATAGATACAGAAAAGATCTAAGTGCTTAAGTCCAAACATTTTGCCACTGTTCAGCTGTTGCTTAACTCTGGGGATAATGTGAGTTCAGTATTTCCTTCATTATTTAACATTTTCTGGGCAGCTGAGTGCTGCTTGTACCCAGAATCTCTTCTTCTATGTGCAGGGAGGTATCTAGCTCCACCATGGGTCCAAACATGATTCAGGAGGAACAATGAGAACATACAGGAGTTTATTCAGAGTCCACAAAGAACACACTGACAGCTTTGAGTCCTTTAAAAAATGCCTCAGTAACTACAGGAATAGTAAAACAAAATCAAGACAACCTTTATGTTGGAAGCTTTGTGGTACTGGCACTCACCAAGGAAGAGGGAAATACACCATAAATGCCTTCTCAAGCCTGACATGATATCCGTGCATCTTTTCTACCTCCCACAATATGTATAGCAGGCCTCGAGCAGGGCTGGGAAGAGAAGGGGTTTCAAAGCTCACATAGGAGCTCTTCTGCACAGAAAGGAAAGCAAGAGTCCTGAATTTTGTTGAAGAGAAGGAGCTATGACTTACTTATCTCTTCTGTGTTGTCAGTCACTGACTAGAATGAAGAAGTACCTTACTTGATTGGTAAGTTATTGATTCTTTGTCCAATTTGCAGTAATGGTACTGCTGCTGGCCAAGGAATGGTCCTTAGCTGTGTGAATAATGGGAGGAAACTTCAGCTCACCATTTGAACAGATAGGCAGCTCCAGGGTAGACTTCAACCCATCTGCTTTAGATGCTGATTGGTCATAGAGACAAATTGGCTCTCTGGAAGTATCAATTTCCGCCCACTGAAGAGGACATTATGATAAAGGGCACCTGCTAGCCAAATCGATTTGAAAAACCAGGTCAGGCATTTGAAGGGGGAGGAAGGGGAGAAGAGAAATATAGGGAAGAAGAATCTAGTTTAGTTAACTTGGGATTCAATTCATAACCTGCAAAGCCATAGGGTTCCGACTCATTCTGCCCTTTTTTTTGCTATGAAGAGTCTCTTAACTGGAAGAGAAGGTCCTGTGTTTTATACTGACTTGTCTATTTATGCATAACAAAGACAAACATTATTAAAATAGAGTTTGGAAAAGACTTTCAACACTGCCATTTTAAATATTATTGTTTAATCACCTATTTCCCTCTGGTAATTATGTTGTCCTTAAGCTTTGGAGTTTTTTAATTGGTGTTTTCCTGTGGCTTGGGTGTGATTCCTGCAGAAGCCTTGTAATAACCAAATAACTAGGACAGCCTAATCTAATAATTTGTGAATGCATATGATGTTCAGAGGGATTATTAAAGTTATTTTCTCACTAAAATGTTATCAGCTTAGAAAGCTGAGCTGTTCCAAACTGGTGGCTTTTTATTGCAAAAATGCTTAATACTGTTGTATGCACCAGAATGCAGTTGCACATGCTAATGTCATTTATTCCATTGATTTTGCCTTTTGAAAGGAACCTTGCTGGTCCCTAATTTTGGCTTAAAAATATCCTAACGATCAAACGCATTTTGCTCAAATCGCAAGTGTTTTCTTAAACCAAAACCTGGAGTATTTATTTGGACTAAAAGGGTTGGATATGTCTTAGTTTGACAGGACTTGTTATTAGTTTAGGACATGAGGCCTTGACAATTTTCTCCTGCTTTAATAGCATTTTATTTCAAGCCCCCAGCACAACTAATTTAAATGGTTCCAGGGGTAGAACATATTCAATTTTGCACACCAAGATGGAAGTCAGTCCCTTAATACTAATTTCCCTGCAGGGTAAAAACAGTGACAAGTGAAAAAAAAAAAGTAAAAATAAAGAAATGGCATGGATGCAAATAGCATTACTCAGACTTTTTTGTTCTGCTGGAGTAGTCTAAATTTTAAAGCCACCTCCCACACATATACTTATATATAACATTTAGAAATACAATACTTCCTCAGATGTTGCATTCATTGTCATACAGTTTGTTCCTAGTTGTGGAGTATGTTGCTGCAGAAAGCAAAACTACATCAGTATTTTTCTGCTCTCATAATTCATTCTGGATGCTGAAAGAAAGACCTGGTATGCAATAAAACAGGAGCACAAGCAAAGGGGAAGAGATAAAGATATGGGCAGACAAATATCAAATAATATTCAGTTGCTTGGTCCATGATACGCACAAGATGTCATTACTTCACAGTTGCACATATTTGTCATCTGAATTACAATTTTTCTTGGTGTAATTGTAGCAAATATAGCCATACGGCAATTAACATTGTATCCATTATCCTTTCAGTGAAATATCTCAAGAATTTTTTTAAGTTTCAGAACCAACACTAGGAAGGCCTTGTTTGACCTGCTAGAGAGACCATAGCATCAAACTGTGGCAAGCCTAACTTAGATTATTTAAGGAGACGAGGGCTTAACCTGCTGTTTGTATATCATTGTAACTCAGCTTTGACTATTGCACAAATAATGATTACTGCAGAGCAGTTCAAATAAAGCATTGCTTTCTAATGTTCAGTTGCAGATGAATGTTGGTCCATTTTCTCGAGAGTGTTTGCTTAAGAAAGCCTCTTGTTGAACAAGGTCACTAGCAGATGTGGTAGAGAAAAATGAAGATATTGTCAGGTCCCTGGGGGCATCATCAAGGCTTAGCTGCCCTGGCCAGATTCACTTGAGGTCTCCAGCCAAGACTCCTGCATGGACCTTTAACTTGTATTATAGTTAGCCCTACCACCAGCCTGGCCTCCAACTGTTTCACTGGCTGCCTGGGCTTGTTAGATCAATCCTGTTTGGATCTGGGAATCTCTGTTCCTTGCCTGCAGTCCTGTCTCTATTCTTGGCTGCAACCCAGCCCTTGCTCATCATCAGTGGATCACATCACTGTTACTACCACAGCCCTGCCCAGGTCCTGCGGGTCAGTGCCCTGACCTGCTTTGTGCTGTAGATGCCTTTGGCCCCTGGCTTGCTCTCTCTCATGAAGCATCTAGGCTTTTGCTGCTCCCTGACAGATATCACAGGGCTATCACTGCCTTTATCACAGTTGTTTACGACTTACTTAATTTTTTGTATTTCCCACTGCTGTGGGTTTGGACTCTGAAGACACTTCAATATATAAAGAACAAAGAGCAAAACTCTTCCTGCTCTATTACATTCATAATTGATTTGGGTTTGGAAAGTTTGCCTTAGGGAAACCAGTAGATGTGTGTCTTTTTTTGAATTTTAGCAAAGCTTTTGATACTGTCTCTTACAGTATCCTTCTGGATAAATTGTCCAGCATGCAGCCAGATAAGTCTACAATACCTTGCATGAACAATCGGGTTTAAAGAGCTGCAGTACATGAGGTTGTATCAAACTGGTGGCCAGTCACCAGTGAGGTCCTCAGGGCTCAGAAACTTCTATTGACAGGTAGAAATTTTTTTGTCTTCTTTACTGAGCTCCCACACAGCAGAGATTTTCCTTTAACTCATGTGAGCCTGAGATAAATTACATGTGTGAAAAGATGTCTTAACTGCAAATTCAAAGAACCTGATGTAGCTTCTTTACCTGATCTTACATTTTCTGGCACACTGGAGTTCAATTTTGGTCAATGTCACTGTCATTTCTAGACTTATCATTTATGAGTAATGGAAGAACCTCTTCTCTCAATTGCTATCCTTAAGCAATGGCATGATAACCATGATTTTCTGGTGTTGATTGTTTTATAAAACACTACAGATACCTACATTGAAAAATGCCACCAAATATACACATCACTTCTTTAGTCTCTCTAAGACAAGTGAAACAGTAAAATACTACACTGGCATCTGAGGAAGCCTGGTGCTATGGTAACCTGCCTCATGAAGCATCCCTAGGAAGCCCCTTATCTGCAGCAGATGGGAATCAGCTAAAGTCTCCAGCAACATACAGTTTCCACATAAACACACATCAAATCCTTGAGTCAGTGCCCAGCTGCACTGCAGGACTTCAGCTTCACAGTTCACAAGCTCCAAAATGAAACATGTGGCAAAATTTGGACAAGGGCGGAATACTCAGCACTCAACAGGACAGATTCCACCAAAGTCAGCAAGGTGACTTCTGACAAGTGCAAGTAACTTCAGTTTCCCCTACATTATTATTTTGCATGCTTTCAATAACTAATGCCATTCTGATAATTTTAATTCACAGTTGTATATATGTATATGTAACATCAAAACATTATATTTTCCCAGTAAAACATGTAATTACTCTGTCAAAAGGAGATATGAAGGGCTCGAATCCTTTTAATCTACATTTGTCCAGCATGTGAACATGCTAAAACTCCCAATCGCATCTTGTGTTTTACCAGCACCACAGGTGAAGAGATGCTGTTTAACTTTTCCCAACTCCCAGCTGGCTCCTTCCCATTCAAATGACCTCCGAGGCTACCAGAAAGTTTTGATCTATTTTACTTACTGCTCTGACATACAAAAGAATGGGGATAAAGAAACCACCTGATCTTGGAGACACAGGAACTGACACTGTGTCTGGACAGTTCATCCATTCCCAAGCTTGCCCAAGAATAATTAAATTCCTGAGCCCATCCTCAAAAATATTCTCCTCTGTACCAAATTCAAGTCCAGTGCTTAGATCTGATACACTGGAAGGACAGTTCAGCACTGCAGACTGAGGCTCTGCTTTGTGATGTCGGGGTGTAAAGAGCAGTCAGGGAGCATGGTCAGAGCAGGAGCACACCCTGTCTCCTCCATTTACATCAAAATCAAGCAGGAGGGCAAAAAGGATTCACCTCTCATAAGCACTGAACATACTTTTTACCCTTTTCCCTGTCACTCAGAGCCAAGGACCAGGTGCTTATAAGCCATGATCCTGTAAATGCTTCATCCCTGGAGGTGCATCAGGCCCAGACAGT
>WEIV01008561.1:1536-12142 GCA_013390005.1 Calyptomena viridis | reverse complement strand
CTATCACATTTTGATTTTTTTTCTGGTCACAGTCTACATCTAGACCCATTCTGTGAACTCCCCTGTTTCTTCTGCCTGACATTTGGTACAAATATTACTGTTATGTCTGCATCTCATTTCTTCCAAAACTGGTGACTGGGGCATCAATCAGTGCTGAACGGATGCTGAGTTGCGTAACAAGTGACAACATCAACTCCCAAGATATCCACAACTCTTGTTTTGTGAATAAGTTTTGACATGTCAGGCACAAACCTGATTCTTACAAATGTGTCAGAGTAAAAAACCACCCTTACAAATAACAGAGAAGGGCTTTTGTTCTCCTGAAGCATTTGTTTTCCTTTGCAGAAGAAATATTTCTGTGTTAATTACCTTTTTCTTTTGTCCTATGTTCTTTTGCGATTCATCTTTCATAACTTTATTTTTTTTAAGAGAAACATCTGCCACCACTCTTGCAGTAAATCCCTGGCATATAGATATTATTCTTCATTAAAGAAAACAAAACATCACGAATCTCCACAAAGATGAGGATACTCTTTTCCCTGGTGGGCTACTCAGACACATTATGTTCTCCTCCTGTCTCCAGTCATCTCTGCTGGCAAGTGTCAATTACAGACACTGGTTTTACGGAACAGAAGGATAAAACACAATTTACAAATACTTTCCTCTGGAAGCAGACAGGTGTAATGACTGAGACTGTTTTCTGTAATTGAATTTCATGCTGTCATCTCTTCAGTCACAAGTAGATGTCAGCTTCAAGGAAGCCATGCACGGGGAAAAAAACCCCACAACAAAACACCAAACCAACAAAAAAACCACAAACCAACAAAACCCCCTTAATACATTCTTATTGCTACTGTATAACTAATTTTGCCACTCTAGTTTGACTTCTCAAAAAGTAAAAATTGCTGTTGCTGGAGTGTATGAGGTGATTTAGAACTGTGGCCTTGGAGGCCTACAGACTAGTATAATTGTGTTTATTTAGTGTAAGATGTCCAAGACACAGTTGAATAAATTCCAGCCCCATAACAAAGCATTTTGTTTCAGACATAGCCAACCAAAAACTGGAAGCAAAGTGCCATGCCAAAAAAATTGAAAATAGTTGATCAAATATTAACAGAAAAGCACATAAATATTCTATAAAGATGTCAGCACAAAACAGTAATTATCTCTGTGCCAGAGGTTTGATCAAACTGTAGCTTCCAAAGACATTATTGTTCATTGGGGGAAAAAAGTATTACTCTACTAACATTCCTAAAATGTGTAGTAAGTTCTGTTCCAGCCTTGCAAATTCCTGTGAAATGCATCATAATGGCACTGCTAACAATGGGCACAATTCTGAAAGCAGATGGGTAGTATTCGCAGGCAATGCAGGAAGAATTCCTTGCAAAAACAGTTTGCATTTGCTTTCATATTATGAGCCATTCTTCTCCCAAAGCGCATTGAATATCTAGATTTTAATAAGATGGATAAATATCCATCTGGGAATCTCTGCTACAGTGATAAATATCAGATGCAGTAAGTCTGAAGTTAGTGACTATGCACAGGAGGCAAAGTCATGTCCATGAGAGGAAGGTCACAGCAGTCAGCCTACGATTCCCTCATCAGGGCTTGTGGAAGAAGCAGTTTCACTGACCAGAGTGACGTCACCACTATGGAGAACTGTCACTGACAAAGTATTCAAAATTTCCCTTGATGTATAAAAATTCATGTACATTGTGACAACTGAGAAAAAATTCATTTGATACAATGTCGATTTTCCCAAATGAAATAACTTTGAACTTTTGCACGAATTGTTCAAAAAAATACTGTTTTACAAATGCAGAGGGGATAATCCCTTACTTTTGGGGGAACATATTCTATAAAGTGAAGCTACTTGATTGATTTGAATATACAACATAAATTAACGTCTGCCTATTCAAGAGCAAAAAGTACTTTAGACATAATGTACACATTTACTTAACAATAAAGCCCAAATACTTTGTATGAAAATATCTTCAATTTTTTTCTCTTTTCTCCTTTTTGGGCACCAAACTTGCAACACATTTATAGGACTTACGCAACTATATATGATAAACTGGCATGATTTTTAAAAAATGTATTGCTACCATCTATTACACATATGGTAAACTCTAAACATAATTTCAAAAAGATCTTAAATATTCTTCCTTTGACTAGACATTGATTCATAAATCTCCTTACTGCTTAAAGTAACCTTTGACTTGGGGGAATTTTTTTTGTTATTTGAGAACATGTTATGGTTCAACACTTCTCCAGCTTTTGCTCACTGGAAGACTGCACAAAGACTTGTCTGATGCAGAAATTTATTAAGCTGGAAACACATCAATCATTTAAGGAAAGAATTTACTATGTGGTTTTAAAAGCTGTACAGAATCATAATTTTTTTTACAGACTTTCTAGTGGCTTCAGTTCCCTGAATGCTATGAGGCTCTAAAGGAAACCCAAGTTCTATATCTAAAGGTTAACTTATTGGAGATTTAGATTACGAAAATGTCAATTGCACAAATTATAAACCCATTTAGCTTTCTGATTAGTTCCACTTTTAGCATACCATTTAGGGCTCAATTCTGACCTCTCATCAATTATATTTTAGTTTAGCTGCATTGATTTAATCTAAGTTATCCTTGCTTTATACCAATGGAAACAAGATCAGAATCAGGTCCTAAGGGTAAAGTAATTAAAAATGTAATTACTGCAAGTGATTATGCAACATAGCTACATCATCAAGGGGCTACGGTTTTTTATATCTAACTTAGGCACCTGGGTGCACCTACCCTTTAGGCAACTATAGGACACAGAAGTTATGTGACAGAGAGGTCACTGGAAAGATCCAGAAAAAGCGCCTGCCTGTTTAAACTGAGACCCATACATTTTAAAGCATCTTCATTTTAAGACTTTTGAAAAACTTTCTCCACTGACTACATAGTGAATTTAGGCACTGATTTTAGAAGAAACAGATCACTTAGTACAGCAAATAAAACTGACACGTAACACTTACGTGCTTTTTAGGTGAGGTAGACCCCTTCTTTCTCACACACTAGAATTTCTTCCTTTCTTCTAAGTTTTCCTTCAAATTTAAGAAGGTGTATTCCCTGATCCTTAAAGCACTTTAAGATAATTAGCCCAGAGTTTGCTCTGACTTACCTCCCATGAAAATTCCGTAAGATCCAGATTCTTACATACAACAGTAGAAGTCTAATTCCTATTGAGCCTAGAGCTATTTTAGCAAACTGCTATCTAAATACTACAACTACTTACATAACTCCAACTTCGCAGTTACAGAGAATCAATTTAATGTTGAAAATATTCCTAAGCAGTACTAAGTCTGAACTAACATTTTTTTAAGAAGAAAAAAACCCACAAACCAACAAAACTAGAACAATAGCTTCTGTGTCTGGTTCTTTTTCAATTTTTAATGCGAGTAAGTAGTGACTGCATTGACTCCTTTCATCCTGAATGTTGAACTTCAATCAGTATCCAGGATGAAGGAGATGAAAATGAAGCTCTTTGCAGTAACACAAAACCATGCAACAAAAAGTCAGAAAGTTTAAACTTGAAAAACAAAACAAACAAACCACAAAGCTGGTTCTGTTTTATTGCACATTTATTCACTATATTGGAACAATAAGCAAAATTGTGTAAGCATCCTTGAATAGTTTACTACACTTCTATTTATCCAAAATACTAAACTTTAAATCTGATCCTCCANGCTGCTCTGCCTCCAGCATCTCTTCTTCTCACGGCCCACGGGGTTCCACCAGGCCCCTCTGCTCCAAACACAGGATCACAGCCTCTCTTTTCCGGCATGTCTCTGTTCCAGCGTGGAAAAATCTCCCAGTCTTTCCATGGGTTCACAGGCTGAAGAATCTTCGCCCCTATGGTTCCTCACAGATTGCTGGGGCCCTATTCCAGTGTTTAAGGCATCTTCTCTTTCTCCTCTCTCTGACCTTGGTGCTAATCAAGCTCCGCACCCTCCTGTCTCTTAAGCGGCCATGATGTTCTGCGCAGACTTTCTTTCTCTACTCCTTCTTAAATATGTTATCACAGAGGCGTTGTTGCCTGACCTTGGCTAGCTTAGAGCAGAGAAAAACTCTAGCAGCTTCTTAAAGAAGCCTCTCTTTTAGCCCCCCCAGCTAATAAAAAACTCTGGTTACTTAAAACCACAACACCCCCACTCATAGTTAAGGTATTGGGAGAATATAGGGTTAGTCTGTCTTGCAAACTACATGCAACATATCCTGTTCTGTTAAATAGAAGTACGGAAAAATGGTGTCTACACATCTTACTAGTCCTTCCAGGTTGCAAAGGACACAGCAAAAAGACCATAAAACTGGAATGTCACACAAGCAATTAAACTTGAGTCATAACCACAGCACTATCCTGTGTCTTAATGAAAATTACTATTTTCTGACACAGATTGTGAAGATCGTTTTTCAATTTTGTTTTTCTATGAGAGTCTCCAAGTCTACAGTAGAAATTACTGCTACCTACATGTAGGTATAGCACAAAAGCTGCATTCGCCACCACCAAGAAGAGACTTAAATTCAATGATTCCAAGCCACATAACTAGTAGAGCAATTCAATTGAAATGAGTGAGCACAGTGTACAATATGGGTCATATTTAGATTAGTCAAACAATATGACATAATTTAGACTAATAGTGTATTAAATACCAGAATGTGCAAGGTTGCACAACACATAAACAGAAACAGAAATAGGACTACATCTTCTGAATAACAGTCCAATGCTTTCCATTTGAAAAAGCTCCAGTGTAATTATTTATACTCATGACCGTATTATAATACACTTATTAAGATAGATATACATCAGAATCATGAACATCTATAGCCTGTTTCCTTAATGAATATGGTCTCAGCACTGCTTACTGTATGAAATGAAAAAATAAATTATTATTACTGGAATTTCCCATGATAATAAATATACTGAATGTTCATTACTCTCCTTTAAATGAGCATATAAAACCCATGACTTAGAAAATAGCTGTGCTAAACCACTTAGAAACTCCTCTTATTATCATTCAATGAAAAAAACACCCAATCTGCTTATTACCTAGGTGTTTTTGTAGCTCCTTATGTGAATGCTGCTGAAAAAGGTGAAATAGTAGATGGCTTACTTAACTAATCAAAGCTACACTGTAGATATGCTCAGGGGTAACAAAAATTAAAAAAAAAAATTCCCCCTTTGTTCTAATTAGCCAAAAATGGCTGAATTAATCAAAAAATAAAGCTGGCAATGATAAGGGCATGTGTTATTTTAAATCTCTACTTGAAGGGTTTGTCTTTTTTAACTTTGTAATTTCTTTAACCCAAACTAAACTAAAAGTTTATGAAATACACACATAAAATCCGATAACAGAGAGAGTTATGGCACTTTTTAATAATATCTGTACCCACAGGTACCAATCAGAGCTTCATATATGGAGTATGTGTGCACATTAAATAGAATAACTACCTTCAAGTGAACATGACTGCAAACTTATTTTAGAAGTGGAGCAAACAACTGGTATATCTTTATTAAAGGAACTTTTGCTGCATATATTACAGTATTTAATATACAATTCATCAACAAATATAATTCTCCTTATCTGCACAGAAACTTCATACCCCTGTATTGATCTCAGGTTAATTTTTCACCTGAGATACTAGAATACAAGTCTGGTCTCATTAAAGTCCTTTCAATTAGCAGAGAAAGAGATCCTGCTGGTCATTCAGATCTTAGTTGGGCCTTCAAGCTAGATTGTTTCTCCAGGTGTGACCTGAGATGGAGCCTATATCTACAACACAAGTGATAGGACTGTTTTGTTATGCTACAACACAACTTTCATAGGCTTTGGGGGTTGTTTTAATCAATTTAAAATCTTTTGTCTAATATTTGTTTCCTCTGATAGAAATAGAGAGGTTCTCATTTCTGTATTTGTCTCAATTGATTACCCACAGCTGGAAAGTAGCCTCCCTAATTTGAATTCTTGAGTCTATGCAGTAAATACCTAAAAACTCTCCCAAGAAGAAATCTAATCAGGGAAAGGGGCTGTCCTAAAGGGCCTATGGAAAGGCATCCTATCTGATAGAGCTCAGGCATCCAGCTAGGGAGGCTGGACTTCCCTCTGAGGGATGGCGAAAACACCTACCAGTCTTCAAGAGATAAACGAGGCATAACCTTTAAACAGTCTGGTTTACTCAAAGTTTAAAATTTGTGTCAATATACAGTACACAGCAAAGTTTGGCAGACAAAGTCTACAACCTACTCAGCTTTCTGCTGCAGCCATTAACTTTTTGCCAGGATCCCTAAAAACCACTCTCGCTCCCTAGATACTAACAGGCGTTTGAGTTTCTGAAAGTAATTTCCACAGGACTGTATTCTACAAAACACACTTACGTAAACAAAATACATAGTAATACATGATAAATTAGGATTTTGACTAATGCAGGTTTGTGAGGTGCAAACAGCTGGCCAGCTGACCTACAACACAACAGTCATATGTGTATGTCTTAAGTGACTGAGCTTGGCCTGAAGTTACAGGATCACCCCAAATTCTGCTTAAACACTACACTTTACTGTACACTTAGTCCATCCAGATTACACAATCTAGTGTTAAGTATGTACTCCCCCACTTTTCAACTCTATGGTAAACTGCTCTCCAAGGAATTAAAAAAAACAGATTATCAATATGGTATTTTAAAGTACTTAGAATGCATTTTATATGTATATATATTTAACATATATATTTAATACCAAACTAGATCTCAAACCATCCCACTCCCCCCAAAGAAAACCAAATCAGGATAGAAAATCCAAATCTGCATAATTTTTTAAGAAGATGGATTTAACTAGTGTGAAATTATCCTATTTCCTGCTTTCCTTTAGTTCTCATACTAGTCCATAGCTCAGGGAATACAGCACAAGAAAGAAGAGGAAAAGGAAAAGGTTATGATTTTACCAATCTGTACTTTCTTTCTGAGAAATCAGATTCCTGCATCCGTCTCATTAACTTTGCTGAAAGCAAAATCTGAAAAAAATTTGGCCCAGCCCTGACTGTATAACAGTAAGTCAGGTGCCATGATTGGTCTCAAATACTGGCTCAGTAGTTCCAGAAGATCGGGAATGCAAGCAGCTGGCTATAGCTTAAAGGAAGCTGAATGATAGGGGAAAAAACTTAAACGCAAAACAACAAAAAAAGACATTTTAATGACTTACCAGAGGCTTACAGAAGGTGAAGCTGCCTGCATAGATACAAACAATGACAATAAAAATGTTAAAGAAATTCTCCTTACCTATAGAATACCAATGTTTATCAGAGGAGCTTTATCTTGTTCTTAACAAGCTGAATCATGCAAAAACAAGATCAATAAGGGAGGATGCCTTTAAAGCTACATGGTTGTAGTGAGTAATGAAAATTACTTTGAAGAGCTGGCTGTGTGTTCATGGAGAGTTAGCAAACTGTCCCTGCAGGCGTTGGTGACATTAGGCAGCTCAAAATACAGTATTTCACTTGAAGCACATCTGACTCATTCTATTGGCATAAACATCACATGTTTAGTATTAACCGCTTTTCCAACCAGCTTTTTAAATATAGTTTACTTCCCTTTCCAACGGCTGTCTTCTCCTTTCTTTTGTTGCAAAGATTTTTGCTTGTTACTCTTGAGTCTGACAGTTTGACAGTTATTACCTTAAGACATTGCAGGTGTTCTTTAGTTCTTTTCAAAGAAACATTTAGGTACCTAAAGCCTTCAGTACATTAACAGGTGACTAATTTTTAATGGTACACCTANGAGCAACTTCAGGAAGATATATACTTCTACGTCTCTCCTAATATTGCTACAGAAAACCTTTATTAACTGTAATTCACCTTACGTAACTTACGCTTTTACTTACAACAGAAAATCTTACTACAGAAGACTGTTTTCTGTGATGTTTGACCATTGTAGATGAAAAGGAGGATTAAAAGTTACATACGTAAATCAGGAATATAGTGGCATTGAGTGGTTTGTTTAAGAGACAATTATGTTTGAACAGAGATTGTCCAAATTGTACATCCTAAAAATATATTTCATCCTTTTAATTGCAAATGGTAAATTCTGTTTAAAATAATAAACAGGACATGGTACCCTTTTTTATCGCTCTCCGTTTTGGAACAATGACATAAATCTAGTTAGATAGCATCCATACTACTAGCCTGCATCCCCCAAGGGACTGGAAGGTATGTGATGTGGTGTGTACCACTTGAGAAAGAGGCCCCAAGAGTAGAATTCTACTAAGGGCTGGAAAACAAATTATGTCTTTTCAACATTGAAATAATCAAGTCTTATTTTAAATCACAGACATAAATGTAAAAAAAAGAAAATTATATGACAAGAATAAAGATGCAATCTTAATGAAACTAATCTTTGTTCTCGTTCCTTTTCCTATTATTCTTTTGTTGTGGTATTCAAACACAGTTTTCTTCTAAATAAAATTTATGTGTCTTTTTTCGAATTCTCAAAAGATTTGTTTTTTTTCAAGGGAGTTATTTTGAAATTGCCAGTCTTAACAATGCACTCTGTAAAACTATTTCTCTCTTGGACATATATTTTTATTTACTAACTTGATTTTCTCATCTTCCTTTTTAACTTTCTCAGTTTATTTTACTNAATACCAATGTTTATCAGAGGAGCTTTATCTTGTTCTTAACAAGCTGAATCATGCAAAAACAAGATCAATAAGGGAGGATGCCTTTAAAGCTACATGGTTGTAGTGAGTAATGAAAATTACTTTGAAGAGCTGGCTGTGTGTTCATGGAGAGTTAGCAAACTGTCCCTGCAGGCGTTGGTGACATTAGGCAGCTCAAAATACAGTATTTCACTTGAAGCACATCTGACTCATTCTATTGGCATAAACATCACATGTTTAGTATTAACCGCTTTTCCAACCAGCTTTTTAAATATAGTTTACTTCCCTTTCCAACGGCTGTCTTCTCCTTTCTTTTGTTGCAAATATTTTTGCTTGTTACTCTTGAGTCTGACAGTTTGACAGTTATTACCTTAAGACATTGCAGGTGTTCTTTAGTTCTTTTCAAAGAAACATTTAGGTACCTAAAGCCTTCAGTACATTAACAGGTGACTAATTTTTAATGGTACACCTAAAAGAATGAAGCTCAAAGGCAGAAAATACAAATAAAAAATAAAAGGGCACACTGAAAGTTTTTTTAAAAATCCAGTGGTATTATTTTTATGGTGAAATTAATAATCTAATCACTGGCACTTTATAACATGGCACTATAACACTCAGTTATGACAAATGGAACACACCACTCTCTTAATTAGGCTACTAATCAGCAGGTTAAAAGGCGGGTTGACAGCGTTACCATTTGCTCAAGATACAGATTTTAAGATTTTCACCAGTTCTCCAGATACTGGCAGTTTCACAGGAATGTTTTGCTAAAACATTCTGGAATTGAAAGCAAATCTCTCTTATTTCCCTTGTTTCCACAGCAAAGTCCCTTTGCCAGGAGTCAGGACCCAGGAAGACAATCCAGAAATGTCCCCTAGCTTTTCCTGGATAGAGCCACAGGCTTGTCTGAATGGAAGTTGATATGGGCAAAACTCTTTCCTTTTCCAGAACAAAGACTTTAAGTGTCTGTACTGTGGAAGAACCAAAGAGCATGGAAGCGACAAACTTCTTAAATGTAACAAAATAGAGCAACCTAGAGAAATTGCAAGGAAGGATATATCCAGTCACCAGAAGGATGGGTGTGAGGTGCGACCCGAATTTACAAAAAATTTAGAGCAACTTCAGGAAGATATATACTTCTACGTCTCTCCTAATATTGCTACAGAAAACCTTTATTAACTGTAATTCACCTTACGTAACTTACGCTTTTACTTACAACAGAAAATCTTACTACAGAAGACTGTTTTCTGTGATGTTTGACCATTGTAGATGAAAAGGAGGATTAAAAGTTACATACGTAAATCAGGAATATAGTGGCATTGAGTGGTTTGTTTAAGAGACAATTATGTTTGAACAGNCTATTTCTCTCTTGGACATATATTTTTATTTACTAACTTGATTTTCTCATCTTCCTTTTTAACTTTCTCAGTTTATTTTACTACTTGAATTCTTTCACAGCTCTGAGGTAAACAACCACTTCACCTATGTATACCAGGATACGGCTTTTTAACTCAAATTCTCTGGGCAATGAAGGCTGCACTAAGGTTTTTCACTCAAGATATATTACCTGGCACTTTTTTTGTTTGGCTGGTTAATGTATTTTCTGGTCTACCTGACTCACTGGAACATCAGCTGTGAACANTCACTGGAACTTCAGCTGTGAACAGAAGCTAATACACCTACTTTGTTTTCACTGCTCACCAGCTAAATAATTCTGCTCACCAGAAACAATTGATTCTACAAATGACTCGTGCATTAATGACATTAAAGAAAGCAAAATGTGTTAAACTGATGACACTCTAATTATCACATCTTTATTGAGTCATTGGCTGCATATTTATAAATGCTGTTGTACTTTTATATTGCCAGGACACTGAGTTTTGCCAATTAACGTAACCTGCGAGAATACTATTCTTTCTTG
>WEIV01008540.1:49650-64014 GCA_013390005.1 Calyptomena viridis | reverse complement strand
ACTTCTGTGTTGTTTAGACAAGATACCTTGAGTGTTAACAAAGGCCTCAGCAGTTGAAAAATACCTGATTTCTATTACTAAATATTTTGTTCCAGGAAAAAAAAATAAAAGAATGAAGAGCTGTTGTCTTCTATGCCATCAATACAGACATACCAGGCTCAGTCATGGTTGAGAGATATATTCAAAGCACTGAATATAAAATCTTCAATCTTTAGAATCTCATAAACCTCTTCCAGTCCTGGAAGAGCCAGCGACTTCTCTGAGTATCTGACCAAGTCTCTTATCGTCCATTTCCTTCTACTTTCCTTCTCTCCTGGAATGCAACGTAGGCCAAGGTTTCATCACTCATTGAGAAAAGGGGTTAATTTACCTCACACAGTAATTGACGAGCAAAGCTTAACCATAAAAGAAAGAAGTGTTCTGGTAGTCCTGTAAATGCAGCTTTTGCTGCTCATTTTGTAAAATATAAATTAGATTATAGTTTGACACTAGCAAAAGCAACTAGCTTACCTGTATCAGAAACACATTCTTGTGCACATTCATATTCTCTGTTACTATGCTAGCACAGAGAAAGATCTCTAAATGGAAGGTAAGAGAACAGGGTTGGATGACTGCAAAATATTCTAAAAATGGTATAACCTAAGACCTAACCAAGATTTTCTTAGATTTTTTTACACTGGGAAACATTGAAAAGATAAAATGAACACTATCTTCTACTGCCTATATGTGATCTAAGTGATGAAAGCTGAAAGTTTATTTAATTTTTAGAAATTGCAACATTTTCTTAACAGGATGTTTCTCTGTCATTCTACTCCTGTTTCAAGGATAAAATCTAGTAAAGGAGAAAGGCTTAGATAGATAGCCTAATTTTCTTGTTTATTTGTAAATAACTCGCTGTATTTATTCTTTATGTGGACAGAATTCCCAATAATAGAGAAAGAAGCCGGAACTTTGTGTTAAGAAAGCATTGCAATGGTTTTACCATAGAATTAGTTATTTTACTGGATTTTTTACATCTCTTTTTCTTTGCATATTGCATAAAACTAATTCTGTTACAGAGACACCAGAAATTGAAAACATACCATATTTATTTTGTTGCTTCTAAATAATAAATAGAATTAAATCCAAAGAATTTTGTTGAAGAATGTTTATTTCTGCTTTGGTAAAGATATTAAGATGTTGTTAAAAGAAGGAAAAAATAACAGAATTTTTTTTGGGGGGCGGGGAGGAGGGGTTGTATAGGGTAACATCCTTTTGATTTAAAAAGTTGTTTTAAATGACATTTTTGAGAAAGGTAAAAATTCAGCCAAAAAATGACCCTCTCCTTCTAGTAATATTTGTTGCTACTGTAATTCTCTAGGCTAGATGGATAGTATTATACTTTCATCAGGTTAACACTATGACAATATTCTCTTCCAATTTTCTCTTTTCCAAGAATCTGTAAGTTCATTGTTATAAATATAAATGATTTTGGAAATTATAGGATTTAATTTCTTAGTCCATTAAGGACAAATTCCATTAGGGAATGTTGAAATGGGAATTTAGAGAATTAATTTCTTATTCTGCATGCTCTGTTCTTTTAACTGACCAAACCTCCATCTTTTTGTGTTTTTGAACTTTTTTCTCCTTGGGAATTTAAGAAGAATTCAGATCCACTTCACATTTACATCAGATGATTTGCTTTGTAACTTATAGTATAGTGTGTTTTGCAAGGCTTATTCACCTCAAATGAGAATGTTTATGCTTACTCTTGACAATTTTTCCAGAATTCCTTATCTTCCACATCTTTCAGAACTTCACTCAACTGAGTCCTTTAAGGGACTTGAGGCTAGGGGATTGGATAAAACAAGATTAAGCTCAGCAAACACAGAGCAACACATTTTTTTCTCTCTCAAATTGGCAAGAAAAGTAGTTTTGTTTTTCTTTCTTGCATGTGTATGCATTTATATTTTCATGTTTTGTTGGCAGCTTTTATTGTGCACAAGTTTGGTTTTGTCTTTGAAGTGTTTGGGCTTCTTGATATTTTGAATAATGAACACACAATAGCCAAAATAAGCACACTCATTTTTTTATTGGTGAAACCAGGCAACTGTATGTCCACTTACCAACATAATATGGGAATTTTGCTACCCTTCTGTTTTTCATTGTCAGTTAATATCTGAATTACTCTGTAGCTCTCTTGTGATTTTTCTACTTTATCCAAACAACCATTTTTCTACTTTCAAAATCTGAAACTATTCAGTTATGAGTTTCGTCTTTATCAAATTGCTGATACGTTGGAGTTTTTTAATAAGGATCATAGTCATTTATAATTGCAAATCCTCCGTAGCTCTTGGAGCAATAATCAAGGTATTCATTTCTTTGTAAAGCAAACTAAGGATAAATGTTGGAATAAAACTACCATAACAAGAAATAAACTGGAAATTTGTCCATTCAGTGGGTACTAAAAATAATATTTTCTTTTGTCCAGTTATGAATAAAAGTTTGAAAGCACTAGGAGAGAAAGGTAGAGTATAATGTTCTCATACTCTTTCTAGCTACTTGTACCTGAATTCCGTCACTAACACATCCAGCTGTTCACTATAATTTTACTGTTCTTCCCAAAGTCCTGGTGTGGTCCTCTCTGCTTCAGCTGTGTCTGCTTCAGCAGATTTTGAAAACAGTTTCTCTCTCCATCAGCCAGTGCCTACACTGCTTCTGTGACCAACATACAAATTTCAGGCCTCTGCTTTCATCACCTTCCACAAGCACCACTCCAGTCTGAAAGGGTGCTCAGTGCAAGTTCTCTTGCAGTGCTGCAGAACGTCTTCTGGCTTTCTTCCCCATGGGAAATTTGCAGTCTCTACTGCTCTCCCTCCTGTTGCTTCACCTATCCCTTTCAGACAAACTTGTGGCCTTAATCTGCCTCTAACCTGCTCCTGTCCTTTCTGCCAGTCTCTCAGGAAGCAGTCCTGATCTTTTAGTCCTTTCCCTACTTGCTCAATAAGTGTATTCAAGCTCGATCTGCTTAAAGGTGTGCATCGATAGACTCATTTGTTTGTCCTCAATGTTTTATGTGATAAATTCATTTTTATGGTTTCAGAACTCTGAATGCTGTCTTCAAAACAGTTCTGATTTCGCTCTTCATATTTTTCTTTTATTTTTCCCCAGCAGTGCACTTTTCACTGTCTTTATCTTAATGTCAACTTTGTTCATCTTCCACTGCTGCAGTCTGCAAAAGTCACTGGCTATGCTCAGCTCAGTAGCATTAGATTGTACTACAAGCATCCTGACATTTTATGTAAATGTAAGCAATATGGTGTCCTAGAGCATAGGATTCATTTCAAGTCTTTTTACACCTTTGTTGTGAAACTGTAATTTCAACCAGCCCTCCTGTCACATACCCTTGTGGCTCTACTAGAAGCCACTTTCTAGCGGGGGAAAAAGTTGCCTCACTAAACTGATGCTATTATACCTAATTAAGACACACATTTCTTAATAAATGAGATTTAAATAAATGAGAATTAATGAGAAGATGGTTATAATTACTTTATATTGTGTTGCAACTCTGGAGTCAGTATCCAGTGTTTCAGTTTTAAAGTTCTCATGTTTAGGTTATTTAATCCAAAACTAATGTTATCACTATTTTCACCCCAGATTTTAAAATCTGCTGCTTGCTAAGGCTGTGATTACAAGAAAAAAGCCAAATCAACAACCATCTCCTCTATCCAGGCTTTTTTCTCCTTTCATTCTTGTTTTTATAAGATTAATTTTCTGCAACTTCATCTGTCTGTGCCATTCAAAGTGCGCTGTGCACACAAGCACCAGCAGTGTGGCAGGTAGGAACTCTTATGTTTCCTACAGCTTACTGCAAACTTGTGTGTCTAGAGTCAGCAGTCTCAGCTCCATGAATAAATGAGGTTTATGTTGCTGACTTCAAGAGGTCCTATTTACAGGTTCTTAGAAGTTATGATGTTTGTTGTTTACCATGTTACAAGTCACTAGTCACTACAGTAGTGCAGTAAAAAATCAACCCTCCTGATCCATGTGTCTGCAGAGGTTTAGATAAAATATGTGGAACTTGCTAAAATTTGGTGATAATGGACTTAGTGAATGTGCACAAAAAAACCGATGCTAATCACTAAGAAAGGCTAGACAAGATGCATTTATGTGCCTTCCATCTTTTACACCAGTAATTATTAAGAGCTGTGGCTTGGTAAGATGACCTTTTTTTTGTAATGGGACACCAGCCATTCATATCTAGCTTTCGTACATTTATTTTTACGTATTCTACATATTGTTTTGCTATGTGCTTATGCTATATGCTTATAATTTCTGTTTGGAAAAGCAGATATGTTTTCTACAGGTAATGTCTGTAAAAGCACCAGTGCACAAACTGAGGCAGCTCAGAGACCTGGGCAGCCTCTGTTCCACTTGCATGACAGATGGATTTTGTCCTGGTCCTGTCATTTTCCTATCTTCTCTGGTTTTGCTAGCGAATCATAAACTACTTTCCTAGAATAGTTCAGCCATATGCTTGGTAAGAAAGGCCACCGCATGAGAACAATCTTTACTTGTCTACCAAGGAGACGTTTCAGAAAACTTCCATGAAAATTTGAAAGCAGTACTATATTTAGGACTCCAGGCTTAAAAACAGGGCAATTTAATTAAATAAAATTATTAACTGAAGACATATATCCCTAGAAGCAGAACCTCTAATAGTGTCTGTTTTCTACACTTATAATATACTGAATATTTGCTCCAGAAATTCAAAGAGACAGTTTGAGTTGCAAAGCTCCATTGCTGATCCCTTGAACATTGCAGCTGTAGAGGAAAAAGATAAGAGTACAGGATGGTTGAGCCAGTATAAGAGTTGCAAAAGCAGTGAAAAGACACAGAAGTTTCCTATTGCTGTAGAAACAAGACACTTGCCCTGGAGAATGAACATATTACTCATTCCTGGAGTAATGCTGGGAAGATTCTGAGTGAATTATTTTGACGACTGGTTTTATTGGTGGAAAATCCAATTTTGGGTAGATCAAAATCTAGATGGAGCTGTGCATACACAGATATAACTGCACTCTCCACAATAATTACAAAAAGCCACAGCTGCAACACTGTTAGGTTGCTACATCCTAATGTCACGCAAAGATGATACTAAAAAGGTTTAAAACGTTTCTTGTCACTCCACCTACAGCATCCCTCTGTCCTGTGTTTGCTTGCTGCCTGAGCAAGTATGTTTCCATTGTATGGGATAAAAATGTGTACTATGAAAATTAATTAATACTATTTGAACACCATGCTTACAGAGACTAAGTTGATCATAGCTGAAAAGTTGTTGAACCTGCCTCAAACCGGAGTGATGGTGAATCCCAATTTACCATTTTAGCTTTGCTTGTTCCTCACTTCCCATTTTCATATTATTCTCATCTTTGGAAATAGGAAACTTTCACAGATTTAAAGTACTAGAGAGAAGAGCAGCCCAAAATATGCATATTCAGGTGATGCCTAAACTCGGAGGAAGACAAAACCTGCAAAAACAAATTCATAAAGGTGAAAAGAAGAACAGAAGAACTTTAATGGAAGTTTCCAGGATCTAGGAGCAAAAACAAGAGAGAGAAAGAGCTAGAGAGATCACCTGATCCCTTTACATTTATAAGCTTCGAATGCCTATCCCCTCCAGTTACCCAACCATAGTTCGTCTTGAACCGATGTTCTCAAGATACCCAACTAGAGACCTTTTATTTCCCTAAAGCCACCCCCAGCCCCCCCCTTTCTAGAGCTTCTCTAGCAGCTCTGGGCCTCAATGTGTTGTCCTGACACTCCTGTTATCTACAGAAAGAATGCAAGCATTGCTAGGAAAGGCCTAGTAAAAACCTCTCTAAGTGAGCCTATACAGGCAAGCTAGAATTCTAGAAACATGATGAAAACCCTCAAGGCATCACAGGTAATTAAGGATGTTACTGTTGCCTGCTTATTCTGCACTATTAATTCTATCATATGTTTTGTAAGGATGATGTTATCAGTAATTTTTGAAAGAAGGAGTTAATGTTCTTCAGAAAAATGAAGAACCTGAAGAAAAGAGAAGGGAAAAAAAAAGAGAGATCTTCACAAGTGATCATCCTGTTTCTCTGAGATTTTTTCAGATGAGAACTTCCCTTGGAAATTCGTCTGTATCATAATGGATCGCAACTCTCATGTTTGTTTAGTAGTTATTTGTTCATCTACCTTTCCATTTTGAAACTGTGAAAAGTGGTGATAATTTTGATTAAATAAATTCATTCTGGTTTCTTTGAAAAGGAGATGGATTCATGCACATTTTACTTTAAAGACCTGAGGGAAAATGATTTGTTGTCATTTATTGTAAAAATATGAATGCTGCATTTGTGCTGCATTTAGAAGGTTTATCTGAAGTCTCTCATGCTCAGTTAAATAGCAGCTGACTTCAACTGCATGACTTTTTCAACTCACATAAGCAATTCTAAAGTTTTATTCCTCACTATTTGCCTTTTGATCAAAACCAAGAAGAACAGATTGACTTCTGAAAGATTCAAGATTGAAACTATTTCAAAATTCTGCCTTTTTCACTTGAAAATTATTGATTCATTGATAATAGGATCATATAGGAGGTAAAATGGGTTAGTCTTTTACTGATGTGCAGAATAACAATAGACAAAATAAGTTAAATAAAATTAGGTTTTACTCAGCTGGCGTTGTAAGTTGAATTTGATCGATAGAACTGGCAATTCCATTCAAGATTTTCTGTTAACCTCCTATAGAACTTTTTTAATCAGAAAGCAGTTTAGAAGTTATTCTTTATAGCTAAGCAATGAAAAGCTTGGAGCCCATTCAAAAGATTTTAGTTGATTGCTTAAAAAACCCCAAATTGCCTTTGTTCTCTGTGATTTAAAATTGAGAGATCTGAACAATCTCTTCCCAGTAATGTTCTTTAGATGATGTTGGTATCAGTTCTACATCTTCATTAAAGTGTGCATTTTTTCTGAAATATGAGCCAGAAGTAGAATATGAATTCTGCAGGAAAATTTTATGTAAAGAGACAAAACACAAAGTGGTCAGAAAGAGTACAGAATGGATGTTTACAACTTACAGTCCAGGAGGCAAATAATTTTTTTGACTCTCTGACTCTAGACCTGTCAAAATATACAAGGCAGTTCCATTTTATCACCTTCTAGTTTGCTTTATCATCTTGAGGAGCAAAGGGCTCATTCTCTTCAATTTATTTATCTATCAGTAAAATTTGTAATGTGATGTGACCTTATAAAACCTGTCTCTATAGGGAACCGGGACTTTGAGTATTGTCATAATGCTGTTCTCTCACAGATTTAGTGTGGCTATTTAATAGGGTGCTATGTTCAAGATAATGTCCCTCTCTTCTCTCACCTGGGAAATTAATTTCTAGACTGATATGGGGGTGCATGGTCTGGGCATCCCTGTGCGTAGCACTCTGCACTGTGAAGAATAATCTACTGAAGCTTTTTCAACTTGCTATCTGAAAAATCAAACTCAAACAAATGCTTCTCATTCAGTTTGGCACCTGGAATCTATTAGCATGCTGTGTACCAAAACAAAAATGGAAATTGTTTTACAATTATCATCTAACAGTGTGAGATTTAACAAGTTTAGGTGACGGGTTCTACACTTTGGCCACAACAAACCCATGCAGTGCTACAGACTGGGGACAGAGTGGCTGGAGAGCAGCCAGGCAGAAAGGGACCTGGGGGTACTGGTCGACAGCCAGCTGAACATGAGCCAGCAGTGTGCCCAGGTGGCCAAGAAGGCCAATGGCATCCTGGCCTGTATCAGGAATAGTGTGGCCAGCAGGACTAGGGAAGTAATTCTTCCCCTGTACTCAGCACTGGTTAGGCCTCACCTTGAGTCCTGTGTCCAGTTCTCAGCCCCTCAATTTAGGAAAGATGTTGAGGTGCTCGAACGCATCCGGAGAAGAGCAACAAGGTTGGCGAGGGGTCTGGAACACCAACCCTATGAAGAGCAGCTGAGGGAGCTGGGGGTGTTTAGCCTGGAGAAGAGAAGGCTCAAGGGAGACCTTATCACTCTCTACAACTGCCTGAAAGGAGGTTGTAGCCAGCCAGGGGTCGGTCTCTTCTCCCATGCAACCAGTGACAGAACGAGAAGACACAGTCTTAAGCTGCACCAAGGGAAGTTTAGGCTGGACATCAGGAAAAAATTCTTCACAGAAAGAGTGATTGGCCATTGGAATGGGCTGCCCAGGGAGGTGGTGGAGTTGCCATCCCGGGAAATCTTTAAAAAAAGACTGGATGTGGCACTTAGTGCCATGGTTTGGTTGATGAGATGGTGTTAGATAATAGGTTGGACTTGATGGTCTCAAAGGTCTTTTCCAACATAGTTAATTCTGTGATTCTGTGATTTTCCAAAGAATAATTTAGATCTAATCAGGGCAGTTTGCTTGAAAGGGAATTCTTAGAGAGTTGCCATAGTGAACTTAGCAAGCCAACAGATCTGCAACATGAAGAAATGGAAACAGCTGGAAAGCAAGTCAATTGGAGAATGAAATCCTACTTCCCAATACCTTAATATGAATATCTTTATACTAAATTGTCTTAACATACAAAATTTTTTGCTAATTGTTGGCTGTACTGAAACAGGAATAAAACATTTGAATTAAGAATCCTTACTACTTAGACACCAAATTAAGTCTCCTGTCTAAAATCTAATGTTGGCTGTTCATTTCAGGACTCTCCACTGAGGGTAGCATTTAAGAACATAAATTCATCACAAACTCTGCTCCACTCTTAAATGCTAAGCACTAAGTTGTTTGCCTACCAGAAAATGAAGCAGCAGGATGAATTAGCCCATGTTACTGACTAGACCCCTACTAATAGAAATATTCCTTAATTAAACACTGTAATCCTTATCACTGATAAACTACACAAGAAAATACTTATTGACTGCAAAAGCAAAGCAGCACATAAAGTAATTTCCCTGGGACTAGAAATTATGTACAAAACTGCAACGTTGAGAAATATCTCGATAAGACCATTTTTTCCTGACACTGAACTCTGACTTGGATTGCGTTTTAAATCCCTTCTTCCTCAGGTCCCACACACAGAGTAAATTAGCTCTGGCTGATCTTGACTGCTTCTGAAACATGAGCCAGCTTGTTAAGTTTGTTCAGTACCTCTATACTACATTTCTGCCTACCCTTAAGAGAGTCAGAAAAAAGCTATTTAGATTTTTCCCTGCAGAATCAACTCTTGTTGATCAACCCTTGTGTTTTGGTTGCTTGATTTTCTTTCACCTACAACAGTTCACAACAGAGAAGTTGCAAAAACTCATAAAGAAACAAAATTTAATAATTGTTGCTCATCTTTCACTGACTTCTTTCTACTATCTATGGCCAAAATCAGAGAACACCTCAGTTTTTGAAGTTTCTTAAACTCCAGCTTCCTGTTTCCCTCTCTGCTTTGACATTCCTCGTTATTCCTTGTTGACATTCCGTGATATTCCTTGTTCCCAAACCCTGGCTTTATTTTTCTGCTCTCTCCAGCCAAATTCTGACTATTGCCTCTCCTCTTTTCCCCTTTGAAAAATACCTGCCAAATCCTATTCCTGCCTTTGTAGAACATAGGCTCACCATTTTTCTCCATTTTTCTCTCTCTAGAGAGAGACTTTCAAGACCTTACCAGTGACTCTTCTGCCTCTCACAAAACCTGTGTTTTCTATTTAAAGGCGCTCTCTATAATCCTGATTATAATATTTACTGCTCTTTCTCTATCTGAGACATCATTATATTCCTGCTATACCTCAAGAAATTTCCTACCACCTATTCCAGAAATAAGTTTTGGTATGTCTGTTCCTCCTTTTTTTTTAACAAATTCCTTTTATTTCAATATTTGTTGGCAATGATCCTGAATTGTTTGCTGGCATTTCACAAAAAATGTTTGTTCCAAGAACTAACAGAGTCATACAAAAACATATGAAAGTTCACATGTGCTTAGGTCCACATTCATCTTGTGCATCATTGGACGCACAACTGATGGGCCTGTACTCTGAACAGAGCTGCACTACAGACTCCCTCTCAAGCAGCTGACAGAAAAAAAGGCACCTTCTTTAGTGTTTGAGTTACCACATGAAGGCGTCTGTTTTACTGCACTGGCAATAGGCATACAGTAATTAGTTATTTTGTTTGGGTGCCAAAGTGAGATGGAATGCTCTTGACATATCAATGTATGGTAAATAATTACATTATTGCACTGAGTTAATCAATTTATTCTGTTAAAATAGTCTCAATATTATTGAGATCATATATGATAGTAATACTGTCCTGGGGTGACTTTATGATATACCCCATATTCATCTTCACTATGCTAGGACAAGAAAAATGAATCTTGTGCTTTTAAAACTGAGCCCTGAGAGAGGAGGAAAAAAAAACCAGCTAGAGAAATCTTTTCAAAACAATTCTAATATTTCAAGGTCAATTTTGCTATGCTGCTGTGCAGTTTTTTGTTTTGTTTTTTTTTTTCCAGCGGCCCGGCTGCAAAGCAGGGAGGAAGACACTGGCCTTCTAGCTTTTTACAGCCAGAATCCTGCCTGTTTCTTCGTAAGGGAAGAGACTTAAACTTCTGCATTTTCCTGGACTTTTGATTTCTTCTTCTTCTCTCCTGGACTTGTTGGGACATCAGAATATCGATGCCTCACTGGGAGGCCTTTTCCACCAGTCTGGCCTGGGGGGCCCTCCATGATCGGCCTAGGACTCTACAAGGAACTCTGAGTCTTCCAGTCTTCCAGTGAGAGACTTCATTACTTATCATTATATATATTATTTAGTGTTTAGTATTATTATTATTTTTTCTTGTGTTTGTTAAATAAATAGGTTTTTTCCCCTTTCACTTTCCTTCGAGGAAATATTTCTTTCCTCGAACCTGGTGGGAGAGGGCGATCGTGGCCTGTTTTTATCAGAGAGTATTTATCCCTCTGAATATATTTGTTCCAAACCAGGACGATACAGTATAAACTTCATTGCAAGCTAAAAAGAAAGACAGATATTTTCTTAGGGAAGGATTAAACATAGCAATATAGAATTTGGAATATTAGCAAGCTGATAGTTTGAAGGAGGCATATTTCCAATTGTTCAAAGTAACAAGTGAAGTTAGAGTTTCCCACAGTGAAGTAAATGCTATCTGAATTATCCATATGTCATGTTCGATTTTTTTTCCATTAAAATAAGTGTCAAAGTTTCGCTTACAGACATTCTAAATGTCATCTGGAAACAACAGTGATGTGAATGAGACAGAGGCAGAAAGGGCAGGCTAAGTACACGGAGAAGGTAGCCAGAGGATGACGCCCTATCAAACAAAGAAAATATACGAATAAATTAATTTTAAATTTTTCTTTCAACTTTTAAACTCTTTCCTCTCTTCACCTAAAATTTAATCATTGCTGCTAAATCAAACAGCTTGGAAAATAGCACACTTCAACAGATACCAGCATTCTCTTCTGCTACAAATGCTCTTCATATAATTAGGCAACTTTTCCAGGAGATATTTAAGGGAATTACTTAGGAGTAAAGTGAAGCATGAGACCACAGAAGAGGGAGGGAAGAGTAAGAACATGTCAGTATATAGCATCATTTTTTGATTCTGGATTCTGTACTATGCTTTCAACTTGGTTTTAGTCCTCAGTTGCTTTTTTTTTTTCTGACTTTAATGTTTACTAAGGAATTCCCTGAAGAAGAAATGAGTATTTGCTTTTCATTTATACTAGGTAAGCACTCTCAGTCTCCACTTTCATCTTGGAATGTCTTGAAGTAGGGAAAGACACCAACAGGCTTTTTCAGGCATTTACAATGTCGAGTTCTGCTATATCCACAGAATATTTAGGGGCTTGGAAGATCTTTAAAGTTTTGGAAAAAAAGTTTTTCATTTTTCAACTTAAAACATGTTGATCTAATTCAGGTCTTTTTAGGCTATAGCCATTTTGGAGAGGAAAATGGGATGTTTGTAGAGAACCTGTCTTCTGCTTTTTAGTTACATTCGGTGCTATATATCCTTTGAATGATATAGTATAAAATACAGTTGTGTTGGTTGTATTGCGGGTCTGATACTATGTTGGCCTTGAAATTTACTTGCACAGATTGATCAAAAGTGAATGTCAGAAAATCGTGTGTCAGTCACAGCTAGAGGATGTCTTTTAGAGGTTTTTTAAACCTTTTGGTTGATGAGAACTTTACATTTTTCTTTGAGAAGTTGACCTGTTACATGGATATTTCTCATATCACAGTTGAATTGCTGCAGTATGCTTGATTGTGTGCTGCCAAAAAGGTTGATCTATGACCTGCAGCTAGAGCAGATTGTAGCAGAGTGTTTGCAGGTGTGGAATGGGAGATTCTGCTTCTCTTCAGTTTTGCTATAGGAACTCAGTATCATGAGTTTAGTTTCTTTTGTTTTGGTGTAGTGTCTGCTTTTAAATTTTTTTCTGCAAAAGCCTAAGGCTTCAAAAGTGTCCCCCAGCTTTTGGACCCAGCAGAGGAAGTTCTGATGGTGAGTCCACAAAACTCATAGCTCTCTGTGGGAGCTCTGTGTCTCCCTCAGCCCAGTCTGTCTGCAAAAACTGCATGAGCAGCTGGTGTGAATCTTCCTAAATCTCCTTTCAACAAGAACCGAATCAAATCTGCCCCTGTATCCACCTTTTTTTGTAGGCTTTTGTCTTCTCATCTCTTTTTATTGCAGTGATTACTTCTTTTAAATACATTTTTAATCTTTTAAATATATTTTTATTCTTTTAAATAAAATTGAGAGATGATTTTTGAGTGTTATCACAGGGAAAAAACCTGCTCAGTTCATGTAATTTAAAACAAATAAGGACAGAAGTGGTGTATTGATTTCTCAAGGACACACAATCAACAAGGAATCAGCAAACTATAATTTAGATCAAATATCAGCAATACTACTATATCAGGAAAACTACTATACAATATTAGACATTTAAAAAATGTTAATAAACACTTTTGTAAATACCTTCTACAGTGAATCCCTAAAAGTCTAATGTTCTCTATCATGTATTCCCAGCAAACTGCACTGCCTTACCAGGGCCCTGACCAAAGGGTTGCTAACACCCTTTACCGTTCAGAGATAACAGGATCTCACAGTCCTTGCATGCTCCTCTTGCTCCACTTACTGTATGTAGGCTACTTAGGGTGTCCGATGGCATACAAAACAATACTGTTTCATTAACTAATAATTTTCATTTTAAATCCTTGTTATCTGAAGAAATTTCTGAAGGACTCTACTGTGAGTTTCAAGTCTCTGAGCAACCTTACTGGGAACCATAGCATTCAGAGTTCTCAGTAATCAATCTCCTTTCTATAGTTACTGGGTAATCATTTCCACAAAGACTATTGCAGAAATTTCTGGAAGGACAGCCTTCAATAATCTCACCTGAAAATGTGATTTGTGTTCTTGTTCCACTGAATGTAAAAATGCAAATGGAAACAGCCTTCCATGTAAAGCAAAATATAAATATTTCCTTTATTTATTTTTGATTAATAGAAAATAATTATCTTGGGAAATTCTAATCTAACCAAGATTTTCTACAAGTAAAACATACTATGTTTTCTGGCAATGTAAATGGGCATAGGTCTGCTTTCTTCTGGAACTGGTTGCCTGTATCAATAGGAAACAATTATATCAATTTACTTCAGTCATTTTCAATATACAGATATCCAAAGAGTATTTAATTCATTAAATTTAAAACTTAAAAAAAAATTCTGGAGATTTATGAATGAAGTCCCTCTCTGTTTTGAGGCAAATACACTTATAGCTGGCCATGTACCAAAAAAAATCATCATTTACATATTTTACCATAGCTGTAAGTTTGCAATAAAGTAATGGTGGAGTAAGTATAATCGTATAATGAATATTTGTTTGGTAGTGTTTTGCAGTACTGGGGACTATTTTTCAACTTAGATTTCTTGTGACACAGTCCTGCTTCATCTCAGTTTGCCAACCAGATTCAGTTTCATGTTGAACCGGGATAAACTTTCCGGTTATTTGTCATTTGGACTGGGCTTTGAACAACTTACATTTGATATACATTTTTTGTAAAAAAGTACTTTCCTTACTGCTAAATTTAGATTAATGGCGAAATCTGTGAGATCTCTGGAGACTGAATTTGACACTGTGGACTAAGTTCAGAAGTGCTATAAATGAATATCTAATGGCTTCACCTCAGCTGGATGCCAAGTGCCTACCCAGTCACTCTATCCCACTCAGCCAGGCAGGAGGAAGAGAGTAGATGGTAAGCAACTTGTGGGTTGGGATAAGGCAGTTTACTAAAGCAAAAGCAGCTTGCGTGTGCAAAAGCGAAGCGAAAAGTAACAAGGTTTAT
>WEIV01008540.1:23440-49532 GCA_013390005.1 Calyptomena viridis | reverse complement strand
CTTCATCATAACAGTTGAGTACTTTGTATATCCTGACTTTGATCTTCCTAGAGACAAGCCAAGTGATTTAAAACAAACTCATCATTTGCTAGGAGGGAAATATTGCGGAGACTGTGTTTGAAACAGATCAGAGAAAGACCTTGTGCTAAATTTAGATGAGCTAAGGTTAAACCCTATTGATCAAACATTATGGCTTGATAGAGTGATTTTTAAAAAGTTTCATATAATTAGTATTGTATAAGCTCAGTAGAAGAGACTGCTAGGAATGAAGGTATCAGAACTAATACTAACTTTGCAAATGCTATGCAGATCTTTGATTTGCCTTTGCATGACTTTTGGTCATCTCTGCAGAGTGTTCTTTGATACTGAGAATAATAATATAATATCCTTTTCGATTCTGAAACTGTTTTAGAAAATTGTCTGCAAATAATCCTTTTCCATAATGCACCATCTCCACATGGTGTTACAGAAAAAATGAATAATAACAAAACATATGTGTAAGATCAGATGTAGATATTAGAGGAAAATTTTGACACAAAAATCAAAGAATAACTGCCAAATTGAAGTGTAAACATTTCTGTGTGGTATTTCTGTTAAGGTGAGTTATTTGAGGAATGTAAAACATGACTAACTACACCAGCAGGTGTGGTGTAGGTGTAGTGCAATTATACATTGACATTTTTGCTGAAGATTATAAAGTACTGGCTACTGTTCTAGATGTAGACCTGATTAAAAATAATTGAAGGATCAGTTTTCTGTTGAAAAATACCTTTTTCCTGCAACTATAAATCTTAGCAAGAATAGATTGATTCTGAAGGTAGTTCAGACAGAAATGTGGGCTTCAATCTGATAAGGATTTTAGTCTTGTCTTATGCTACTGTTTTTTGTTTTAATAACAAATATTTCTAAACTGATTACCACTTTTTTTTAATGTGTTTCCTATTTGATGTTAAATTTAACAATTGTATGTAAATAATATTGTGAATATTGTTGATTCAGTGGCTCACTACCACTCTCCGTTATATACTACCAATCCTAGCTAACTGTGGAGGTCCCAGTCGACTGTAAGTTAGCAAATGTAGCAACCTTATACAGAAGAGGTTGTAAGAAGGATGTGGGAAACACAGGTCTGTCAGTTTGACCTCAGTTCTGGGGAAGATCATGGAGCAGATCATCCTGGATGCCATCCCATGACATGTATGGGAGTCAGGCCCAGCCAGCATGGGTTTATGAAAGACAGGATCTGCTTGATCAACTGGATCTTCTGTGACGAGGTGACTCATTTAGTGGATGAGGGCAACATCACAGGTAACAAGTAATAGAATGAGAGTAAATGGCCTCATGTTGCATCAGAAGAGGTTTAGGTTGAATATTAAGAAAAATTTCTCTGCTGAAAGAGTGGTTAGGTATTGGAACACTATGCCTAGGGAAGTGCTGGAATCGCCACCCTTGGAAAGTGTTAAAACACATGTGAATGTGACACCTGAGGACATGGCTCAGTAGTGAAGATGGCTTTGCTAGGTTAACAATTGTACTCCATGAGGCTTTACCAACTTCAATGGTTTTATGATTCTATGAATTTAGTTAGACAAATCTAATGATTCTCCAGAAGCAAAGCATCTTTGGCCATTGGTGCATTTGAATACATAAAATCACAGAATGGCTTGAGTTAAAAGGGTCCTTAAAGATCATATAGTTCCAATTGCCCTGCCATGGGTAGGGACACTGTCCACTAGTCCAGGTTGCTTAAACCCCAACTTGGCCATTACCCATTGTGCTATCACCACATGCCCATGTCATGCGGCTCTCCAGCTTTCTTGTAGGCTTCTTTAGGTACTAGAAGGCTGCTCTAAATTCTCCCTGAAGCCTCCTCTTCTGCAGAGTGGACAACCCCAACTATCTCAACCTGTCTTCACAGGACAGATGCTCCAGTCCTCTGATCATCTTCATGGCTCTCCTCTGGACTTGCTCAAACAAGTTCATGGTCCTTCTTATGCTGGGGGCCCTAGAACAGTACACAATACTCCTGATGGGGTCTCACCTTTCTAGACCTCCTGGTCATGCTTCTTTCGATGCAGCCCAGGACTTGGTGGGCTTTTGGGGCTGCAAACACACATTGATGGGTCATGTTGATCTTCTTGTCAACCAACACTCTCAAGTCCTTCTCCTTAGAGCTGGTCTTGATCCATTCTCTGCATAGTCTGTACTTATGCTTGGGATTGCCCTGATCCACTTGCAGGACCTTACACCTTGCCTGGTTGAACTTGATGAGGTTCACATGGGCTGACCTCTCAAGTCTGTCAAGGACCCTGTTGATGACATGTGTTGACCTCGCCACACGGCTTGGTGCTGTTGGCACACTTGCTGAATTGTTTCTCATATTCTCATATTATTTCTCATATTCTGTGTTAATGTGGATCTGCATTACCAAGGTAGGTTTGAAAAATATAAAGTAGAAATTCTTCAAAATACCCCCAAATCAAAAATGAGGACTTTTAGTGCCAAATATTAATCTGATCCTAGGTTCTGTACCTCTTGACCTTATGTGTTAAATCATAGAAACTGTCTTATAGATATGAATGAAAAGATAACTTTAAGTAAATGGTCACAGGATATTAGCAGTGATAATTAGTATAGAATCATAGAATCATAGAATTATCAAGGTTGGAAAAGACCTTTGAGATCATCTAGTCCAACATATAATGCAACATCAATAATTCCGCAACACAACCTATCATGCATCTGGATATAATCCATATAATCAAGTGTTCTTTAAAATATAGAATGATAAAAAATGAGTTATATTAATGAGGAATTCTCCATATTTACCTAATTTTATGTCTTCAGTTACTAAAGTAATTAATAGACAATCAAATAGCTCTGTAAGCCATACTGCACCAAAATATCTTATTTCAGGAAACCTTTCACATGAGTAATTTTTTCCTACATTGGAAAAGTAAAAATTGACTCTTGACTAGGAAAGAATGTCATTTCTCAGCAGTTGTTTAAAAAATGGTTAAGAACAATAGTTGGCCTTGTAATAACAAAGGACATTTTGAACAAGAAAATATTTCTTTTACATGAAATGAAAGAAAGCCATAAAGGTGATGGCTGCAGAATCAGTTTTGTCAAAACTGAAGCAGAATAATATTTTCAGTGTGAATAATAGTGCTTGTGATGGGACTGAGACCCGTTCTGACTTTTATGCTCACACTACATCCATTGTTATGTGATGCAGACTCAGTTTAACAACTAACATAAATACTGGTGGCAACATCAGTAGAGAATAACATCACAGAAGCTGTCTAAATTGGTGGTAACTGGATTGTTAGTTGTGTAATGCACTGTGCAGTTGTGGGGACTTACAGGTGACTGACTTTAGAGCAAGGTTGGTCATGTGTAAACTCTTTAGTGGTCCCTTCTAAAGTAACATACTTCCGTAGAAGAGGAGTGATGGGATACTGTCTTGCTGTAGGCTGGTACAGATTTTTAAGGTAGCCCGTTATGGTACAACAGCTTAGCTGAACAATCCTAGATGGGGTTGTTTCCCTCTTCTTCCTTTGCTGGGGAGACCACTTTCTGGAAATTATCTCAGTGGAGTTTCAAGTGACAATTGTGGTGCTTGTGAATTCACTAGAGTAATTGACTTTACTCTGTGTGATTTTGTATGCAGAAATAATTTTGTATTAGTAATATTGGTGGTTACCTGAATGACAGAAGAGATGAGAATAGAGTGGGCAATGTACAGTTGTGTCTCCTGTTAAACACTAAGAAAATATATCCGAGGAAGAAAAACAGGACAAATTATACAATAAGGAGGGAAGGTGGAATATGAAAGGGCCTGTTTTACAGAAGATGTTCTGTTTTGTTTAAGATGCTTTAATATCTGTATGGTTATTTTGTATTCCAATCCATGAGTGGGTTCTGGTACAAGAGATACTTCAAACAGAACCAAGATGTATTTGTGTAAGAACTCCTATAAAATCTTAAGCCGATAAAAAGAGGCCTATTAGCAAGGTTTTCTAGAAACTTTTCAGCTACCAGCTGCCATGTAGGAATCATACAACATGCAATGGGTATTGTATGATGGTTTGATCACAGACCAATAGGATCATCTGCAATGACAGCTGGACATGCCAGTGAAATTATTTGCAACGTGATTATGTGCTAGAAGCAGTTTGATCTGGGGCAAGATGCTACTGGAGCAGGGTTGTCAAAATCTTAATAATATAACTATATATATACATTTAATAGTATACATACTTAAAAGTATATAGTTAATAAAAATAAAATGAAAGGAAAAGCAGAAATATAGTTGTAGGTTGATATTGCTTTACTGTCCTGACAATACTCCCAAAATTAAATAAAGATATACAAATAGAACTGTAGCTGTCAGTCATAGGGTCTAAAACTGAGTTAAACAGTGAAAGCGACTGGATTGATGGAAGGCATGGGTCAGGGGGAGACTGTAAGTGAAATCAACAAGTGGAATCAGCAAAATGGTCAAAGATGGTCAAAGATGAGTCTTGTGAAGGGAGAGATCTGGTACACTTTGGTCTAAGGGACAATGCAGTGTTGGCCTGTATTAGATTATCAAACAGGGCCAAAACACAAGTGTGTGTGTGTGCTCATTTTGCCAGAGCTCATTCTCTGGCATTTGTTTTACCTCTGCCAGCTAACAACATCCCAGAAAACACTCAGCTGTGATCTGGGTTACTGAAAACTCAGTATTATTTCCAGTGGCTCAGGTGTGGCCACTCTGTATCACTGAAGAAGAAAGTTTAGGTGTGTGGATATGGATTTTGCTGGGTCATGTGGCCTGTGGACAAGATAGTAGTCAGCAATTTCTGCTCTTTATCACAATCCCTAACTGAGCTGCTGAATTTTGATATTTTCATGGCCATGGTATGAATGAGAGATTGGTACCTACACCCAAGACATAATTTTCTGACAGCATATATATAAGGGTTATAAGTAGGTGTCTATGTCTTCCTTTAAACTCTGTCAGTCAATGAATAGAGAGTCAACCACTGGGGAATTAACTTCCTTACTTGACATATATTTATTATGGCTCTATACTGCATACTCAGAATCATTCTGAAGTTTGAGCTTCTGAAAGGTAATTGAAAGACAAAAGAAAAAAGGCTTTTTAAACTTAGGGATGACCCTGAATCAAAATCTCGAGTCCGAACACCTTTACAACTGTTCTGACTGATCCCATGCATTCTTTTCAAAGGACTTCTCTACAGAAGATATTGTCTTATCCTTGAAATATCACACCCTAAACAAATATTGTAACACATTTGTTTACATTATCACACTATTTCAAAAAGCATCTTGTCTAGTAATTAATGATTCTAATTAAGAATAAAAAAAGAATAATTAGAACATTCTGTTCTTCTGTAGTCTGTACTCTCATAGCTTATAGTAAGCATACTGTTTTAAAGGCTGACAGTTCAAATCTAGCACAAACCCAAGTGGCACTAACAAGAAAATTGTTTCCATTTGTGAAACCTATTGTAGTAATTGCTACTGACTCCAGAGACATTCCCTAGGCAAGAGTAGTAACGATAATTTGGTAACTTTCTTTTAAGTATACTTAGTTTATAATATCTAGCAGAGATTTCTGCCTTCAGGGATGAGTAGAGGTTTATGGACTGCAATAATAGCTTCTCGCTTTAAATTTTTCAAAAGATGTTGCTTTAAAAGTAAGCAAACAGCCCTGCATTTTCCAAATGTTATTTCTTAATCATTAGCAACTATCTTTTTCAACATGGATCCTTTATGAGGCTCCCAAAAATAGAGATGACAAAACCCTTATCAAAATTTCCAGACTATTAAGTTTCATATTAGAAAATCATGAAATCATAGAATCACTTACGATGGAAAAGTCCTTTAAGTCCTACAAGTCCAACTGTTAACTCAGCACTGCCAAGACCACTACTAAACCATGTTCCTAAGTGCCAGATCAACACTTCCTTTAAATACCTCAATGTCTTCTTGTCCTGTCTCTAGTTGCCTTGGAGAAGAGACTGATCCCCCCCCCAGCTACAGCCTCCTTTCAGGCAGTTGTACAGAGTAATAAAGTGCTCCCTGAGCCTCCTTCTCTCCAGGCTAAACAAACCCAGCTCCCTCAGCTGCTTCTCATATGACTCTCTAGACACTTGTCCCAGTTTGAGACAAATTCAGAGCAAAAAAAAAAAAGAAAATATATCCTCTGATAGAAAGCAAGTTGTAGTCACCCCTCCCCCACTAGGTTCAGCAAAAAAGAAATATTTCCTTGGAGGAAAGTGAAAAAGGAACAAAACTATTTATTTAACAAACACACAGGAAAAGAATAATAGTGCTAAATAATAAAATCTCTCGCTGTGGAGAGAAAACCTGGAAGATTTTAGAGTTCTTCTATGAGTGCGGTCTGTCTCTCTCCTCTTTGCAGTTGGGTCAGCGTGGGGGCCCCCCTCCCCCTCCAGGCTGGTGGAAGGTCCACCAGTGAGGTTTTGATGTTCTGGTGTTCTGAACAAGTCCAGAAGAGAAGAAGAAGAAAACCAAAGTCCCAGGAAAACACAGGAGTTTAACTCTCCATCTCTCTCTGAAGAAAACAGAGCTGAGAGCTGGCTGGAAAGCAAGAAAGGGTGCTTCCTCCCCTCTCTGCAGCAGCAGCAGCAGCAGCAGCTATGCTCCCCACAGCAGAAGAATCACACAGAGGAGTAGTGACCTTGAAGCACAGAACTGCTTTGAAAAAGTTTCTCTGGCTGGTTTTTTTGTTTCTCTCCCCTCTTGGGCTCAGTTTAAAGCCACAAAATTCATTTTTCTGGCATAGAGTAGGCGATATGGGATACATCATAAAGTCACCCCAAGACAACCCTTCACCAGCTTCATTGCCTTTCTCTGGACTTGTTCCAGCACCTCAATGTCCTTCTTTTTGTGAGGGGGCCAGAACTGGACACAGGATTTGAGGTGCAGCCTCACCAGTGCCAGGTGCAGGGGGACAATCATTTACGTAGTCCTGCTGGCCACATTATTTCTGATACAGGTCAGGATGCCATTGGTTTTCTTGGCCACCTGAGCACACTTCTGGCCCATGTTCAGCTGGCTACATGCCTAACAGGGACAGCTCTATTTCTCTCGGGAGGACTGCGCTTGATCATGTCCTAGTTGTTGATGACAACACCTTGCTAATTTATTATTCATTGCATAGACAGGAGTGTCAAAGTGTCTTGTTTGGTGAGCAAGACCAAGTTCTAAAGTACAGTGTAGACCAAAAGAGAGTTTCTACAATGTTAGGACAAGCAGTCAGTTAATCGGTGCTTTTACCTTTTTTTTTCTGTTTTGATTTAAGAACTCAAGCATTGCTAACAGATTGGGCTTCTTTAGGATTCTAGTTTAGGTTAATGATAAAAGAAATAAATTGTTGAATTGGCAGAAGATCTTTGTATAATCACAGAATCACAGAATCACTGAATATGTTAGGTTGGAAGGGACTCACTGGCAAACTGGTTATTTCTTGAGATTGGAGCAAGTATAGCAGGGATGACAACCTTCTGCAGTCTGTTATATAAAGCAAATACTGGAAAAATAATCCTTTCAAGGAAAGTGCATAGAAATTGGCATTTTGTAATTTAATGTTTGAACCCCAGTATTTCATGTATTGTATTGTCTTCGTCACATTCTTTTTACTTAGTACATCAAGGGTATAGAGACTGGAATTGCAACTGAACAAGTTATTAGTTCCAAGAAAATTATCAACCTATTTTTCAACAAAGTTTGTTTTTCATCTTCATTTGGGCTTAGAGGTCGTTGAAGGCAACATTTGAGCATCTTGATGGCATAATGCCTAGCATTTTCAGAACAATTTAGAAAGACTTAGACACTAATTATTAAACATCCTAATTCTAGAGAGGACCTTTATTAAAGCTGTCTCAATATTCAACTTTTTAAACTATAGTAAAAGGGACATAATGCAGAGTTTTTGAAGCAGATCACAGAGAAATTTATATTATTCAAAATTACTCCAGTTACTTCTTGGTAACTGGTGTAATATCTATGGGAGAATATCAGAGAATAACTCAATTTTCTACTTTCTTTCTTGTACTTCAGTATGTCAGAGAATTGCCCAATTGCTCTTCCTGTTGAGCAGAAATCCTGAAATGGACTGTTTGTTTTGCAGTCAAAATTATTCCTGGTAAAAACAGCAGTTTTCGAATTTAGCACAGTGGGATCAGCACTATGGCATTTTCAGAAAAACTTAGATATAATAATATAAAAGTCGCTACTATATTATATATTTAATGACTGGAAGGAAAATTCTGACTGACTTGAAACTGAATTCTGGAAATAAAATGGTCCTACATTGTGAATAATCTAGAGGATTAAATGACTGTTCTATGACTGTATGATGTGAGGGTATGTTTTCAACTAATTTCCTCAAGTTTACACTTTTTTTTTTTTGTGTATACATACAAGTCTACCAAAGTGAAACCAGTGTATCTTATAACTGATCTTTTACTGGGAGTAATTAGCACACATTTGTGAAGGGGAAATCATGCCTGACCAGCCTGATAGCCTTCTATGATTAGTTGAATGGTGTGGAGAATGAGGGAAAAGTGGTGGATGTTCTTTATCATGGCTTTGGTGAGCCTTTTGACATTTAACTCCAGTAACAGCCACACTGACAAACTGATGAAGAATGGGCTGAAAATATGGACAGTGTTGGGGACTTAAAACTTGCTCAACTGCCAGACTCAGAGGCTTGTGATTAGTCATACAATGTCCAACTGGAAATGTACTCCAGGGGATGGTACTTGTGGCAGTACTCTGACATCTATATTAATGACCCTAGATGTATAAACTATCATTGTAGTCAATGTAAAACTTGTTCCTAGAGCTCAGGGGCTCTACAATCACTGTACCTGCTGGCTAGTAACTTGTGTCTATTCCCTAGGCTTAACTGAGTGTTTATCTAAATGTTCATTACCTATAATGGGAGCTACAACAGCAAGCCCACCTAGACATAAAGGGTTACCTCTGCAAATCTTAATCTTGAGCTGAATCATATCCATGGAGGTATATCTCAGAAGCCATAACTTTATTTTAAAAAATATCAGGATTCAATTGATTTAACTAAAATAAAAATAATGTAGAATCTTTGAAATATCACAGAGAAATTTATGGCATTCACAGTGACTCTAGTTACTTCCTGATAACTGTGTAGTTTTGTGAGATAATATATTTATTAAATTATAAATAATACATATTTAATATATGGTGCCTGTATTTGGTACATTATATATTTATTATATATTTCTAATATATTCATTACATACATATTTATTTTATTGTGATCTTTTCTCCTTGAGACTGAATTATTAAAAAGCCATTTGCTTTATATACAGTAATTGAATCATGACAGACTTTTACATTGATGTTTGTAGGTATGTCGTGTTAATGCTCATGGCTGTGAACATTAGCTGTCTCTCTTTCAATTCGCGACATACAGAATTGTGTCTTCAGGACTGCTTTACAACTGTGGATTTATTTAAACTCTGTGAGGACTCATTTTCATTGCAGCAGTTCATGCTTTGTTTTTCTGCTTTGCTCGTCATTCCTCCGTCCCTTCCTCATTACTATCAGTGAATTCTGGTCTCTCCCTAAGCCTTTTTTCCCCTAGTCTGGAAACTCGTTTATGCCTTCTTCACCATAGTTTTATTATGTCTTCTTCTTCAGTATAGGTGTTAGAGCATGAACACTTTTAACACATCTAGTCCCCGTGTATCATCATGTTGCATTTTTACTTTGTTTCTTTGTTCTGTCTCAGGATGCATCCCTATGGTATTCAGTGTAACTTCAAATGTTATATATATAAGAATCATCCACAATCCCTGAGTACTATTCTGGATTTCCCTTTATTCATCTCCAGTGCATTTCATTTGGCATTTTTGTTCAGAAAGATTACCATATGTTATCTGTGATATTTTTTCCCTGGTGAGTGTTGTATGAGAAGTTATTTAGCACAGGCCTCTGCAAAAAAAAAAAAAAAAAGGGCAAATTGCAAAACTGTCAGCTTAAAATCTGTTGTTCATTTGGACTTGCATACTGTGGGAGGCACTTGGGGGGTGTTTCGTTACTGCCTAAGAAAAGATGAGAACACTGCTACATGACAACACATTGAAGGATTCAGATGAAGATTGATTACTTGTATTTTTATCATGAAATGTCTACATGGTGCAAGCAGCAGTCATGCTACCTTGCTAGGCTGACCTTATTCAGTTTACCTCAGAATGGAACTGCAATTCTTTGCCCCTCCCTAAGCATCTGTGGTAGTAAAAGAAATGTATGGAACTAAATTAACAGTGAAAAATTCTTAAAATTCATTTTTAAGTAGTGAAGTCTTATCTTTGGCGTAGAACTGCAAGAGACTGCAATAATAACAGAATAATTCTACTTTCAGAACCTGCAGCCTCTGAGAGACAAAAAATGAGGGAATACTCAAAGCCTGGTTTGTCAAATATCCTGAAAGGGGCAATGGCATCCCTGGAGCAAAGTCGACTTTTCCTCTGCCTGTCATTTTCCCCAGACATACTGGTTTACTGGTGAAAGTATTCAGTCAGTGCTAGCACAGGCTGAGTAGGAATTATTTCAAGAGGGTTATGTTTTTGCTTTCCTGTACCTTGGGCAGGTCACAAAGCCTCTGGAGATTACTCGTGGCCTTTTGTTTCTAATTCAGCTTTGTAGCTCTACTTTATGAAGTCGCTGTATACAGTGAAACATGGCCAAGTTTTCTAAGTTTAGACCATTTTTTTTCTAAGCTGATTTGTCTTCACTTCCACTTACAACAAGGTCCTGAAATTTTTTTACATTCATCTCCTCTAGACTGAGAGCTCAGAGCAGTAGATTATATGATTAAAGGCTAATGCCCATAAACAAAAGGACTCCTGGGGACCAAGGGAACTGTGGCAGGTAGAGGAATCCCAAAAAGCTAATCATTGCTAATGGAGTATCCTGACCTGGCACTCCCAGTACCATCCATTGAGAGTGATCAGCCCCTGGGCCTTGTGGGGAACCCATCAAGACAAGTCAGCTCAATGAACTGCCTCCCCTGAATATCTTGCAGAACACAGAGTACAGGAATTCTGATGGGATGCAAGGGGAACAGAATTTTGGTACTGTGTAAAATTTAATATCAGATACTTTAAAGGGAATTTCAGGACTGTGAGGCACAGTGGGATGTTTGGTGAATGGAAATAGGAAGGAAAAGGGAGTGGCTTGACTGTATTGTGCAGGAACTAGTGTGGGAAAATAAAGTATAAGGGGTAAAAGAGACCAGTTGAGTATAAACAGGGATTGGCTAGTACACTTGCTTGGCTGAGCCCTGTGTTTGATCACCGTAAGCTGTCTTATATTCTTACTAAATCCCCACTGTTTATTTTGTGGGTATATGTGAATGTTACAGAAATTCAACCTGGACACATCAGTGAGAGACTAAGAGGTCTGATAACCAGCCACTGAAGTGGGACCACGACCTTTAGAGGCTTGAGAGCCTGAGGTTGTAGAAAGTCAGAATGATGCAGGTCTTGGAGACAGCAACAGGGCAAATGGAATGTCCAGGACCGGCTTCTGATGAGACCATTAGTGTGTGTATATTCTACTAGCAGATTTTGCTTGTGATCAGCCGTAGAGGGGGACCGGGGCAGGGGCTTTCATACTGTTCATGTTTGTGTGACTGTTCTTTTCATTTAGGTAGATGCCATAAAACACCCTTTTTTCTGTCTGTGTTGGTCCATGTATCCAGCCTTGTGTTTGAAGTATGTATGTGCATACAATTGTATGTGTATATGTTTGGTATAGCCTTGACACTGCTTGGAGCTGGTGGCATAGCACTGCCACAGCCTCACATCTACATGGCCAGGTTGGAAGTCCTTTCTGGGTCCTGCTGGCTTCTGGGTTGGGTGATCTCTGATACAGAGACAACAAAAAATTAGTGCATGTCCATCAAATGTGATCTGCTTGTAACCCACAGGCATGGGAAAGTAAAAAGGCTCACAATTGCTACTGAATGTAGTGCAAGCATAAGTATTTAACTCACATTTTGGCTTTTAAGTCCATTTTTTTTAATATGGTCTCTGCAGTTAGTGGAAATAAAGTATGATTTACTTAAATTTGGCAAAATTCTGGTGAAGAGGTCAAACAGGAGTAAACCCATGACCTGCAACAAAGGTACAAGGAAACAGAAACACAGAAAACATGTTTTTTTTTATAAAAAAGGTGGAAATCACTTCTCAGAAATCCACAATAGATACAAATCTGTTAAATGTGTAGAAGTTCTTTTGTGTCTTTTATAAAATGTAAATAAAGTTTGGAGCATTCCTTCTTAGCTTTTTTTTGTCTGTTGAGCACATAGGGTCTGGAGGTCATATTACCAGTGTGTTTTTAAGCTGCACACAATTACCCTCAACCCTGTAAAGCATTCCACAGCAGGAGAGTATTTATGACCTGTCACAATGAAAGCCACTGTGTTATGCAACCCTACAGGAGTCCAAGTATAATACAGTGGTTATGAAGAATAAGAAGGTACAATGTAGGGATAACATATTTAAACATCACATTACTATATCTTTGAACATAACTTTTTCCAATCCATATTTTCCACTCAGAAGTTAAGCTGCATGTGTCCTCGGCAGGTTGCTGAAATATAAATCCTATTTATCTACTACCCATTATTTTTCTTAGCAAAATTATCATCTTACATCCCATTATTTGGAGGGATTATTAACCTTAACTACTGAGATCCAAGGGCACTTCGCAAGGGGCTGCTGACTTAGTCCTCATGGTATCTGACAACTTATTTTAATTTTTTTCTCAAGAACAACATAGTCTTACATTAACTTTAAAGTAATTTTTCATGTAAAAAAATTTGTTCAAGTTATAATGAAATGGATATATATTCACATCATGTGAAAATAAGAAAGCCATTAAAGTGATGCAGCATATCAGAAAAAGATATTTTGCTCTGTAACATNGTGGCATGCTGAAGTGTGATAAAGCTCAATAAACAGCAAGAAAAACTGAGAAGCTGCGAGTTTTATTCCTTTATCTGGTACCGGACTTTGATAATAAGAAGAGGTACTCTAACAAACATCAACGAGTACTTCGAGAATAGACCTTTCACAATGTGGCACACAAATGTTGGTAGGATAAATGTAGAATTTTGAAGTCATTTAATGAGTTTCTAAAAAAACTTTCCCACCGACAGTGTGACTTTCATTCTGTCTCTAAAAAATGTGAAGAGGTTTAAAAATAAAAATTATAAAAATAAAGAGGAATATAGTAAATTTTGTTCTCAATTGCTTTTCCCTCCCTTTGATATTATCTTGCTGATGTCTTTCTCTTTCTGTTTATGATATTACAGATTTTCAGAAGTGATTTCTTGGTTCTCCTTTTTGTGTACTTAAATGAAGTACCTGTCATGCAGCTCTTATTTCTTCCTCTTTTTTCCCCCCTAGGAATCTAATGAACATCCATCTTTCCTAAGTCTGTTATTTTAAAATTATAAATGTCAAATTATGATATATCTTTTGTGTCAGAACATGTTAATTTTTCAGATTAGTTTGGATATTATAGAAACTTGTTGTTGTGAGTATTTCTTTATGCATCTGTCTGAAATCCATCATGCCTATCATTACTACCATGATTTTAGCTTCAGAATGCATCACATACTGACAGCTTATCCAAGCTGTCAATATTTTACAACCAATGAAGTAAATATCTTGCAATGCTAAACACTCTAATTTATGAGGAGATAGAATATCTGTTAATGATTTTGTCTCAGCAGAATAACAACTTTAGATCTATGTAAGCTATCACTTGAATAATTATGTACATAGGGTAGCTGATCACAAATTTTTCACCTTTTCCCCTTAGTATTTGTATTTGTTCTTCACAATTAGTAATAGTCACTCAATAGTTGTGTATGATAAAGTCAGCAAAGCAAACCTTATTAGAGTGTTAAATACTTGGGAAAATAAATGGAATTTGTTTAGTAAAAGAAAGATGACAAAGACATTTTTGAAATTAAATTTTTTATCACTTTGGTAACATGGGAGAGGAACTATTTGTCCTTTAAAATGCAATTACTCTATTTGTGTTAATACTTAATGACATTGATCCTCTTTTCTTATCACTATCTGGTTGATAACCTTTTCTCATACTTTTTTAAAATATATCTGACTTAATTTAGCAATGTAGGATTCAGTGATTTTTTTTTCAACATAGGTATTATGCTTAAGACTGTGTTACATGCTCAGTGACAAAACTCAGCATTTGTTCTGTTACTGCAATACTGATTAAGAAGCATCTTGCACTTCAAGGGTCCACCATAAGCAACATAATTCTGTAACTCTTTACGGCAATGTGTGTTTAGTGCTCATCGGAGAAGTTGTCAAGAGTAAGAAGGAAAACGGTGGATGATGACAACACCAACTCTGGGGCTGATGTGGTGCAGCACTGCAGTAAGCTGCATCCCATCCTGTGGAGCAGACTCAGGTACCCATTCTCTGTCTGTAGATCTCACTTCTTCTATGACAGCATGGGTCCTCATCACATGCTCTTGTTGTCTGCTCCGAGATACCTAGTGTTCCTGGCTGCTCCTAAAACTTTAGGTGAAGTGCTGTTTTCCTGGATGCCTGACCAAGATGTGCCTCACCAGAAATGCAGCCTGCCACCTTGAAAACTTAGATAAATTTGAGGTAAAGAGGAAAAGGGGTGAATTGTGAGAACACTTTTTCTTAAAATCTTTTCCTGGTTGACAACACCTGCTTTCAAATATTTGAATCAACTATCTGGTTTCTGGGATTAGCTCAGTTGGTTAGGGCATGATATTAGTAACGCCAAGTTTTCATATTTGATTCCTGTACAGGCCATTCACTTAAGAGTTGGATCCTTATGGGTCCCTTCCAACTCAGAATGCTCTGTGATCTGTGATTCTATAGCTCTGTACATCAGTTACACATATGATACCCATAATGACTGAAATGATTACTTTACCAGTCCATTTCTAGTTGCCACATGTGACCTGCTCGGCAGCAGCTCTCTTTTGTAGGAGACCAGGTATAACTATTGGTTATACCTCGTCTGACTTTCACTTAAAAATGGTGAAACATATTACTCCCTAAATAGAGAGATCAGCATCCTAGGCACATATCTTTTGTACATATCCATATGTATCCTTGAAGTTCTCCAACTAGTAATTTCAGAAGGAACTCCTAGGGATTGATCCAAGACAGTCATAAATACTAGCCAGGTGTTGTCTTTTCATTCCTAGATGTCCCTGAACAATCTATTTGAAAGTCTTCTACAGACTGTTCCTACTGCCCTGCCTTTCTCTGTGATTATGATATCCCTTAGCATATTTTGGAAGAATGTCAATGGAGCACAGAATGTCTCAATGTGAACATGTAGATGACTGCTGGTAATCTGACCTTAAGAAACAGATACAAACCCCATCTCTAACCTGCTCTATTATCAGAAACGCTCTGCAAAAATAGGGCAGCATTTTTTCTGTGGAATTTACATCCTTTTCCTTTTAATGACATTCTTTCCTTTCAAACTTTTCCTTTTATATTTTTAAATCAAATGGTATTGAAATCCTCCAAACCCCTTATGTGCCCATATAAGCCTTTTTATAGCACCGTGGAAAAGGTACTTCTTCAATATATTTGTATTTGGAAATTATAGTGTTGCTAAAACAGTATAATAAATATTTTGAAAGCTTTTTCTAACTCTGATATTGTTTCTGGATGGATGGATTGTGTTATGAACAGATAACACTGGTATGAAAACTAAAGCTCTCAAATCAAATTTTTGTAGCACAGATTTGTACATGCTCTTTAAAATTTTATTTCCTGCAATGGATACTGAAACTTTAAATATTAATGTGATTTTAATATTGCATAGAAAAAGACAGAAGGTTAAGACCTTCTTATATCTTAATATAATTCCTACAGAGTAAGGAATGGTTATGTATTATCAAGAGTTGATTAAGCTAGTGGCACATCAATGAAAAATACAAATCTGAATGCAACGGCATGAAGAATGCTGAGTTACTCTTTCATTATTCACTCCAATCTCATAACTTCACTGACATACAAGGCATGAAATGCATTGTCAAAAATATATAGTTCAGAATAATGTGCCATTAAATATTTTATCCAACTGGCAACAGTGCTGCAAAAAGACTGAACATTAAACTGAACCCTGCTCTTAAAAAATGACATTGTACGGTGGTTTCCAGCTCTTTCTACAGAAAAAGTTTTCTGTCAGCAATTTTTTTTTAAGTAAAGTGAAGCAAAACTCTCTTTTTTTTTTTTTTTGTTAAGGAAATTCTGAGGTAGAAAATGTATCAATGCAACAGAGATTACGTTCCATCACTAGTAGTTCAGGATTTCCTTATTTCCTCAGCTTTTCATGAACTAAAACTACTCTATTCCACATCAGTTTCTTACAATGTGTCTCCTCTGCCCTTTTTGTCTCATTTTGCCCATGACAGTTGGGACATTTAATGAAGTTCTTTGTCATCAGTAACAGCCCAGTATTTTCTCTGGATTGTCTCTCCTACCCTGTTCTATGGTAGTGTCCTGGTTTGGAACAAATATGTTCAGAGGACAAATATTCTCTGATAAAAGCAGGCCGCAATTACCCTCTCCCACCAGGTTCGAGGAAAGAAATATTTCCTCAAAGGAAAGTGAAAGGGAAAAGTAAACAATAAATGATGAAGCCTCTCACTGGAAGACTGGAAGATCTAGAGTCTTTTCCAGAGTCCCAGGCCGATCGTGGGGGGCCCCCCAGGCCAGACCGGTGGAAAAGGCCTCTCAGTGAGGTCTCGACACTCCAATGTCCCAACAAGTCCAGGAGAGAAGAAGAAGAAATCAAAAGTCCAGGAAAATGCAAAAGTCCAAGTCTCTTCTTTTTGAAGAAAACAGGCAGCACTCTCCCTGGAAAACTAGAAGGTCAGTGTCTTCCTCCCCCCTTTCAGCCCAGGCCGCCAGAAAAAAAAACAAACGAAAAAAAAACCAAAGCAAAAACTGCACAGCAGCCGAGCAAAAATTGACCTTGAAAGAGTAGAATTGTTTTGAAAAGATTTCTCTAGATAGTTTGTTGGGGTTTTTTTTTTCTGGCATAGGGAAGACAAATATGGGATATAAAGTCACCCCAAGACAGGTACATACAGTTGTGTGCATTATGGCCACCACCACACTTTAAAAGATTGTCCAGAAGTCTTTTAAAGTCTACATTGCATCCAGTATAGGCAAAGAACAAGAGAATACTCCATTTTCATACAAGCAAATAACCAGATTCCTATAAATCTGTAGTCAAGATTTTTGTAGGTTTTGTGCCAAAGGGATTTTTAAGAAGGGACTTAAAAGATAATAATCCAATGACATTATATAAGTTTAAGGGGAGCTTTTCCCAAGTGTGAAAGATAGTGTGAGAAAAAGGACTTAGTCCAAAAATCTGTCGCCCATCCCAAAGGAGACTATGTACAATGTCCAACCTTGATTACTCTGCCCAGTCAAGCTGCAGAGTCTTGCCTCACCAGCTGAGAGTGCCTCCACAAGGAAGTCTGCAGAAAGGATTCCTGCCAGTGCTCCTCAAATGCTGTCCAAGAGCTTTCAGTTTGATCTATATTGTTCCAAGAATCCAAACACATTGCTACAGTTGCTCATGTAATGAAACTGCAACATGGTGGAACATGGATCAAAAGGTCTTCTCTTGTATTGACCAGATATCTTTTTAGAACTCTTAAAAGATAGGCTATTATGTCTCTTTACAAGGGCATGTAGTTATAGGACAAGGGGAATTGGTTTTAAACTGAAGGAGAGTAGACTGTATATTAGGCAGAAATTCTTTACTGTGAGGGCAGTTAGGGACTGGACCAGGCTGTCCAGAGAAGTTATGGATGTCCCATCCCAGACAGGTCGGACCAGGTTGGATGGGGCTTCAAACAACCTGGTCTAGTGGATAGTGTCCCTGCCTGTGGCCAGGGGGTTTGAAACTAGATGATAGTTAAGGTCCCTTTCCAACCCAAACAATTTTGTGATTGTATGATCTCAAAGCCACAATTTTTTTCACTTTTCTCATTTATCGAGTTTTTGCTTCCCAACATCTTGCAAATTTTAATGAGTTCGAATTAGTTCAAAATCATTGTAAGCCTTTTTTGTGTGTATGTACAACCATTTTGCCAGGTCAGAAGTGTGCACAGATTATAGGAACCAGATATTTATATTGTTTGCTGAGGGAAGAAAACTAGTTTTAAAAAATGTCATTCCAGCCTCTGTATGTGAATCTATTGCCTATGCAGAACACATTAGGTGCACGGGGCAAGGGTTTCATTTGAATACATCAGAAACAGTGAATTCCTACTTTGTCATTGCAATTTTTCACAGGTTTTTGAGTTTCTCTGTTTTCAATATCGAAGTACACTCATCAACCAACTGCCACAAGCTGCAAAAACCAGCAACAAACCTCAGCTGAAATTACACCTAATGAAAACATAAAAGGTAAGAGTTAATAGCCACAACCAATCAAATTAGTCCTTTACACTGGGGCTTTGCATGTTTTGGAACAAGCTGAGACAATGACATGAAATTATTTTACCTTTTTTTGCAGTCTGTCTTGTTTCTAGGTCACTGGGGAATTTTCCAGGAAAAAGTATTCTGAAGGAGAGTACGACTTCAGAAGCATTTTTGAAAACCTCCAGTATCTCCTAAGTTTTCCTAGCTAATGAACTGTTAAAAAAGTCCTACATTTTCTGATTGGAGTTTAGAAAATGGGCTAAATTACTTATTGTAGCAGTGCACACAGAACACTCAAGTATAAATGTATTTAATATGATTAGAGATGTGAAAATGAGTGTACTTGTCTATAAGGACATGTTAATGATTTTAACAAATGTATTCACTTTATGTTTTTGCCTATTCTGTATTTGACTTCTGCAACACCTCCTGAAATTTTGTTTGGCCACCAAGGAGATATATAAAAGTAAATCTTAAAGCTTCTTATATAGAGATGTTCAAATGGACTTTCTTAAAGTAACCTTTTCTGAGTATGTCTGTGCTCACATGACTGCACGCAATGTTGTTTTTAAATATTTAGTTGGTTTGCTTACTACAGGATGTCAAAGCTGTTCTGAGGATGGGCTACGTGTACACTAGCAAATAGTCAGCGCTGTATTGCTATCCACTCCTCATACCAGTGGATATATCTGCCCTTAGAAAAGTAGAGTTGTATTTAACCATCAGAAAACAGAGAGAGAGGGATACCATCACACAGAAAACTGCTAAATTGTGTTTTGATAACAAGCATAGCTTGGATAGAAAACTACAAAGTAGAAGTGCTTCTTAAGCAGCTTAAGTGTGGCTTCTATCTCAGGATAAAGTAATGCACATGTTGGCTTGAGTATGGTACACTACTTGAATGCATTTGCTGACATAACTATGTTGTGGTAAGACTAAAGGGCTCATTTAGAAGGAGAACTGTGAAACCTTGTTTTCCTTGACTACTCTAGAAAAGACAAGGCTTTCTGGTGCCCTGTGTGTGTCACATTTTTATCCAGGAAATTATTTTAGCATTACTGGAACAGAAAGTTTCGACAAGTCAGCCAGAGAATAGTCACAGTTAATGAAGAGCAGTAGTGAATTAATAGAACTACTAAATTAAAAAAAAAAAAACCCAAACAAAAATCAGTCTGCTTGCAGGAATAAGGTTCTGTAAGTTTTAAGCAGAGCAGGATTAGGCTGATGCCAAGAACTTTTTTTTTGAATGTTATCTGGAAATTTTGTTCCATCCTGTATATGCAAATATTTAGCAGAATCTCTACCCACTGGCAGTATGGTAACAGCTACAAAAACACTGTTGTTCACAATGCAGTTTGCTTTCTATTTGCTGTATTTTATCAGGAGAAACTTCCTTGGCCCGCACACCCAACCAAAAATAAAAAGCAGCTAACTAAAAATACTTCAACAGATTTTGCTGATATTCGCAAAGTAAAGAAAAACATAAACAAAAAAGAGACTACTAAATTAAATGTAATAGAATTATTTTTGTAATAGATCTTTATTGCTAATACTTTTATAGCAGTGATTAAATGTAATACCGTGCTCAGGGAACTTGAGTATATGGGTCTTAGCAGAAAGAAAGTAGTTACCCTTGTACCCTTACACTGTTCTACTCAATAAAATGAAATTAGAGTTGTAGGAGAATAATAGGATTGTTGTAGAGTCTTCATTTCCTGTAGCATTTATCCTTTAAATATGACCTTTGCAGGAGTTCATTGTGCCAAAATTGATAGATCATGCTAATAGGGAAAAAGTAATCTGAAATACCCGAGATTAATAGAGCTAACTAAGGAAACAACTCAAGACAGTGAATGTATATATTTAAAATAGATTTGTGTGTATGTGCAGATATGTATATATATGCCTATAGGTGCTACAAGATCTGTCCCAGTTACTTTCTTTTGATTACCATTTGTGAATATAAATACAGATTTAGTTATGATGGATACCAACACAGTGCTTAAAAAAGATAGCAGAAAATGACAGAAATATGACAACCCAATGTAAAGACATATTAGCAAATCTTCATAACAGTGAAAAAAATGTTTTCCTTCTTTATTTTTCCCCCCTCTATTCCTGGTCTGTCTNGTTCTGGAAGAAGGGGAGGGGTCAGGGTACATGTATGGGATGGGGGCAGAGGGACCCGAAGGTGGGGAGATTGTGGGGGGAGAAGACACTGGTGGAGGGAACTAAGTGGGACCAAAGGAAGGGGGAGACCAGGGCAGTCCATTTACAAGCAGGGCTAATAGGGTATAACTGGGGATAACAGAACTGTACATAAAATGAAATACAAATCAATATACAAACTTATAATATACACCACCACACTGGTCTAGATAATTGATGGGATGACTGCATCATGAACTAAGGAAGACTGATGTGACACCTTCAGGGGAATGGAGGTACTGTAGAAAAACAATGCTCTTAGTTCAATCAGTCCTACCAAGAGAGCTGCTTCCAGGCCTTCAGAGAGTGCCAAGCCTGATCTCAGCTTGAGGAGTGGCTTCTGAATTACAGAACATCCATGAAGCAAGTGCCTTGCAACAGTAGTAATATACCAATCTTTAAAAACCAGTTGTCTACATTAGTCATTGCATCAAAGTTGGGATTAAAGCCGAAATCAATTTTGCCATGCCCATCCCAAAACATCTCAGCTCTCTGCAAAACTAACGATTTTGTCTACCATCTGGATTCTGTCTTCTGTAAACAAGCATATCACTGTTCAATTTATCATAACTGAGCTGTACTATTGACTTTAATGATTACATGTTTTATTGTCCTATTTCCTTTGTGATATCTAAGTGTCTACCTGGCATACCAACTTTTACAGATTTCAGTACCTCTTTAGTAGACTCATTCTCTATTGAAATCCTTAATAACTTTTTAAAAGTTATTTTCTTTTTATTCCTAATCTTTTGTTTCTAAGGTTGAAATGACAATGTCAAGCTGTAGCATAATCCATGAATTTACATTCAAGAGTTGAGAGAAAGTTGTCAACCAAACAAGGAACTTCAAACCTTCAAAGAGTTTACATATTCAGTGACCAAAATGCATATCACTGTCTCTCTGATATCTTCCCCTTCAAGCTAAAAAACTCCATGCTGTCCTGTAAAATGACAGGGCTGCAGACACCCTTAATGCACTGAAGTGTTGTGAATGCTTTGAAATAGAGGCAGCAAATAATCATTGACATATCTGAAAGTTTTGGAAAGAGTTCTGCTTTTGTTCCCTAGTGTCACAAGAAAAGACAGTATGACTAGTAAACTGAATTGACAGTGTGCTGATTAGAGCTTCCTCAGCAGAGAGAAGAGAGACAGGACACACATCCCTGTTTGTTGCTATTCGGGGTATTCAGCAATGATGGTTTGGTTTCAACGTTTTTGTTTTAATATTTTCTGTGAGATTGGTTAATGCTCATTCATTGTGAAAACTATTATCCTTTCACTTTTTGCAGATGAATAACTTTTTTAAACCCACAATATACTGATTCATTATGTATCAAATGCAACATAGCTTGTAAGTCTTTAAAGTCTTTAAAGACGTGTTTTGAAAGATGTTGTGGATGTCTGACTTTGGTTTCTAGAATGTGGTTTTAATCTGTTTTGGTGTTTGTTTTTTTTCTAATAGGTACATGCACATTATCCGACAAACAAAGGATCTTATTACTGGAGATCAGGTATTCCAGATTCTTATTTGCCTGGATCAGGGTACCTCTCATGAAAATGAACTTATGAAATTGATAGGTGTGGTAGTTTCATTCTTGTGTTAAAGTTAAATGTCTTGCAAATTTCCCGTATTAAAATTAGTTGGGCTAAGACTGTTTCTGATAAACATCTTTGCAGACTTAGTTACAAAATACAGATGAAATCTCTTTCAGCAAACTTTAAAGGTCTTTATTCTAGGACTTCTACTAAGATTCTTTTAATTTCAGGGTTTTTTCTTTGTTCTATAATAAAATATATAAATAAAATTGACTTTGATTAAATTTAAAGATGGTTTTAAATCTAAGATGGCTGAAGATTACAGAATAACTGAGGGTAATGAATATTAATTATTATCGGAGATAATAGGACTGTATCTTGGGGTTATATTTAGTACCAAATATTTCTGATGGAGATGCTATTCTAGGAGAAAGACTGATTGTGTAAAAGCATAATTGATTAATTCTTACAGAATGTTCTCATGCAGTTCAAGCTTTTGCCTGTCTCTTTTGTTACCTGAAAATCTATATATATTAATTTCAGGTGAACACACAGTAGTTTAACAAAAGAAGAAATATGAGCAAGCGTGTTTTAGACACACATGCGGTTTCCCATACATGCATCATAAAGGAAAAACGATTGTGACTCGAAGAACAGTTTCTTCATTACACCCAAAACCAATTGTATTCATTCCTCATACGTTGTAGCATTTTGAAGTACAACCAGCCCAAAGTGATACTGATAGAGCTGTATCGTGTCCTAGTTCCTAGGGTCTTCATTTTCTTTCAGAGAACAGTATTGCACTTGGTGCACTTCTGTGAGCTAGGCTATGGGTCAGTGACAGTACAGATCACTAAAACTATCAGAGCTATCAAAATCAATAGCACATTTATATAAAGGCATATAAACTTTATAAAATTTTATACTGACTTTGTTGTCCTGTTTTTAGTTGGCAAAACCCTTTCTCATATGCAACATCTTAGCCAGGATGGCAAAGGTGGCTGATCACATATCCTGGGCTATGTTAACAAGAATTCAGCCAAGAATGAGGAATTAATTTCTTCATTTACTGCTCCAGAATATCCAAATCTGCTACTGACAATGGAGAATATTCCTGGATTTAATCAAGTTTATGCAATGAAAGGGGTACAGGAACACACATTTTAAAGATAAAATTAGGGCATCACCATACTTATAATGAAGATAATCCTCAAGATATTGACTGGGAAAATTTTGGCTCCTTTGAGGAATACTCATCTACTGAAGCAAAATTGTAGAATGAAAAACTCGGAACTTCAGCTTACCTCTCAATGTCTTTTCTTCCACATGACAGCAATAGAAAGTTTCTCTTCTGTTTTGAAGTTCTTAACTTACATATAGCTAAACAGTTGTTGCTTTTTTCATGACTAAAGATTTTAAAGGCCCATCAGATGCATGGTATTGGATTACAAGTGTCACATTGTTGTCAATGTTGTAATCTTTTCTTATTTTATATGCCTATATAACTACAGCAGCTATGGTTTACATAGACAATTCAAATACAGCAGAGCAAAGTATTAATGTCTACCATCTTTATTGATGTGTAGCTGCTAATCTTTCCATGACTTCTATGATTGTTTATTGTCCTCTTGATTTCATTTTATTTTAAGGAATACAATAATCCTCCCATGGGAACGGGAAGAATAAGTCATTAGGGAGAAAGATGGTAATGGGTGTTACCTGCTACAGGCAAGCCCTAACAAAGATGTCTTCTTATGGTTTAGTATGCTGGGCTGCTTTACATAGCTGTTTAAAAAAGGAGGGTTGAGATGATGTCCAAGCCATCTAGGTTTATGCAAACTAATGAGTATTTTTCTATGGCAACAATGCCATGCCTGAAAAGAATTGTACTTTCTAGCAAAGCAAAGTTGTGCATACCTGTTTTTGCACTGTTTTTGAAGGTTTGGCTTCCCCCTGCCCCCTAACTATGCAGAGTGCTGTTTTGCTATCTTGTCTGTGATTTATTCACTTCTGTTTATTTTTATTCCACCTCTGACTTCCCTGAAATTTCTGTTAATGGGATCTCTAGTCTCTGTGAGCTTGTTATCCTTGAGAATTGTTATTTCTGCTCAGGGTAGAAATCTAGATTCTCTCTATAGTCAAGGGCTATATAATTGAGCCCTCCAGAGGCAATTCACTTTGTGCTTACCCCCTCTTTGGGTGGGATTAGAGCTTTCATGGGTTGCCTCTCCCTCCCCCTCTGCCTGATTGTAAGGAGGACCTAGATGGTTGGTTTAGGTTAGTCACAGAAAAGTGAGTGAATGAGACCGTCTCCAGTGCTTCCACTGCTTCTGGAAAGTGAGATGCTCTTGGGAAGGCTGGATCTGCCATCAAAGTTAAAGGATGAGAAAATCTGCACCTAAACTGAAGCCTGGGCTAATCTTCTTGTTTCTGAGACAGATGACTATAAACCTGTAATAGCTTGAGTATACCAAACTTCATTGTTTCCCAGTGTCCTCTGACACAAAATGTTTAAAAACATGCATGTGGCAATTACAATCATAGGAACAGTTATACAAAGTAAATTTCTTGTTCCATGATTTAAAGGAGTAAGTAGGTCAGCCCCCCAGCTCTGCTTTGTTTGCCCTCCTACATGCTGTATGTGACTTTTTGTAGGACCAGTGGGTTCTTTTGTTTGAAGGTGGTGTTGGGCTGCAATTTGTCCTTGTGGGGCGACAGCAAAAACTCAGCATCTAATCTGAGCATCTAATCCTCTTTACAATGTTCCTATTTTGACACTGTTGCTACTTTAGTATTTTAATCAAGCTTTTCTTTTTGAAAAGTAGAAAACAGACCATTTGACACCACCCACAATTTCAGAAGTAGTCTTAACAATATTCCCTAAAACAAGAGATGCTTCTTCACAGCTTCTCTTTTCTACTACCGAAACTGTTTTCGAAACACAACCAGCTCAGATGATTGCCCTACATTCACAGCAATTTTCACTTAATTTACTGTCAGTCATGAAAATTAGTTTAGCCCTAGGAGGACTTATTCAGCTCCATTTATTAGAATGTTTTGCTGTAGAATAAACTGCAGTCCTTCCAGTTTTGTAGCATGAGGACTGTGAGCATTCTAGGACTGGGAATGCTGCTAGGAATACTAATAGGAGAATCCTGCTTCTGATGCTCATCTTATCAGAAATGTTTGAAAGCTATCCCTAATGTCTGTAAGATTCAGATGCTTGCATCTCTTTTATCTATGCTTGATGTTTTCCTGATGTGAAGTGTACGTATGTAGCAAGGCAACTCAGACCTTTCCAAGAGCTTGTTGCAATTAGAAGGATATAACTATAGCTGATTGATGTAGCTCAGGAAGCTAGCTCTCTGCAGACAAGCACATGCTTGTGGATTATCCTCAGATGTGCTAGCTTTTTTTTTTTTTTTTTTAATTTCCTACAAAACATTNNTTTTTTTTTTTTTTTTGTAAGTTCCATGACAGAACTTACTTTTTTTAGTAAGCCAGAAGAAGAAAGCCAGAAAAAAACATAGTTTTTGCTGCTTCTTCTATTTTTTTTTTTCCAGATTGGATGCCTTCTTTTTATTTACCTCTGATTCAGCAAGAGAACTTTGCAGATTTGCAAAGTAAGCTCTGATTCTTCAAAGAAATGAAGTTTGAGTATTTAGTCCTAGGACAACAAGGGAGTAGACTGAAGGTCAGGAGCCTGGGCAAGCCAGCAATTTGTCTAAATCTCTCTCTTCAGTAAGAGATTGGAAAGGATGTTAAGCATCCTTCTCACTTTTT
>WEIV01008540.1:0-20537 GCA_013390005.1 Calyptomena viridis | reverse complement strand
CATTTCTATTGTACAACATATATCATCTTTGTATATCAAAAATAAAATAACTGAAGTCTCTATATATAGGCCAGCTATAATTCTCTGTACTGAACTACGCAATCTCTTACAAGAGCAAACCTTATATTTACACTCTCCCTTATCCGCCTTTGCAATGCCAGGTAGCAGCTATGATGGTATATAGCAAGGGCATTCTGATGAAAATTCCTTCATTAAATGGAGGAACTTAACCATGACCTAGCTGAGGGAAGTGGATTAGGTGATATCAATAAGAGAGGAGAAGAGAAAAAAAAAAAAAAGAGACACTTCCTTGTTTATGCACACCATGGTGCACTCTAGGGTCCTAGTCCAGGACCCAGAATTGCTCTCTGTCGGGATGTGCTCTCTACGACCAGATGCTCAGCTTAGTGCCAGCGGAAAAAATGAGGAATCATCATTCTGGTGAGTTTAGTGAACTATCTGCTCCATATCACTATCAACAAGGACTCTTATAGCTGTAAAATCCAGCAACTAATTCCAAGGCTGGAAATAGAAGGGATGTAATGCTCATCCAGGCTTTGCAAGCGAGGCACATAATGCAGAAGGAGAGACGTTTCAGGAGCAAGGTGGCACAAAGTTTTCTCAGTCTTCTTTTGTGCTCTCTACTATTTCATTGCTCCCTGTTACATCCCTCCAGAACAGACATGCTCAGTGGGTTGATTTTTATGCCAACAGCAGAGAACTTAGAACATGTATTTCTAACTGATAATTCTGTCTGAGTATATCTGTAAAGTTGCATTGTGGAACTGGCTCTGCTATTTATCTCTTAACTTCTTCTATATTGAAAGTAAGACTGGTAAAAATGGAGTGGTCTGTAGGCAAATATGATGTCAATGAAAAAGCTGTGACTTATTTTCTTGTTATGCAGAGGCTCAAAGTTATTCAGCAATGAATGAAGCACTGTGCTGAGCTTGTTCCTTAGGGCTATTTTAGCAGATTAAGCAATGTCCAGCAGAGTCCAGTCATCTGTGCTGCTGAGCTGTGAGAATGATTGCTAGCCTGCTTTTGGCTTCTGATGTCAGGCACTCTCCCAAAGGATTCTGAGCAAGGCGTGGGACTTTAGACATTCCAGGAACTACTCACAATAGACAGTTTGTATATAATAACTTTTTTTTTTGTTTTGTTTAGAGTTTACTAACAAAGACTCTTCCTTGGCAGTCTGTGACTGTTCCTGGGGGTGTTTAATTCTTTGGTTTACACGTAGATCTTGGTTTCTGATACTAAAAGACGCAATTCATCAGTTTTGATCTTATTTAGAAAGCAAAAGGAGGATGAACTGGATTTCATTCCGATTTGTGAACTTACACAGTTTCTAAATCTATATTCCAGTTCTGCTTTGCAGTATATTCCTGTAAATCTGTCTTCTGTTGATGGGGTTTGGTACATCAATAGGATTATTCGTAACAATGAATTGTTAATGCTAAGGATGACCATGTTAGGTTCTTCCAGATGTGAGACATGAAGGAACAATACTATTAACTTGCCCTTACATTTCCAGGCTTTATTTTTCACCTCGTTCCCTGAAACTGTGAAGACGACATGCCTAGTCTCTCTCATTCTCATTTTCTAAATGAAGCTAAANATACAAAAGGGTGGGTCTATTTGCCTATAGATTCTAAAGTTACGGTATGTCTCCAGAACTGCAGTTAAATGTCATCTGGGATACTAAAGTATCACACATTCTGAGCAACAGTAGGGAGTTAAAAAAAAGGAAATTATTGCAGCTAATGTCAGGGATATAGTTTTAAATATTTTCAGGAAGAGATGCAAATGTTATTTACATTCATATGCACTTTACCTAGATAATGTTTTAGTATTTGTCTACCTTATCTTCATATTTTTAATAATACAGAGGCTGTATACGCAATTTTTGTGTGACTTGATTTATTTGTTTCAATGGACACCTGGCTAATTTATGTTAGTGTGAAACTGGAAGGGGTGCATAGATTTTTCTAACTTGTTTAAAAAAGAAGAGCAATTTGCTGTTATTCACCCACTGACACAGAAATAGGTAGCCGCTTACTTCTGATGTTCAATGACAATCTATTTGGAGGCTTTTTTGCCTTCTTTATTATCACAACTAACATTGATTTTATTTTGTAAGCTATGAATATTACACTGAGGATTCAAGGCTGAATGGGAGCCAAATTAAATATGGGTTAATATTTGATCACAGTTTAGGTATATGCAGTAATGGTTTTCTGTATTTCATTACAGTTTTTTTAGAACTGTGGTTTTAGTGAAACTGCTGGAGGTACAGAAAATGTATCATTCAATTCATTCTCCTTCCTTTTCAGATTTATAACAAAATTCACATGAATTAATAACAGTGCACCTAAAAGTAGTTTTCAAATTATTTTATGATTATATCCTGAGAACTAGAATGTGAAATATAGCCTGCTGGTACCCAGCTCCTTTGAGTTTCCATCTCATTTGTGTAGTTTAACACTAATGCTATAATACTGGGTTAAAAAATATTTTTCAATATTTGTTAGGTTCAAAAGTCTGTCAGTTTCTAGTATGTACTAAGATATTTCTTGAAGTCTTGAGCTGTAAAATCAGTCTGTTTGGTATCAATTTTGTATGATTTTTCTAGCCTTTTATTTCCCAGGTAACACTTAAGAATAACAGGATTAAAACCCCCATGAAATTAAGGGATATTTCTTACAGCTTTATCTTTTTTTTTTTTCCTCTTGCTAGACCTGTATTTTAAATGAATTTTGGTCTCTGTGTTTCATAGCTCAGTGGGCAGAAATAGCAAAAACCCTGGGAAAAAGCACTTTGAGTGTGAATTTGTTTTGCAGACTTTAGTGGGGCAAAATTTGATTTTGAGATATGAGCACGTAATCTGACATTTTAGTAACAGTAGAAATATTCTCATTCATCACAGGAACAGACAGATCTGATGCTTTCAATGGGCCTTGTAAGAGTTTCGTACCTCCCAAAATATCATCTCTCAGTTTGGATTAAGGTTTTCATCATCAGAAAGTCATTATTGCTCAGCTTTCAGCATATCTCAGCTTGCTAGCCACATTTTCATATTTTGTATGAATTCAGATGTAATTCTTTGGTGTTTTAAAAGGTCCAAGCTTTATCGATTTTTCTTCTGAAGTGGTTCTTTATATTTGACAGGTGTAAGTGGATCATAACAGTAAGACAGAGATACATTGATTTGACTTTGACTTCATTTTTCTTGACTGTTCCAATAATTGTATCTCCATACCATACTGGGGTAATCCACATTTGCCATTCTCTGTTTTGCTACATTCATCCCACATACACAAGTGCCAGCTGAACTCAGCAGAATCTTTTCTTCATCTTGTTTTACATATACAAAACACATTTTATTTATCTCTATCAATGCAGATTGAAAAGTTAAGAGAACAGAATGTTTCCTATTAGATCATAATTTATGAATCAAATGGTTGCAGACACTAATATACATTGTTGTCCACTATTTGCCATATTCAGTGGAACCTGTACTTCATGCAACATCTAAGGTCAGCTCTTCAGCCCTCCTTATCTTCCTTACAAAAAAGATAAGAATTCCAAATAGTCTCAAGCTCTCAAACTGGCTCTTACTTACCCCTAGGAATTAGCTTCTTCTTTTGACTAGGTCACCACTAGTCAAAATAACCCTCCCTTCTCAGCAGGACTTGCTGCCAGGTCATCACTTAAACACTTAGAGATCCCCAAGTGATATCTGACGAGACCCAGGCTCCTAAATAGGAGTTTTTCTTCCTTTATCAGAATCCAATACTAGATAAAAGAATTGGACTCGCAGCTTTTCCAGTTTCTCTTGTTGTTTATTAAGTTCTTATCTCAATTCAGCATGCCGTCCTACTCCTGGACTTAACACTCTGAAACATGTGCTGCAAAAGCCATGAAATGGCGACTGCTGAAAGGTTTTAAAGACTTTTTTATCCAATTAACTGTTACAATGTCCTATATTTATAATTCTGTACCAATAATCATCACCTGTTGCTAACACGTTTTCTCTACTTCAAATCTATTCTACCAATGTCCTTGTGCCACCTCCACTGCAGAACACGGAGCAAGAAGAAGAGAACCCAGGGCAACACTCAAAATCCTCCATCTTGTCTTCTTTTACATCCATATTATAAAACCCGAAACTATAAATTTTCACCTCTGCGATAAACTAAACTATAATCTAACTTACGTTTTTACTACTTTTACTTCATCCATGAGTGTTGGAAGCTTTTCCCATGGGCACAGATCAAAGACTGTGTCCCCCTGGGGTCCCAGCAAGGGTCCCAGACCCTCCAGGGCAATATGAGGAGTCTTCTGGATATCTTGGACTCCAACAGATATCTACAATAATTTTCTTAACTTAGTCTTATTTGTTTCCTTCCAAGTTGACAGTTCTCAGTCCTTATTGGTCAACCCTGACAAACTCCAGTTTCTCTGAGAGTACATCCTGTCTCCTTGCTAATATCATTCACATTAGTAAAATATTTTGAAATAGAGCTCGTGTGGCATAAATGACACAAAATAAAGCCAAGCTGTTCAGTGCGTGCTTTGGTACTGAAAGCCTGAAAGGGGAAAGCAGCTGTCCATTTCTTAGTATTCTTAACATCTTTTTTGCTCTGAAGTTGCATGTCAAAAAAAACCAAATACAACTGCTTAATCCATGGATATAAGATTCTCAAACTAGAAAAAGTCACATTATCACCATTTGAACTGTGTAAATGAGCAAAATTGTGCAGAAATTATCTAGTGATAATTATTTTCAATTTATAGCCTTGTGTCTTTTACTGAATTTGACCTTTGGCAAATACAAGTTCAACTTAAAATTGCTAGTGTTCATGGTAGTGTGTATTGAGAGTAATGATTGAAAGAGAGTAAATTATTTGTGCACTTGTCACTATGGTGGTGTAAGTGGCTGTGGACTGGGAATGTCCGTCTAAACTGCAACATTTCTGTTATGCATTTTAATAGACACTAAAATTACAAGAAAATAAGCCAGAAAAGTTAGTCCCAGTCAACTTAACTTTTTCAGTGAAGAGAAAGTGCTACTTGGGAGCTAAATATACAGAAATTATGCCCTGTTCTTGTTTGGGCTTGCAACAGAGAAGACCCAGGACAGAAATGTACAGATAACATTACAAAATCTGTATAAAATATACTGGAGAAAGACAAAGTGTATGTGAAAGGAACCAGTGCAAGAATAAAAATGTAATGATCTAAAAGCAGGTGAAAGCATAATTTAGGGATTAATGTTCTGCAACTCTCCAGAGAAGTTTGCCCTTGATATTGTGCATAGCTGGTATTCATGGAAAAATTTCATGCTTACTTTATTTCTTCTCCCACTTGTGGCTTAAACACTACTTTCATTTTGGAAACCATCTTTTGAGTCCCTAGACATATCTATGCTTCCTAAGGACATCTGATGCTCAGGTTTTATATTTCATTCATTCCCAGAACCTACCTAAAAGCTTGAGGAGCTCAAGCTATGGATAACTGCTTGATATGCTGGAGTCCTTGCTAGGAAAAGGTTTTCCAAGTGTCCAGTTCTTCTCAGTGGGGCTAACGGTTGCCTGCTGCTGATAACTCAGCAAACGTTCTAACTGCCAGAATATACACCATCCTTTCTGTAAGGTGGACATAAGGGTACACAAAACCATGCCTCCAGGAGAGATAGAGCAATACGTGACTCTGTAGCCCTACAGGCAAGTGAGCTTGATGGAAAGCTATAAAGGATTTGAATTTCTTCCCTATCAATCCCCCATCCCCTGGTTCCTTCTCCCCATAGTCTTTATTTATTTAGTATTACATAGTGTTTGCCCATTAAAAAACTCATTTCCCTGCCGCGGTGCCTTTCCTCAGGGTTGTCCCACAACCCTGCTTGTGCCTGAGCTAGATGTAACTTAGGGCAGCGAAGCAGTTGTGCGGGCACCAGGGCAAGAAACGTCCCTCCACAGGAGGGATCGGTCGCCCCGGCGACTCAGGAGCTCCTGGCCAGGCGGTACGCCCTGCTGCACACCCCGCAAGGGGTTTCTTGAGTGCAGGCAGTTCGCCTGACCCTGACCAGCGCTCCAGAGAGGAGGACCTTCGGCCACTGCACGCCAAAAGAAGCAGAAAATGACTCTTGGAGTAGGTCAAGCAATCCCGCTTTATTGAGGTCTGGCCTCGAGGGGAGCCTACTCACAAGAGCGGCTTTGAGCCCTCGGACACTACCTTATATAGGGGGAGGAACTGGGGGGTGGAGAGAGAAAACAGGCCTATCAGGGACAGAGGAAGGAGGGCTTTAGGGATGACAGGCAGGAGTAAAAGCCTGAGGCCTTCTACTCAAGCCTATGAGGGACCGAGTAACCTGTGATTGGCAGGGAAAATACTAGAAGAAGGGGAGGAGTCAGGGTACAAATATGGGATAGGAGAGGAGGGGCCCGAGAGGGGGATACAACCAGGGGAGGGGTCGACAGGTAGGGGAACAACCAAGTGGGAAGAGGAGGGAAACCGGAGCAGTCCATTTGCAACTGGGGTAATCGGGGAATAACAGAACTGTACAGAAGTCATTATGAACATATGCAAAACCATAAAACACACTGCCACATTTCCCCTCTCCTTCTAAACATGGACAATATTCCTCCCATAGATCTGGGATGCTCTAGGTCTTTGTATTTGACATGTTTGTGTTTTATTTTAAAAGTATGAATCGTTCTTGTCCTGCTGTCCTGCTCTTTGACTGAAAACATTACTTTCCCTGGAGTCTGGTATGCTGCTCACCAACTTCAGACCTGCAGAAGCACTGGATTAATTTCAAAATGCAGAAATCTAATTAATGTTATCTAAGAGAACAACCCGGTCCATACACTGCTGCATATTTTCTCCATCTTCGTAAGTGATACTGTGTATTGTTCCTGGCTCTTCAGTTGTATGGGTTTTATTTAAATAAAACATAGCTGCTAAGTCATAATGACTTCTAAGACACCTTATGTAATTAGTAATTGTTGAAAGAGTCAAAAGACTAAGGATTAAGCAGTGTATTTCTGTTAAATATATTGGGAGAATGACTCTGTTGGTCTTGATAAAATTTGTGACCAAAAAAATTGACAATCCGTATTTCTGAGCTATTGCTTCAGTTGGTCTGGAAAGTGTTGTTACAGTAACTGTCTTACATCATATTGCAAAGAAATTTTGCAATTTGTGATGGCTAGAATGTTAATAAATAATAAAAAAAAGAATTTGATGGAGAAGTCTTTTGCGAGACTCAGGTGCATGCTGTAGACTCATGGACTGTCCATTGTTTGGAGCTTAGCACGACATTAAATACATGATCAGAAGCACAAATCTTTTCTTGTCTGAGACCACATCCTCTGAATTGTTTTGTTTCCTGCACAGAAAGTTCTGCATGGGAAATTCTGTGAAAAGCATTCAATTTCTTGATTGAGGCATTTGACACAGCTTGAAGAATTGTGAGTCACTCTGTTGGTCTGAGAAATTATAAAATTCTATGTATTTATGCTGCGTATCTTGGGAGAAAAAAAAAAAGACTAGAAGAATCAGTTCCTGGAAGGGATGGCTTCTTGTGACCTTAAAAACCATCCAGAGACACCACTTCAAGAAGCTGAGCTAATTAGAGAAAGGCAAGTTTGCTTTGACAAACAATGAATATTAAATATCCTGAGTAAGTTTCTTGCTGCAAGAGATTTCAGGAGAGAGGATCACATATTATTTAACCTTTCAGATACAATAATTTCTAAGAAAATAAAAATACAAAAAATTGCAGGAGAATATCAGTCTCCTGGAATAGTAGAAAAAATTTGTATGGAAAGGAACTTCACAAAACAAATTTGTTTAGTTGAAGTTCAGACAAACTGCGTCAGTATATGTGATATGTACTACTACAGGAATTTATTGAGTTGCACTGTGTTCTTTTCATTAGTTTTTATGGGTTAAAAATGTAGCACTTTAGAAAGCAATTTTTGCATTAGGAAACTGAGAAGTTCAGGAACATTTATTTTTCTATGCTGGGCTAAAAGTGTAGTTCAATCTCAATATCTGGCAAAACTGACATTAGATTGAGCATTCACAGAATACAGTCCTTAAAGAAGTGGCAGTGAATGAGGATCACTCTTGTTCACACATTTGGTGAAGATATGCATATATCCAGTGTTCTGAACTAGTGGCATAGGGACACTTTGTCAATATTGCTGCAGTAAATGTTGAAGTGAAATGACAGATTTTCCTCTTGGGGCTCCCATAAGAAGCTGATGTGTAATCATTATTGAGATCTTATTTCTTTCCTGCTCTTAGCTGGAAGGAACGTGAAGTTCAAAGCCAGCAAGGAATCTGTCTGAGAAAAGAGATTTGTCTGTAACTTTTAAGATGTGACTCGAATCTGTTTGCAAATTAGAAAATGCTGCCCATTATATTTGCTACAGCGCAATGCATTAATCAGTGTTTTGTGTTCCTTATGCATTGTTATAAGAGCTACATATGATCAAATGTAGAGGTTAGCCTTAGGGAAGATGATCTCAGAATTGAATCCTATAGAGGCAGGGTTAATGAAGTTCTTTAATATGAAGAATGTAAATGACTGACCAGAAAACTGACAGTATAACAGATAAAAGAGGACTGATTTGTGTAGAAAAAGAGAGAAATGGGGTGATACTTGGACAAAGAGGAAACTTCTAAAGAAGAATTTGGAGAAGGTGATCTGTTAATCAGGAAGGACTGTGACAAGATGGAGATATCTCAGTGGGAAATGATTAGCATGGCATGGTACATGAGATACACACTTTCAGGGGGGAAGTTATCATCTTTTCATGTTTGCCCACCACATTTTCACTTGTCAAAACTCAAGCTATGACAAAGTTTAGGTGGAGAAATACTAAAGGATGTAATAAAATCAAGATGACATAGTAAGATGACATGACAGAAATGTGGAGAGTGGAATGAATATTAGAGATCCAGTTGAATGTAATACGGCAATTTTCAGGTTCCAGCAAAAGTCTGGCTATGTGGAGTGGTTATGTACTATGTTTTTCCTTGACAAAATATGAATGATATACTTGATTTCCATGAGGAGACATGGTCCAAGTGTTCCTCCAAAAATATTCTTTTCAAGATGTAGTGCTCTCCTGAGTCCAGTACAGTCCCACAATTACCCCCAGATCTCAGACCTGTAATCAAATTTTGACAGTCTTTGATCTCTTGTTCAAGCGAATAATGCTGTTCTGAGTCATATGAAACAGTAGTTTGTATGGATAGTTAAAATAACCTGCATAATAAGGAACAAGGCAGGAGAGGAATAAACTAGGTACTAAGGTGAAGACAAGCCATTTCTAGATTATATAGTGTATCTTTCAACATAGGCCCATTTCTCTGGGGTACAAAGAAATTGAATTTTACTCTTTGTTTATAACCATATTCCAAAGGTGAGGGTAAGTTTTCATATCCCTGGGCAGATACTGAAAACAGATTGCTCAGCAAATTTCTCAGAATGGTCCTGGAGCTTTGAACAAATTAAGCAGGGAAAGACTTCTATAGGTTGGTGTGATTTTTTGTGTGTATGTGTGTGTGTGGTTTGGTTTTTTTTGGTTTGGTTTGGTTTTTTTTTTTGGTTTGTTTGTTTTGCTTTATTGTGTTGTTGTGGTTTCTGGGAAAGACGTTTAAGGGGAGAAAAGAAAAAAATGAAAAGCACCTTGGCATCAAGAAAAAGCATATGCTTTTCACCTTTGATTTTTCTTGCAACTGTTCATGTTTTGGAAGGTGATTCCCGCTTTCAGAAATGCTTCACTATATAGAAGCATTGAGTGGTATCTGAGTTTAACTGTCCTGAGTCTTGCTCTGTGGCATTTGTTTGGTGGAATCAAATAAATCACAATCTGTCCAGGAACAAATGACAAGGAATCTGCAGGCAGAGTCAAATATATGATAAAAAATATTAACATTTCCTTTAGAAAATAATCTGAAGTAATGACAATACTTCTGCTTTCAAAGACCAAGAAGGGTTAAAAAAAAGTGCATAGAATGAGTTAATACTTTTGAACAAACACCAGAAAGCTATTCCATAACAAGAATACCTCAGTGTGCTCCATTTATAGATATATTTAGTATTTCAGGGAAATCTTTAAACACTCTGTTTAATTTCCTGTCTGGTGTTTATCTCAGCACTTGCTTGTCTGAACATGAGTGGGTATCAGACTTGATAGCTGTTCTCATTTGATACTTGCTCTCAAAAACTACCCATGGGTAATCAATACTTTTTCACTTGAAGCACTGTATGCATGTTCAACATAGAAAACAAACACCAGGTTTTTCTTTTTGACACTTCTGATACATCACATTGCTTAAAGAGGATATTTTCAGATGAAGTAAATGTTTCATGTGATGAAAGACAAAAAGGAGCTACCATAGAAGCTTTTCTTGCAGAAATTTTTGAAATTTGATTTCAAAATAGCCAGTCCTTTCCTCCTATTAGATAGCCCTTGAGATTCAGGTAGTTCTCAGAACATTCAATTAAACAGTGTTAGTATTTCTCATCATTAGCTTTCCCCTGTGCTGATTCTCCATTGTGAGCTCATAAATATTATCATTAGAAGAACCTTTCAAAAGAGGTTAAATTTTTGAAAGCATTTAATGTGCATTTCTGGATGGATTATTACTGCTGTCGTATTATTATCCAGCATAAAGAATTATACATCAGGTGTACTTAACATCAAGCTGTTTAATTAAGATTAGTCCTGTTAAAAATACACTGTGCATAATATTCTGAATACAATCCAAGAAGCAAAAGCCACAGGAGCTGAAACAATATAAACTTTTGTATCTTTGCTGATTTCAATTTAGGTACACAGATCTGTTTCCAATGAACTTAATCACAGAATTATGTTGTTGTTGTTTTTTTTTTTTTTTTTAATTTCCTGAAATAATGCATTTTTTTGTCACGCATTGAAAGAAAACTTACTTTCTTCTCTCTCTTCCCTCCTCCCTCCCCCCCCAACTTTATTATTTCCTGTTACTAGACTGACTTGATTGCTCCTATCTCCTGGGTCTAATAAAGCAATTTGGCTCTTTAATGGGCCTTGTTAGGGTTGAAGACCAATGTCTTTCTGGTACTACTTTTTGCATTATTGGTGCACTGCCTGCTGAGTCATCAGCACAGAAACCAGAGGTTAATTTCACTTTCACTAAATGAAGCAAATAATCAGTCATCAGAGGATGGTTCCTGTACTGTAAATAAGTCTTTATAAGCTGAGGGACGGCACTGTGGATCACTCAGCCCTCCTCACACCATCTGTCTACAAATTAAGCATATTAATTTGTTACATTTCAAAAGCTGTACTGACAAACCCACACAGACATTTTTAAGTGGCGATGAATAACTGAAACATTTTACTAATATTCCATCAAGTCATGGGTTATAGTTTTGCAAACTTCTTTTCCAACAGCAATGTGTGGAAAGTGTTTTGACCAGATGTACAGCTGATGACTGTCAAAGCAGATCCACTCCAAAATATTTTGATAACAGAGCATTTTTTGCTTGGGTTGAAAGTGATATGGCACAAGGACCTGATGGCCAAGAATCTGTTGGATATCCCAGAGATGTTATATGGAGAATAAACTTTCAGCTAATGAGGATGCTGTTACATGGTTTCAGGAGCCAGAAACTTATGCAAAAAAGGACTTACCAGAATAATGTATGGTGGAAAAAATTCTTGTAATTTGCTGAGGTGAAAGCATACCTTATCTATTTCACTAAATCTGTGCAACATGAAGGCAGAGCAGTGGCTCAATTGATCTTACACTAAATCATACCAACTTGCAGAGGAAGTGGGAATGGATGTGTCTGCAAGAGAATTAGTTTTACAGATGCATTTTGATTATTCATAACATGATATATCTATCCATGTGCAGCTCTTATTTTCAAATAAAAAAGTTAAAAGGGTTCAAATATCAAGTATGTATTAGTGATTAAGCATAAAAATATTACAGAGTTATTCTAAGAGTCTCCAAACTATGCACTATGAAAACAGGGAGTCCAGAGCTAGAGATGAATTGAAAAGAAAGTATGGCACAAACTAATTTTCATTTTTCTCTGGAACAGTACCCCACAGTATCTACAAGGCTACAATTAATGAGTAATAATAATTCCATATCCAGATTATTAAATAAGCTTTTAAAATAAAGTGTTTTAAATGTTTCTTTTTCCTTAGAAGACAGAGATAAAATTGAGCATCTAAACAGAATTTAACAAGTAACTTTTTTTGTATAAAATTTTTTCGTAACAGCTTTGAGACTACAGATAACAGAACCATAATGATCCAGTATAATGGGTGCTTGGACATCTAGTTTACCTGCTGTCACCTGAATTTAGATGTTGTAATCTACAGCTGAATCATACCCTTACACAGTTCTGTTAGAACAGAGTAATTCCCTTCAGTCATTTGTGCTTCTGCATTTACTTTATGGGGATCAAAGGTAACAGGCTTAAATTAAGGATCTAATTTTTCATCTCTTAAACTAAGATGAAATAGGAACCACCTATGGTTCAGAGAAGTAATTTCCAAGCTTTTTTAATTAATGTTGATCAGATTCTCATTACAACTTGAGGACTGTCACTTAATTGGGTCTTCAGTAAAATAACCCTATAGAGAGTGAATGAAGTTATTACACTAGAGTTTCGGACCAGGTTATTATTGAAGTTTCTTTCTATGAGAAACCTTTTATATTATTAATTGCAATTGTCTATTAAGTTTTATACTTAAAATCTTCCAGTAACTCTGTGAAGTGGTAAGATGTAAGAGGTGAACACTCTTAAAACCTGTAGGAATCTTAAAAATTTCTGAAAGTTAAATTAAATCTTTATTAGTTAAATAACTCAGTTTTGCAAAATTAATTCACAGCATCATTGTACAATAAATAATCTGAGTAGAAATTATTAAAATCATTTTTTGAAAAATAAGTTTGGCTACTGCCAAGTTTCTGTGCTTTGCACTGAAGCATTTGATCACGGAGCCTGGTATCTGTTCTGATTTGGCAAAGTGATGAGTTATACACCAGAGGGTTTTGGTTTTGGTCCAGGCCCAGGCGAAGTGAACTTCTGTAATCATTTATTTAATGGCATCCTTGCTGACAGCACCTTCTAGTACTGCATTCTTCCTCTTTATTCCTATTATTTTCTATTGTGACTTGCCATTTAATTGTCAAAGCTAAGATTGATTGCAGTTGGCTCTAGAAACTACATTTTACTGAATTTAAGTGTTTAAGGTTAAACACATTTAAATGGTTGGGCACAGAAGCTGTGAAACTTTCTTTTGATCACTAGAAGGTGAGAAACAGAAGATAGTTGAAATAAAACATTGGGATGAATTGGTTAATTTGGTTTTAGTAATGTTTAACTACACTGCGGTTATGCAAAGTTAATATATCTCTAATATTGCTTAAAGAACAGGATAATTTTATTTTTGGATAAATACAGAAATTAAATTGTATATGCCCCTTTCAACAATTCAGGATGCAGTTTTTGAGTGTAAAAGAAATGTTCATAATATATTCACTTCTTAGTTTCAAAGGTGAGAGTGTAATATCCAGTTTTGTAAAGAAGAAAAAACAATAATGAACTTGTCTTTCTAAATATCTGAGTTGAATTATTTTTGAAGATTCTAGTGACTGTGTGTAGTTTTATTAGCTTAGCTGATCATAGCAAAGTAAATACATTTTCCTAACCTAAAAATCTTGGCTGAAGAGTTTGTTTAAATGAAAATGCTTGTTTTATTTACTTTCTCTTGGATAAGTCTCCACAAAAAAAACTCCAGAAAATATCTGAAGTAGTTTACCAATGGAAAGTAGAACACTCTTTTATATGTTACTTCGCAGGCAGGAGGGGCAACCTTAGGCACCAGGCAAAGCAGCACCAGTTGGGGGAGTGTCCCTCTTTGCACTGGTGCTGCCTTATATTGTAGCAGTTTTGGGCACCACAATATGAGAAAGATATTAAGCTGTTACAGGGTATCCAAAGAAGGGCAACGAAGCTGGTGAAGGGCCTTGAGGGGAAGCTGTGGGAGGAACAGTTGAGGTCACTGTTCAGCCTGGAGAAGAGGAGACTGAGGGGAGACCTCAGTGCAGTTACAACTTCCTTGTGAAGGGAAGAGGAGGGGCAGACACTGATCTCTTCTCTGTGGTGACCAGTGACAGAACCCAAGGGAATGGCCTGAAGTTTTGTCAGGGGAGATTTAGGTTGAATATTAGAAAAAGTTTCTTCACCCAAAGGGTGGGTGGGCACTGGACCAGGCTCCCCAGAGAAGTGGTCACAGCACCAAGCCTGGCAGAGTTCAAGAAGCATTTGGACAATACTTGGGCATATGCTGTGACTCCTGCAGGTGGTCGTGTGCAGGGCCAGGCATTGGACCTTGTGTGTCCCTTCCATCTCAGCACATACTGTGGTCATGGACTCTCTCCTAAATGCCAACAGCTGTGATTCTGATTCCCATTAAAAGAAGGAAAGAAGGACAAAGATTAGAAAGAACAGTATGATTTGTCTTTGCTACTAGTGACCTATGATGATAAATGTATTTCCTATATGAAATGCAGGAAGTGACTTATGTTCCTTGGAAATTATTGGAAACTAGTTTATCTTAAAGAAATCAAATTTATTCTTCAATACCTAGAGAATTTAATCTAGTTGGTTTCTCCTCAATTTTATAATACTGGTATTAGAAGAAGTATATTACCTTACTTAACCTCTGAAAAGATTAATTCCATTATTTATTAAATTGTACTTTTCCTGTAATGTTTTCTAAATTTAGATTAAGAAGTAACGTACAAGTTCTAGGTAATTATTTTTTAAAGCTGATCACTGCTCTGTTTTAATGACAAACTGATATTTGAGAAATACTTCACTGTTATACAGTTGTGCCTTTTTCTTGTAAATGTTTTTTGGGAGTTGCGATCTAATTTGTTTAAGTCTTGAAGCTATGCAACATAATCTATAGACCAGAGATTTCTTAGAGTCCCTCAACTTGAGAGAGAGTTTAATAATGAATTTTCTTCTGTATTCTCACATTTCTAGTTGTAATTAATTTTACTTTTAAATATATTCATACTACATAGAAATGAGATGTCTCTGAGCACAGAAGAAAGCCTACATCAGCATGTAAACATGAAGGGCATTTTGAAAGTTTTCCTGTACTTCTTTCACTCTTCCTTTTTGTTTCCTGCTTTCTTGGATTATGAAGATGAAACAGAAGAGGTTTAACATAAATTAAAACTTATTTTTGTATGCAAGCAGTGAGCTCATTAGAGTGGGCAAATATCAGCTTTGTTTGCTTTGAAAAGTCTCTGTTATTATGACTTTGAGGAGTAGCTGCTTGATGGCTCTTGAAGCATTGTGCGTGCCACTTTTCATTCAGCATAAGGTTTTGAGAAACATTTGAAGGAGCTGCTCACATGCTATTTGGAAAAGCCTAATCAAAGCATGAGCTCTTATTTATTTATTTTCTGAGTAACACATCTATCTGGGTATTGAGGGTTGCTTTGCTCTTATTCCAAGCAGAATTTACGTAGTATCAATATCCCGTTACTGTGATCTGACCATTACCTATATCAAGAAGCAGATAATAAGTGGAAACACTTATTTTATTCACTTTAAGAGAAGAAACACAGGAGGACATAGGGTGGCATTTGGGAGGCTCATTGCACTTCTTTTGGTTCACATAGCAACAAGCATCTACAATCTCTGATGGCAGATCAACAGGGAGTTATGGGAACTCCAGCTGTCTGACTTTGGAGTCATTCAAGCAGTATGTACAAAAGGAGTTTGAACAAGACCTTTTAATTGGTCATTTTTATTCAATGCTGACTTAAACAATTTCTCCCTTGAACTTGTTTATTCTGTGGTATGTATACTACCTCTCTCTAATCAACAGTGATTTCATTCACCAAACAACTTTCAACAATCATCTTCTTTCACTAATTAAATTTCTAACTGTACTTCCTTGCTATATTGTTTTATTACTGAGCCAAAGAAGATACTTTCATTTTTCTTTTAGCTGTATTTAACTTTTTTGCACGTTTTCCCTATTTCTTAAAAAAATATTTCATCCATGTATGTTAACTAAATAGCAAAATGTGGGGTACATTAATGCCAGTAGCATCTTTGGAACTGTTACAAACTGTTGGCAAACAGGAGACTTGCTCTCAGTAACTCAGTAGCTTCAGAGACACACAGACTAGGGACACAAAGTGTTGGTGGTTGAATCCTGCAGTGTTCTGAGCATCTCCTATTGAGTGAGAAATAGTCCATAATCAGTGGTTTGCAGATCACACAGAGAAATGCAACAGAAAGGTTTGCCTCAGAGCACTTTCACAATGGACACAATACAAATATATATTGTTACTAGTGTACTTTGTGAAGAAATTTTAAAATACATCATTAATAGCTGAGGAAAACAACATGATTACCAATGTAACACTCACCTGTGCAAAGGACTTGTTATTTATTGGAAAGTAAAAGGATTAATTCTGTTTGAAAAAAACCCCAAAACCCCAATTCATATGTAGTCCTATTCCCAAGATGGAAATTTGGTGTAGAAAGAATTATACTGGTAGAGTTCAAGCAGTTTAAGGCCTTTCTCTGGCTGTCTTTATATTTCGCATTTCAGATGTTAGGAGGCTAAGTTCTCCAGCTTGATCTATTACGAAAATTATTTATTGCCAACAAAAGCTGTTGAGAGTGGATAAAACTAAAGAAATTTTAAAAACAACTCAAATGCAAATATAGACAAGGACAAATCATGTTTTGCACTGCTTCAGAAACAATGTGTGATTCTAGCTCACAATCAAATCCTGCCCTCTTAAACACATGGGCTTTTAACAATGGTGTTTAGCGACTTACAGAGAGAGAAAATAAACCGTGTTCTTCTTGTCACAGAAGTATGATGCTCCAGGAGGCAGTGCCAAATGGGTTGTTTGACCATTCAGGATTTTTTATAAGCATTGAGCTTTAAATATCTTTGCATAATAGCCCTGGAAGAAAAGGCCTTTTTTTTTTTTTTCCTATGTTATCACTAATTTACATATATATTTAAAAGCAAAAGTATTTCCTCTCATGGAAAATATGTAAGAAGATAGATATCCTAAAATTTCTCGTGGCCTTATTGTCAAGGAGCTTTTAAAATGAGCCAATGTGTGTGGAAACACATGTATTCATTCATCATCTGATTTAGAACAGGAGTTATCATTCTTTCTTTGAATTTTCTTTCTTTCAATATTTTTCTGTGAAATATCTTTAAGGCCAGCATTACATCAAATTAAGTTTGGATTTATAAGTAATAATGGCCATACTTAATAAAACACTACCTATTATGTTTTGTACTTATTGTTTCTTGCTGTAGCCAACCTGAGGAAACAGGAGGGACAGAATTCAATTTGAAATTAAGATCGCTAACTCTACATGTCTGTGTCGTGTAAACTTCCTTTCTAGTCAACAGTCAAAGCAGATAGTGCAGCCTGGAGAGACATTCATCTGGCTAGCCAGTAGACATCAACTTTTACATTGAGTTCAATCACATTTTTTTAAGTTCTGCTGTCTGTACTGATTGAATCTCTAGCAACCACCATTGCAATTGAAAACACTTAGCTCATCTCTAGACATACAAATTTAAATATCTTACTTAGTTTTAGGGCTTTCTTACATTGATGTCCATCTGCAGAACACTCTTAAAGATGGTAAGTGTTATCCTCCACTCTGGACCTACAGAGAGACTGAGTAATCCACTTAAATTCACTTATTTGAAAGAGTCTATTTAATGTTCAGAGGGTGAAATAGTCACATTTGCCAGTGATTCACAGGATTCATGACCTAATGACTTATAGGCACTCATACACTGGCAGTTTCTGAAAGCACTAGAGACAAATAAGAAAGCACTCTTATTATTCAAAATGTGTCAGCCTTTGCTGTTTATTGGACGGACTCTGACTTTCCAACACTTAGTTTGTAACCTCTTGTCATCCACCACTGTCTCTTCATGTGTTTTCTTCATGGCATATTTATGTAAAATTCTCCCTGTAGTGCCATTTTTGGATAATTTGGATCATTAAGACTGTTGCTCATGAGATTTGCATTGGACTTTCCAGTTTAAATTCAGAAAGCATTTAGACATTTTCAATTCGCCTCTGTTTAGGACATCCTTTGATTCTTATGTTTAATCAATACTTAAGTTCTGAACCAAGGATGATGAAACATGCATAAAGTTATATTTGTGAGTTTCACAGCTGATGGCATGACTTTAAAGTTACTTGGAGTGAGGAATGAATCTAGATGAATGAGATAACAAGAGGGGGAAAATATAATTTAAAAAGGAAGAGAGAGAGAAGGGAGAAGTCTTTTCATAATGGCTAGCTGGGAAGTTAAGTGGTAGGGTCCCCAGAAGAAAACATTCCTCTCCTGCATATCCTCTCCAGTGCAACAGTGCAGCAGACAGTGATAAACATGCTTTTTCCAGACATGCTTTTTCCCTGGTATTGTGTGGTTTTCTGGTCAAACTGCTGTTTTTATTTCCTGTTTATTATGCTTTTAGCAGTGATTGAAGCATGCTTAAATAGGTGCAAGTGTTACACATAAACTAGTTTCTGAGTTTCAGGCATGCATGTTGTTGAGTAATGCTTATCAGTGATTTATGACCATTATCTGGAATGTTACTCATTAAGTCCTGTACTCCTGCAATATAAACTAGAAGTTACAAAACAAGAGATGGGGAAGGGGGATAGAGGAGATGTTTCTCACGCTAGTGGAAGTGGTTTCTCATGACAATTTGCCAATGTTGATGTTGGCAGATGCAAGGCTGCGAGAATAACATGAGAAAAACAGCATGGGAACAAAAGTGGGAAAATACTGCCACATGACCCCAAGTGAGAGGTTGCAGAGGACCTCAAGTGAGAGGTTGCAGAGGACCTCAAGTGAGAGGTTGCAGAGGACCTCAAGTGAGAGGTTCCAGAGTTGGAAGTGAAAATCAGAAAACAGAATAGCAAATGTAGGACATTTTTCTTTAGGTATGTTAAGACACTTGAGCATGGTGCAGTGTATGTGCTTGAAGACAAATACATGCGCTTAGGTGCACTGAGAAATGAGAACGGTTTTCTGAGCTCAGAACCATGAAAGCTATGTTATATAAGGAGTTCAGCTGTCGTTTGGTAAAGTCATGAGCTATTCCATCACAAAGCATCTTATGCTACCTGTTGGTTTGGTACAAATTAGTGGAGTGTTTCTGGAAACCTCCCTGTTAGTTCAAACTCTGTTCAATTGAGCTGGCTGATACACTGAAGTCAGCAGAAAGTTTTGAAGATCTCCAATTTCCATTTCTTAGACAATTATTCATATAGGAAAAGTATGATACTTTCAAATATTAGTGATTACACTTTGAGAAGTGAGAATTGAACGATTATTGAAGGTTTTTGGAGATATATATTTTGACAGGAAATGACTTTTTTGTCATACCTGTTTGCAAGGCACAGTACAGTTTTCAAAAGCTTTTGTTTTCAAATTGCCTTCAAATTCTGTCAGTTATTTTCCAAAGATGTCACAGAACCACAGAATCATCTGCACTAGAAAAGACCTCTAAGATCAAGTCCAACCTTTGACTGATCATTACCCTGCCAAGTGGACCAGCGCTACCTTCAGTTGTTTCTTGAACACCTCGAGGAATGGTGACTCTACCACCTACCCTGGCAGTCCATTCCAATGCTTAACAACCTTTTTCATGAAGAAATTTGTCCTGATGTCCAACCTGAACTTCCTTTGGTGCAGCTTGNTATGGTTCCTAGTCTTGGGATGGATTTTTAATAAATGTACATTTTCCTAAGCTGTATGTGGATGTGGTTCTCACAGGTCTTTTCCCCCAGAAATCTGAATTTACCATGACTATTGACAGTACTATATGGATTGTTGGATGATTATCAATCTGCTATATGGTATCCTGTGTATGCCACTGGCATAAATATCATATATTTTTGTGGTAATCCATCAAATATGTGTAACAGAGACTGCATTACTCAGTAAAGATATATTAGCATATCATACCCCATGAGATTAGGTTTATTAACACTATTAGTGTTAAGCACATGATTCAGGTGCACTGAGACTTTCTTTCAGAGGCTGATAAAAACAGTAGGGTCTCGGGGTGAAATTGCACTGGCCTGAATCAGGGCCAGTAATTTAGAGCAGCTGTTGGGGAGTTTTCTACTGCAATGCTGAGAGACTGACATTCTCAGGGTATGATTTGTAGTATCTGAAATGGCGAAAAAGCACCTATGATGCTTATTGCTTTTCAGTAGGTTAAACAAGGACAAGTGTGGATGTGTGAAGAGGAAGAAAAATAGGTTGATGTGGAGTCGAATATAAAGATACAGGTGTACTTTGACATTTTACCTAGGTAACGTGAGAATGCTTCAACAGATGATTCATAAAACATACAGACATCTAACGATTTTCACACAGCAAGTTATTTGGCCAATCAGTTAGTCAGCAAGACATT
>WEIV01008536.1:0-13220 GCA_013390005.1 Calyptomena viridis | reverse complement strand
AACCCAAATAATTCCATGATTCTCTGGAATGTTCTCCCTCAGTTCAGCACAGGGTTTGTTGTAGCTTTTACAGCCCTTTGAGAAGCCACTGTGAGAATTTTGGGATGTTACTTCCATACCTGGGTCTTTCCAAGTGAAATTATTTGAGACAAAATTATCTCCAGCCTGTGCAAGAATTGGGAAGAGCCATCCTGCCTATGGGATGTGGAAATTTGGGAGTTGATAACCATTATCATATATTTGCAACTGTTTTCCTTTCCCCAGTCCGGGGGATTTATTGGGAAGGTCCATTTTTATTTAGGTAATTAAGGAGCTTAAAAGGTGCTCATTGAGATTCATAATTTTTTTTTCCCAGGTTTTGAAAACTAAATGAGATCCAGGCTGGATTATTATTTTTTTTTCCCTTGAGATTAACATTAAGCTGCATTTGAATGGAAATTCAGATTCAATTGAACCAAACGAAAATAGTTTTTTTAAGTGTTTGTTTCATAATTAAAGGTAATTATTGGGAGGAGGGAATCGTTTGTGGATAAATTAACAGGGTTTTGCTGGTCACTGTGTATTTAAAATGAATGGATTCCCTGTTTTTGTGTTTGTGTGTTGGGAGAAGACACATTCCTTTCTATTTTTCAATTTCCAATCACTCTTTCAACCTCAAATATCATAATCAGAGAACTCAATTATTTGAATAACCCCAATCAGATTCTTTTAATAAATTAAGTCCCATTAAGTGTTTATTTGAGATTTGACCTTTTCATTTTAAGAAGAAAGCTCTTATGTTGATAAAAATCCCATTTTAATGGAATGACTTGCTGGTTTATTTGGATTTGGGATCCACAAATCCCAAATCTGGAGCAGCTTCCAAGGGGAAATTGTGCAGCATCTCAGAGGCTTCCTGGGCTGTTTGACGACCATTTTAAGCCTAAATCCCTTTTTTTTTTTTGCTAAGGAATGATTAGTGACTAAGGAATAATGGGATTTCTTGAGAAATACTTCTCCCAAATCAGGATTTTCCTGCTTTTATGGCTTTTGATGGACAAGCTCCCTCCAGCCTCTCCACTCCCTCTTGCTCTCCACAACCATCGCCCCCGTTCTGATCCGCTCTTTCCTCGGGATTCAAATGCCAGCATGCAAATGTGATTTCTTCCTATGTAAGGATTACTTTCAAAAAAAAATACATATATATAAGCTGAGCCTAAAGAAGATAACCAGGAGTAAAAGAAAAACCAGCCTTTCAGAGCCGCTTGTATCGCCGGCAGCGCCGGGAAATCCTCTCCGGTTCATCCGGCTCAAACGCCGCCGGGATCTTCCTGCTCTGCTCTCGGGGTCGTGTTTCCTTTATGAGAGGCATCAAATACTCCCAGAGTTTTATATTCCAAATATAGGTGAGGTTTTTGTAGGGCTTTGGGGTTTTAGGATCAGATTATCCCATGTTGAGTTGCGTGGAAATGGTAAATCCCAGTCATCCTTGTTGGTCTCCCTCACTTTCCGTGTTGGCTTGGAAATCTCCTGGGTTTTTTTTGCTTTTTTATGGATTAATTCCAGAGGGACTGGATTTTCCCAGCTCCTGGCTGAAGTTCTGGTGGGTTTCTTCCATCCTGAGCAGCTTTGCTGTGTTTGGAGGTGAGGGAAGAGCGTTGATTGAGCATCAACTCCTGTTTCTCCACGTTTCCCTTTTCTCCCTCTTGATCCAGTCTTGCCTTTGGATTCATCAGTCTCCTTGAGGAAATTCCCATTTCATGTAGGATTTTCCTCCAGAAAAGTTTGGGGGAAGGACCCAGCTTTTCCGCTTTCAAAGTTGGTCAAGGAGAGAAAACTGGAGGAATTTTGTACCGGGAAAAAGGAGCAGGGAAGTGACTGATCCCTGTGCTGGGAACTGCTGAGACACCTCAAATCCTGAGGTTGGATTTGGGGAGCCCAGGTACAGGACACTGAGGGACTGGGAAGGGAATGGAGCTGGGAAAGGGGCTGGAGCACCAGGAGCAGCTGAGGGAGCTGGGGGGGCTCAGCCTGGAGAAAAGGAGGCTCAGGGGGCACCTGGAATTCCCTCCAACTCCCTGACAGGAGGGTGGAGCCAGTTGGGATCGGGATCTGCTCCATGGGAACAAGGGACAGGACAAGAGGAAACAGCTTCAAGTTGTGCCACGGGAGGTTTAGGTTGAATATTGGGAAAATTCCTTCCTGGAAAGGGTGGTCAGGCATTGGGAAGAGCTGCCTGGGGCAGTGGTGGAATCTCCATCCCTGGAGGGATTTGACATCCCAGTGGATGTGGCACTTGGGGACACGGTCAGTGGTGGCCTTGGCTGTGCTGAGGGAATGGTTGGACTGGATGATCTTAAAGGGTTTTTCCACCCTAAATGCTTCTGGGATTTTAGGAAGGATTTCATGACAGGTCAGTGTTTAATCCTGGGAAGGAGAAACCAGACCTGCTCACCAGGAACATCTACAAACAGTCACTCAGGCAAAGTTCCTGCTGCAACTTCCATGGAAGAGCCCAAACCTCAACCTACAGAATCATGGAATGGTTGGGATTGGAAGGCACCTTCAGGATCATCCCATTCCAACCCCTGCCATGGCCAGGGACACCTCCCTCTATCCCAGGTTGCTCCAAGCCCCATCCTTGTGTGTTTTTTCAGCCCAGGACCTCCCTCCACAACATTTTTAGCACCACATTCCCATTTTCCCATCACGCTCCACCCCGGAGTTGACGTCAAACCTCCAGCAGCTGTTTTTAAACATTTTCACAACCTTCCTCCACCCCTCCTGCATTAAAAAATCTTCCTTGCCCCGTCCACCCCGGGGGCGAGGGAGAGCCAACCCTCCCCCTTGTGTATCCAAGGTTATGGTGATAAATTCGGGAGCGTTGTCACTTCTTTTCGGAGTAAATTGGCCGATGGCTTTGGGGCTGAAGGCGAGATAATTTGCTGTAGTATTTCAAATGGATTAGAAATGGATTTGAAGGGAGAGTTCATGCCTCCCATTACAAAGGCTCCAAAGAAGACTATCTTAAGGCACTGTTCACACTCCGGCCTTCATTATCCACGCTTAATACCTTCCCTATTTTCCGGCGTTAATGAAATTTCCTGCCGGAGCGGGACGGCCGGGACAACTCTTTAGATCCGTGGGTTTGGAATTACAAGCCCCTCGTTTCGGAGTATTCTTCAGGTCCTTGGCCCCGCTCTTATCTCATTAATTTGAGCCTCTTTTGTCAATACAGTTCATTTCCAAAGGCTGGCCTTTCCATTAGGGAAACAATTCACCGGAGAGCTGGGACAGCGGTGCCGATGAAAAGCGACTTTTCCCTCTCCGGTGGCTTTTTCCCGTTGTCACCGGGTGGGATGTCACTAATGGGGTGGGGGGGGAATTGTGTTGAGGCCACACAACTTGGGAGCAACAACTTGGATTAAGAGGGGAATAGAGGTTTCCTACAGGGAAAATTGGGAAGTTGAGTTGCCTCCCTTGTCTTCTGTGTGGGTGGGATTTTTTTTATAAAACATGTTTTGCCTTCAGTTTTAAATCTCTTCAGGCTCCGAAAATATAATAAAAATAATAATAAATATAATAAAATCGTACCTAATGTAATAAATAATAATATAATAAATATTCTAATAAATCTTAGTTGAGATATATTTAGCATGTGGTTAAAGCTGAACCCAACACATCCTGAAATTCCCGGTGGGATGGGTCTTCTCACAATCCTGGTGGTGCTTTGCTGTTTTGCAAAACCTTTATTGGAATCATGGAACGGTTTGGGTTTGAATGGACCTTCATGTTCATCAAGTTCCATGGGCAGGGACACTTTCCACTATCCCAGGTTGCTGCAAGCCACATCCAGCCTGGCCTTGGGCACTTCCAGGGTTGAGGCAGCCACAGCTTCTCTGGGAATTCCATTGCAGCCCCTCCCCACCCTGCTAGTGAAGAATGCCTTCCCAATATCCCATCTAACTCCACTCTGTGGCAATGGGAAATCATTCCCTGTATCTTGTCCCTTCATTCCTTGTCCCAAATCCCTTCCCAGCTCTCCTGGAACCCCTTTAGGCTCTGGAAGGGGCTCCAAGGTCTCCCTGGATCCTTCTCTTCTCCAGGTGAACATTCCCAGCTCTCCCAGCCTCGATCCAGAGCAGAAGGGCTCCAGCCCTTGGAGCATCTCCATGGCCTCCTCTGGACTTGCTCCAACAGTTCCATGTCTCTCCTGGGCCGGGGATCCCAGATCTGGACACAGAGCTCCAGGCTGGATCTCTGGAGAGAAAGTAGACAGGGACAACCCCCTCCCTCACCCAGCTGGGCATTAGATATTTAATATCACTTTTATTGCCACTGATACGACCACAAGACTTTTCTCCAGGTCCTGCATCCAACACTGGATGCAACCTCGGCCTTTCCAGAGTTTCCTGTGAGGTGCTGGGTGGTCCAAGTGTCCCTTGTGCCATCAACACCTTCACCCAAAACATCATTGACAACTTCACCCAATGATGTCATCAACACCTTAACCCAACAATGGCATTGACACCTTAACCCAATGATGTCACTGACACCTTCACCCACAATGTCATTTACACCTTCACCCAATGATGTCATTGACACCTTCACCCACAATGTCACTGACACCTTCCCCCAACAATGTCACTGACACCTCCACCCGATGATGTCCTCGACACCTTCACCCAACAGTGGCATTGACACCTTCACCCAGTGATGTCATTGACACCTTCCCCCAACAATGTCACTGACCCCTCCACCCGATGATGTCCTCGACACCTTCACCCAATGACGTCATTGACCCCTTCATCCAACAATGTCACTGACATCTTCCCCTAATAATGTCACTGACACCTTCACCCACAATGTCATTGACACCTTCACCCAGTGACGTCATTGACACATTCACCCAACAGTGTCATCAATACCTTCACCCAACGATGTCATCGACACCTTTACCAGCAATGTCATTCACACCTTCACCCAATGGTGTCATTGACACCTTCACCCAGTAGTGTCATTGACACATTCACCCAATGGTGTCATTGACACCTTCACCCAGTAGTGTCATTGACACATTCACCCAATGATGTCATTGACACCTTCACCCAACATCACTGACACCTTCCCACAATTATGTCATTGACATCTTCACCAACATGACTGACACCTTCACCCAATGATGTCATTGACACCTTCGCCCAACAGTGTCATTGACATCTTCACCCAATGATGTCATTGACACCTTCGCCCAACAGTGTCATTGACATCTTCACCAACATCATTGACACCTTCACCCAATGATATCAATGACACCTTCATCCAACCATGTCATTGACACCTTCACCCAACAACGTCATCGACCCTTTCACCCAATGATGCCATCAATAACTTCACCCAACAATGTCATTGCCACCTTCACCCAACGTCATCAACACCTTCACCCAACAATGTCATTGACATCTTCACCAACATCACTGACACCTTCACCCAATGACGTTAATGACACCTTCATCCAACAACATCATTGACACCTTCACCCAACAATGTCACCGACACCTTCGCCCAAAAATGTCATCGCCACCTTCACCCAACAATGTCACTGCTGTGGCTCTTTGTGAGTGCTCAAGACTTGATGCTCCTCTCCATCACAGTTCCATGAGGAGCAAACCCTGAGAAAACTGGACACAGGGCAGCCGCTCCTTTATCCAATTCCCATCCCTTTGCACAAAAAAACCAGGCAGCGATTCTCCGAGCTCGGTAGCCAGTGGCAACAGCCCTCTGGAATGAATAGCCTGTCACGCCGAGCATTAGGAATTGTAACTATTCCATTTTCCAGCTCTTTTTCTCCGGAGCACATGTTCATTTGAAGGGAATGCTCTCCGGGGTTTGCATTCCGCTGATAGGATAGCGGGATCTTAATTTACGGATATTCTCCGGCTAATGCGCGGTTTATATACGTTCTGCTAATAGCATTATGAGCATAGTTTGGCCTAATGCAAAATTAGAGCTCTAATTTGCATAAACAAATTACTGTTTGGATTAGCACTAAATGAGGAAGGCGACTGATATTGGAGGAGATTTGATTGGGCTCCGACGGCTCTGTTTGGATAATGGGGGATGGATGGGAACGAGCTGGGAGGCTCCGGTGCGGGGTGGGAGGGAGGTGGGTGGTGCTGGAGATGTTGGGTCGTGAACCAGTCGGATTTTTGGGTGGTAAAGGAGCTTCCTGGGGACATTTGGTCCCTCTGGGATTTCGGGAAGGAGGAGTCGGCCTCTTCTCCCACACAACTAAGGATGGGATGTGAGGAAATGGCCTCAAGCTGCGCCAGGTTGGACATCGGGAAGAATTTCTTCATGGAAGGAGCTGTTAAACTTTGGAAGGGGCTGCCCAGGGAGGTTTGGAGTCCCCATCCTTGGAGGTGTCCAAGGAATGCCTGGAGGTGGCACTCAGTGCTCTGGGCTGGGGGACAAGGTGGGGCTGGGGCACAGGTTGGACTCGATGACCTTGAAGGTCTTCCAACCTTAATGATTCCATGATATTTATTCCTAAGGTGTTACTTCAGAGTTTACTGATCATTCAGAATAACATTGTGGGCTTCCCTAAGTGGATTGTGGCTCCCGATCCGTTGCCATCCCGCTGCCTCGTTACGGGATTTGTGGATGTAGGGAGAGGTTGGGAGGTGGGGACGGATCCCCAGTGCTGCCCACTGGGTCCTGCTTGGCTCCCAGCATCTTCTCCAGGTGATTGATGGGGATGGAAGGGCTCTTGGATGACTTATCCCTTGCAGGGATCATGGAATCATGGAATGGTTTGGGTCAGAAGGGACCTTAAAGACCATACATTCAAACTCCGAGCCATGGACAGGGATCCACCCTCTAGATCAGGTTGCTCCAAGCCCCATCCAACCTGGCTTTGAAGCACTTCCAGGGATATCAAAGCTTCTAGAGCTCCATTAACACCTGGCTAAGCTCAGGGAAGAACCCACTTTGCTGATTCCCTCGTGGAATTGCATCCACATTTCCCTGTTTGCTGCTGGGGCTGGAACTCCAAGCCGAGGTTGGGAGAAGTTGTCCTGGAGACTGAGTTGCTGAAGGTCATTTTTTTGGTGTAAATCCCAGGGAATCAGAGCTTTTCCTCTATCTACAGCAAGAGCATTCCCAGTTTTTCCATACATTCCCTCCATTCTAGTGGATGATGTCCCTGTCCACGGCAGTGGGGTTGGAATTAGATGATCTTGAACCCTTCCACTGATGATCTTGAGATGAGCTTCCAACCCAAACCGTTCCGTGACTGATCCAAACTTTTCCTCACAATGCGGCGCCTTTTTTGGGGGATATTTCCCCTCATTTGGGCTTTACCTTGACTTTCCTTTTCCCCACAGATCCCCGTTATTAAACCAAACACGCCCATCACCCCAAGGTGCCAAATCCCAGCCCGTGCAACCGCGATGGAGGAGCAAAGGCTTGCGCTGCATCGGCGGCGTCATGTACCGAGTGTCGGCCAACAAACTCTCCAAAACCTCCAGCACCCCGGTCCGGAGCAGGGACCTGAGCACCAAAACCCCCAGCAGAGCAGGTGAGCAGCAGGAATTTGTCCCAGTTCACTTCCTAAATCCGTTGGGTTCAGTTCTCAGCCGTTTATTCCCAACTCACGCGTTGCTGTTCGTCCTCCGGTGAAGGCCAGAGGAAAAGGTGATGGGAATCCCAGGGATGCCAAGGGCTGTTCCTGTAGCTCTGAAGGGGAAATAATGGGAAAGAAGGTAAAGGTTTAAGAAAATTGAGGTTTTTTTCTTAGTTCAGGCTTAATTCAAGCTTGGGTTGCTGTTCTTTTTATAACCAGGGTCTTGGGTGACTTCTAAGGTTGAATGTGTTTGAGGTGCTCATCAAATTTTGTTCATTCTTGACCTGAAAATTTGAGGGGATCATTCTGCAGATAAACATGGAAGAGGCATTTTGGTGCAGTTCCATGTTGAGCTTTAGTTGAATTTTCCAGCTCCTCCTGTACTTGATCCCTCAAATGTCCCAGACAAAAGCAGATTTTTAACTGTGTTTAAAGTGTTTTTTTTTGAGTTGCTACCTGGTCTCAAATAGTTTTGTTCCATAACTGGTTTAGTGACAAATTTTGGGGATAGTTGAACTGGGAAAAGCAACGGTTTTGTGCTGCTGTTTTCCTTGGCTGGAAGGATGAAGGATCCAGAGATGAGGATGTTTATGGATCAAGCTATAAATGAGGCAATTTAATCATAAAATCATGGAATGGTTTGGGTTGGAAGGGACCTTCAAGGTGGTTCATTCCAACCCCCTGCCATGTCAAGGGAATCTTCCACTAAACCAGGTTGTTCCATCCAGCTTTGCCTGGAATGCCAAAACAATGTTGGAATGTGGCTGAAGAAAAGCAACGGAGAGGTGCAACTTCCCAAACCACTGGCATCCCAGTTCCTTTGGGAATTTTGGGGCATCTTGGGGAGTTTTAAACCCACAAAGAACAGGCTTAGGGAGGGCAGGAGCTTTGTGCTGGGCTGGGAAGACGATGGCAGAGATGGAGATGCTGCCGAGGGACGCGGAGCCGACGGAACGTCGCTTCCAGGGAATCCCCCTTCTGGAACCATCCCATGGAGGATGGACAAGGATCAGCCTTTGGAAAATTGGGGAAAAGGCCATAAAGCAGCCCAGGAGTTTGAAGACCAAACAAATCCTGGTGTTGGCAATGTTGGCTTTTTTCCAAGGGCTTCGTTACTGGCATCGGGATTTTCCAAAGTGTCCGAATCGGGATAATCAGCTTGAGGGTGGTTCTGCTGGAAGCACATCCCTAGGTGTTGGAGATGTCACCCAAGGCATCAAACATCCTCCTGGAGTGGAAGAAAAGGGGTGAAACTCCCAGGATATGGGTCAGGAAGGTGTTGGGTGGAGCAGGTCTGGTTTTGGGATAGAATTGAACCACTGGGAAGAAATCCATGGGAGAGAAGTGATGGCTGGAAAACTGGGAAGTTGGAAGATCTGGATCTGTACAATGTGGAAAGGAGATGGAGGAGCTTCAGGTCCCCAAAGTCATGAAAAGCTGCCAAAATCCAAGGGGTTTAAACTGTTGGGAGAGTTTCATTGGGGAAGGATGAAGAATTGCCAGAATAAGCTGGTTGAGTTGACTCTAAAATCCCCATTTTTGGGAATTTTTGAAGAACAGGTCACATGAATTTCTCTTTGGGGAGGACATGGGTGGAGAAGGTGCTGCCTTTCAGCAAGGAGGAGGATTTTTTCCTTTATCCAAGTGCAAAAAAGTCTAAATTTGTGTGGAAACAACAAAATCCTGGGTAACTCAGGAAAGACTGATGGATTCAGCCTGTCCATGAATATCCATTCCTGGGTTGGGATCAAGCAGAGAAACACCAACTCAGAGTGAAATTTTGGGAAGAGGGATTGAGCCAAAGGTGTGATGGGAGGATTTCTGCCAGTTCAAGCTTTGGCTTTGCTCTTGGAGCTTTGGATTTGGGATGAAATCCCTTCATCTTTCCTTCCCCATTAAAACCACGACCTTTAGTGAAGTCTCGTTTAGACAAACAGGTTTAATTAATCCCATTTTGGGACAGAAGGTGTTTCCAGGGTTATTCCCTATGAAATACAACCCCATCTAGTTAATTTTTAAGGATATTTCTGATTTTACTGCCACCCATGTTGGGTTTGTAATCAGAAAACCCAAGGGACTGTGTCAGTGTTTTCATGTCATCTTTCATCTCTCCCCTTAATTCATCCTCCTTCCCAGGGATGGATTCCAAAATCTTTTCCTTTGGGATAACTGGAGCTGGCAGGGCAGAAGATTGGTGTGTTTTTATCATCTACAAACCTTCACACGTTTATTCAACGCTCTATTGACAAAGTTTATTGAAAAAAAAATAGAAAAAAATCAGCTTTTTCTGCCCTTCTAGTGCCAGATTCCATGTGTTTGGAATAGTGGAGAGATGGAAAACGTTCCTGACAGTTTAATAGCTTGGAGTTTACTTCCAGTGGGTTGTAATTCTGCTGTTTCCCTGGATTTATTGAGTTGGTGTTTTACCTCTTCAATAAGGAACACGATGCCGGTTGCTGTGGATGATCCATAAAGGGATTTATTGATGGATGGTGGTGGTGAGTTAAAATTCCATCCTGGGGATGCACTTCTTGCATCTCATCCCACGTGTGGATCTGATCCCAAGGGATTTCTGCAGCTTCCATGGAACTCTGCAGGTAAAATATAGGGATAAAAAGACTTTTTGCCTTCCCACCTGGATTGGAAGCTTGGATTTGGCACAATTCCTGGTTTGAGCAAGGATGGAGAAGCCTCAAGCAAAATCCCAGAGCTCAAACACTTGTTGCTCATCCCAGTGCAGGAAACCCATGTGGAAAAACCCTTTCCCTTTGGGATAACTGGCATTTCAGCAAGGATATATTTTTTTTCCCTTTGCAGATTTATTAAAAAATCATCAGTGGGGAGGTGTGGAAAGCATTTACTACGTGGCAATTAATTAAACAAGCAGAATAATTGGGTTTTTCCTCTCCCAAGGACCCTTCCTTTCATTCCTTCTGCTCAAGTGTTATCCAGACACTTGAGGAATTTCCATGAAATCGGGGAAAGCAGCAAAAGGTCCTGAGGAAAAAAATACAAGGCAAAATACAAGATTGGAAGCAACAGAAACCAAATTAAAGTTTGACATCATCCGGAAACCAGCCCTGACCCCAATCTCGGCACAAGGAATTGAACACCAGGAGCTGGGGCTCATTCCAAGGGGTTTTCCAGGTGTCCAGGCTGCTTTTCCACAGGCAAATCCTCACCTGTGTGTTTTCCTCCAGGGAGGTTTTGGCTGCTGGGAAGCACTAAAGGCTGGTGGCTGTGGGGACACTTGAGGTGGGAACTGTTTCCTTGAGTGGTTTTATTTTTTGGATCTGGAGTCTTGGAGATGCCCAGGATTGCTGAGCTCCCAAAGGAGCCCAGAGGGCGGCTCTGATCCCAGAGAAACAAAGGATTTGTAGACACGTGGTTGAGTTCAACCTTCCAGGACCTGGGAGTCTTTCCCTGCATCCAGACACATTCCCTGTCTCCATCCCGATACGTGACATCCTCTCCTGCCTCAGTTTCCCCACCCTGCTGTGACAGTTGGGGAGACTGAAGGTCATAAAGTCATGGAATGCTTTGGGTTGGAAGAGAGATCATGGAATTCCAGCCTCCTGCCATGGGCAGGGACACCTTCCACTATCCCAGGTTGCTCCAAGCCCCATCCAACCTGGCCTTGGACACTTCCAGGGATGGGGCAGCCTCAGTTTCTCTGGGAAATGCATTCCAGCATCTCACCACCCTCCCAGAGAAGAATTCCTTCCCAATATCCCTGGGAACCCTGGGAAGCCATTCCCTGTGTCCTGTCCCTCCATCCCTTGTCCCAAGTCCCTCTCCAACTCTCCTGGAGCCCCTTTGGGCTCTGGAATGTGCTCCAAGGTCTCCCTGGAGCCTTCTGCTCTTCAGGCTGAACATTCCCAGCTCTCCCAGCCTCAATCCAGAGCAGAGGGGCTCCAGCCCTTGGAGCATCTCCGTGGTTTCCTCTGGACTCTCCTCCACTGGATCACCCTGGAGATGGATGACTGATAATCCTGGACACGATTTGAGCTGTGGTGGGAGAATTCCATGCTCTGCAAAAGGAGAACATGGATCTCCACAAGCCTGGAAAAAAATGCACTTTGGCCTCCCTGGTACCAACTAATTTTAGAAGTGCTGAGCGCCACTTAAAGGCACTTCCCACTTTTCTCAGGGATTATGGAATGCTCAGCACCGCCATTGGCTCAAACAGCTCTGGGCTTGTGGGAATGATGCTCCTTCCTCTGAGCCACTTGGCTTCTTACACAAGGAAGGGAGGAAGTTGGGACTGGACTGTTTCTGTCACCTTTGCCACCTCTGCTTGGTGGCACTTTTAATATCAGGGTTCAAAAAGGAATTAGGGAGGATTTATGTCATTGTGCCGGGCTTTGCCTTTTCCATGGATGTTGGAGCAGCTCATCTGGTGAATTGGAAACATTCCAAGGTGTTTGGTTGTCCATCATGGCCTCCACATTCCTGCTAAATTGTTGGTCCCAACACCTTGATTGTGTTTGGACCAAGATCAGTGTTTTGGTTTTGAGATTCCTCAATCCCTTAGTCCTCTTGAACTCAATCCCTTGGCCCCTTTCAAACTCATTCCCTTGGCTTTGGAATTCCTCAATCCCTTACCCCTTTTGAACTCAATTCCATGGTTCCCTCAATCTCAATACGTTCTCTTTGGGATTGTGGAATCCCTTGGCCCCTCTTGAACTCAATCCCTTGGCACCTTTAGTACTCATTCCTTTGTCTTTGGGATTCATCAATTCTGTCCTCTTTTCCTTCTCTTAGAGGTTGCTCAATCCCTTGGCCCCTTTTGAGCTCAATTCCATGGCCCTACTATCTCAATCCCTTGGGATTGCAGGATCCCTTGATCCCTTTATCTCAATCTCTTCCTTTTGGAATTGTTCAGTCTCTTTGAGTTCAATCCCTTGGCTTNCTTTGGAATTCCTCAGTCCCTTACCCCTTTTGAACTCAATTCCATGGTTCCCTCAATCTCAATGCATTCTCTTTGGGATTGTGGAATCCCTTGGCCCCTCTTGAACTCAATCCCTTGGCCCCTTTCAAACTCATTCCCTTGGCTTTGGAATTCCTCAGTCCCTTACCCCTTTTGAACTCAATTCCATGGTTCCCTCAATCTCAATACATTCTCTTTGGGATTGTGGAATCCCTTGGCCCCTCTTGAACTCAATCCCTTGGCACCTTTAGTACTCATTCCTTTGTCTTTGGGATTCATCAATTCTGTCCTCTTTTCCTTCTCTTAGAGGTTGCTCAATCCCTTGGCCCCTTTTGAGCTCAATTCCATGGCCCTACTATCTCAATCCCTTGGGATTGCAGGATCCCTTGATCCCTTTATCTCAATCTCTTCCTTTTGGAATTGTTCAGTCTCTTTGAGTTCAATCCCTTGGCTTCTTTGGGCTCTGTTGCTTTTTTGGGGGGATCGTTCAATTCCTTGGCCCCTTCACACTCCATCCCGTGGTTTTGGGATTGTTCCATCCCTTACTCCTTTTGAGTTTAATCCTTTGGCCCCTTCAATTTCAATCCTCAGCCTTTTACTCCTTTTGAACTCAATTCCATGGTTCCCTCAATCTCTCTCAATATCCTTGGGATTGTGGGATCCATTGGCCCCTTCAATCTCAGTCCC
>WEIV01008534.1:395-13247 GCA_013390005.1 Calyptomena viridis | reverse complement strand
TCTGTAAACAATGTAATTGTCACAGATATTCTATAAAAAGTAGGAACTAAAGAACTATAGCTCTGACAAATTTACATTGCTCACATTCAGGTTCTACTATTTTATTCTCCATCTCCAGGGCTGCATGTCAGTGGGACCCCAGAGCACTTTAGGAACTCAGGTCTCCTCAATGCTAACCCTCCAAAGCAAATGAAGCTGTATAGATGCAAACAAGCCAGTCTCTGAACTGTCTAAATAACCAATTTCCAGACATATATCACTGAATTCAGAATATCTTGATCTGTAGTCCAAACCTAAACAGGTTAATCGTATCTGCAACTTTAATAAAATGATTAAGAATATAGACACTGGGAATTTTTCCATCTTTGTAAACAGGCCAAAGACACAGTGAACACTAAAGTAATACAAAGGACAAAACAAAAAAAGAGAAACTGCAAGTATACATTTCATGCATAGTGTGCATTTCACGCATGAGATGCCAAACAAAACTGTAGTGGAGAGGCAAAGATTAAGAGAAAATTCTAATGCAATGAGCTGTGCAAAGAAAGCAATTCCAGTGCTTCTAGTTATTTTTTGACACAGCTCCATAAAAAATTAAATAAAGAAACCTAGTAAAAATGCAGAAGGCAATTTTAAAAGAGGTAACAAGAAATTTGTTTTTAGCCCAGAATACAAGGGGAAGTCATAGATATTGAATATTAGTCCAGTTGTGTAGTATTCGGAAAAAATCAGGTATTTAGGCAAATAGTAAAGTTACCTCTTACATTAGAGTGGATATGATATGATGAGGAATACTAAAGCTTTCACTGCTGAAGACTACTGCAGACCTGGTTGCCGAGCTTAGCACAAGGATGGTAGTCTATACCATCTCTATCCTTTGGAGCAGAATATATCATAATAGAGGTTGCAAGACATCTGCCAGTAAATGACCACTTGAATAGTTGAAAGAAAGCTAAGATAATGTGCAAGCACCTTTTTTAGCACCCTTATCACCAAACCATTTTTTCACTTGATATAATCTTTCATGCCAAAGTAAACTCTGATGAAGCTCACATGTCTACCAGTGGGTTCTGTCAAATTCTTGTATATATTGCATGGGCATGCTAAAAATCAAAGAGAATTCCTTCTCTCAACTTTGCATTTGTGATCTGAGAGTGCACAAGTATCTATGCTGTTGATGGACAGGATGACTACTTTTTCTCCTGATGCAACTTGAACACGTCCATTAGCTTACTTCAGCCCAGTCCGGACTGCCTACTGATCTCTTGCAAAACATTGGGTTCTTGGGTTATCCATGCACAGTGTAAATGCAAGACTGGAAGTATTAATAAACTGTTCTACTGCTATCTCACCAGCATATATGGTATTCAAGCAGGTGGATAGTGGGTCTTTCTGAATATGGTAGTAACACAAAAACCAAGCTGTTCTCAGAGGGCAGGAAGGAGGAGTTCTGGTTAGACATTTATCAGGATAGACAAGACAGTTATTAGATCCTTAGAAATCCATCACATGCACGTCATTGTGGCAAGAATAATTTGCTGTTCTTTTCTGCATACTGAATTTCGGGTAGATTTTTTTGTTTAAGTTCATTGTTTAACTGAGATGAGATCATTAGTTGTGCCTATCCTCAGAAAATTGTCTATTTAAAGGAATGTGGTGACTCCACAATAATCTCTGGGAGAGCAAGAAACTATGCTCTATATATGATTTTCAGGATTTTCAATAGCAAGAAATTCTTTGTGAGAAGTTGTGTTGTAGACAATTGTCTCTGTAGAGAATTGCCTCTATAGAGATTTGTCTCAGTCGTTGAAGCTGATGGTGTTGATCTTCCATCTTTTATGCAATATAACATGAAGAAATAATGCAATTTTAACAGTTTTTAAAACATTAAAAAAATGTGGTGGAGGTGTCTCCACTATCTCTCCCCTAACAATTTGCTGAATTTTTCTGTTTTCCAGGCCCATAAATGTTTTCGCTCCACATTATTCCTTGTCAGCTGCATATCTGCTTGGAATATTTAACAAACACTGAAGTAGGAACTTCAAGGATATTGGTGGCACCTCTAGAAATTATCCTTGACTTTCCACATTCTCCCCTCAGAGATCCATTGTTTGACATGGGCACAGGCTGTCATAATTCAATATGACACACCAATTCATCCCATGTAGCTTTCACGATCACATTAACTCTCTAATTCTCAACAGTACTAACAACTCACATTTAGGGATGCAAACTAATTACACTCTTTTAAACTTTCCCCCCTCCCTATTTCCATGGGTAAAATTCACAGAGTTCTTTCAATGAGTGTTATCATTCAGATGACCCAAACCATGGGTGACAGTCAGTCAAATTCCCTGCTCATATTGTATTGAGTGTAGTACAAAAGCTCAGTTTTGATAGAGATTGGGAGAAAAGTGGTTTGGATTATAACAGCAATGAAAGCGAGAAAAAAACAGTAAAGAAGAAAGCAACATTTCTCTAAGATAGACCTTGTTTGTTTTCCAACAATAAATAAACATAATTAAAGACAATGTAGAAAAATGTAGAATCTAGCTTAGTAGAATAAGACCCTATGACTATATACTGTATATGGTTAAGGGTCAAATGCTATATTCTTACCCATGGTAAATAATCCTGACCCTTAATTGTGTCTGTGTGATGTGACTGTGATAGAGGAAAAGAGTTTACAGTCTTGCTGTTCAATGGTGCTGTGCTCCCTTTCCCACAGAGGTGGACTAGCTGATCTTTTGAGGTCCACTCCATCCTGAGCTGTTCTATGATTCCACGGTTTTATGACTCTGGACCTTTTTCTTGCATTCTGTTTTGCAGAAGTAGTTCTTGTGCACAAGGTATGAATCCATCATGTTTCCAGTTTGTTTGAATGCATTAGCGATATTGTCATGAGTCTGCTGGAAATGGGAGAAATACAGTCAGTTACTCATATACTGGCAGGATCAGGAAAACTCCATGTTTGTCTCTCTCCCTAACCCTCACATCTCAAGAGTGAGAACTGTTGTTTAAACACTAACATTTTATGTTTTCAGCACAGTTCTTGTGTCATAATGGAGACAGTGTAGGTAAATGTGTATTTAAATATGTGCTTTTAAACACCCATGGGAGACCATTTGGAAGGAATCTCTTTCAAGCATTGTAAATTCATATACATGTCAACATTTCAGATGAAGAAAACAGGAAGAATCTGACATGTACTGGAACTCCTATAGGCTTACTCCGTTCTCAGAAATCAGCCCTGGTCCAAATCTGGGGTTGTTTTGTTCATGCTTAGTCAGATATGCTAGCTACCCTGGCAAGGTTGGTTACATGAAAATCATTAAGCTACTAGTAGAGGTGTAAGTCAAAATCTTGCCTTCATTCCTATTAGGTAAAGCACTGGATCATGTATTTTTGGAAGGATAGAATGAGCATGGGTGATGAGCAAATACAGACTTTATCTTTCACAAGTGTTAAATTATACTAGGGTTCATAGCTCTTGGGTTAGACATCACTCTCTTCTAGACAACGTGTTGAGCAATCTCATGGGATTTTCATAGGTGTTGGCTTAATATCCCCAGAACCTAGAGTTGTATGTTCACAGTCAATTATTTCTTTATATGCAACTTTGTCATAGCTCCTTCACCCACCTGCTATGAATTTTGAAGTCTTTAACTCATGTATTGAGTCTGAGAACAATCCAGATGCATAGAGTGGTTTTGTAATGATATTCACTGAGACAAGTTCATCAGTATGATGTTGTAGCCAGCACAGATCACCAAGCCACAGAATTCTGTGAAGCTTCACCAAAGATCTTATATTAATAAAGGGTAGGTCTTTGCACCTTAAATTTTCCTCTATGTAGAATAAGGAGGATGTCATGTTATTTTATCATTACATCTCTTTCCTTTTCACCTTTACAAATTCATATTTCAAACCTCGTTAAAATAAGTCTGGCAACAAAACACAAAAATGAGGTATTGAAAAAGGCCATTGGGGGAAACATCCTCACAGGTCACTTGAAAGAAATATTTGGTAAAAGCCGTCTAATTTTGGCAATAATCCTCTATTGATTTTCAGTGAAACAGGAAGAAAGGGAGTCACATGAGTGTATGGAAATTAAGAACAACCTAATCTAATAGAAATCCTTGTCTAGTTCCACTTTTCTGGATTCTTTGTTGTCTGTGCAACTGTTTGTATTAGATTTATATGTAGCCCACCATTCATGTCAGTAATTTTGTTCTGCTATGCATCTTTTCCTCCTTCCCACGCACCAGTACTTATCTTCTTTCCAAACAAAGCACATGGTATATTGAGACCTAGGAATAAATTGAACTTAATCATTTTAGCTGTGTCCTGTAAACCATGATCCAGCAAAATTAAGTCAGCCATTTTCAGGTAGAAAATTATACCTCTGTGAAGTGATGCATCAGCAAAATATTGGTCACTCAGCCTCGAAAGCAGTTACCAAAGCAAAAGCTATTTTACTTGCAAAAAGATGAAGCGATTATTAATTTTATGAAGCAATTATTAATTTTATCTGTCTCTAATTTGTTTTAATGACTGCGTCAGAGCAACATTAAGAGCTGAGACTTCAGATTATCATGACCAGCCAATGCAGATAGAAGTTTATGGCAAATGTCATATGGGTAATTAAGTTTATGCATGAATAATTTGTTATGTCGTCTGGGGGGAATGTGGCATTTTTTGGATGACATGTAAAATTAAGTCCTGGCCATCTTACATTTCTGTTCATAAACAGCTAGCTGTGGTCTTTTGGCAAGCTCCTGACAGTTACTTCCTTCGCTGTAGCCTAAGCCTTTGTGGCAATTTCTGCTGGGTGCAGAATTGTTCTGCAGTTTCCATGCTTCAACTTCCATTACTATGTGGTGCTAAAAACAGAGCACAAGGTCCTTTTGCAGACAAGTGGGTAATTTTTTTCAGGCTTTTTTGTGGGTATTTTATGTACAGCTTGTTTTTCATCTCACAAGTTCAGTTTTAAGTCTTCTAGCTAGAGAAGAATATCTTTTCATTCCCATTTTCCCAAGTGAGACACCAAATTTGTAATGAGTCTTATCTTTGTAAATGAAATGCAAATATAAATTATATGTTTGAGGTTAAATGGTCCTCAGGCTAGTTTTGACTTAATGAGTGGTGATATTCTTTTTTTTTACCTATTGAGCTATACTGGTGAGTTCCATTCAGTAAGGCTAAAGGTACCTGAGTCATGTTCTCATTCTGCATGTTCATCAAACAGACAGATAGATATACATTAGCTGTTTGTGATTCCACGGCTGGTGTCACTGTGTTAAAATTCCTATTTAACTGAAAGAAAATGGATATCGACCTGTATTAGCCTGATTGCATGTCAGGTTCTGCACTCAGGTTGAATTATTAGGAAATAGCCCAGGAAAATTGATTGTATTTTAAAGGTCCTGTGAAAAGTTTCAGAGCTGCGCATTAGGAAGTGGTGTTAAGCAAATGAGACCTAATAGTTTTCAGAAGCATTAGCAATCATCCATTCTGTCTTACTTCTTCAAAGCACACTAATTTTCTTTGAATAGGCACAATAAACAAAAGTTTCCAAGTGCCGTTAGCTGCTGTGCAGGATTCACAGCAAGACACTAACATCTTTTCCAACACTCAAGAAATTTGTCTTTCCACACTGCAAATCTCAAAACCAAAGAAGTAAAACTGGTCATAAGTTAGACATGAGCACACGCACCAAAGTTTCTTTCTAATACTGGAAAAATTGTAGTGAAAAGTCACTGGGGTGGTCTCTGGTTGTGAATTACAAAAGAGCAAAACCTCTCTGCCATCCTCTAGAGCTGAGCCCCAGATGTCCTGGCAGACCCAGGCAAACGGCAAGCCTTGCCACAACTGTGTGTGCTGGAGGACATGAGGGCTGCAATGCACCACCATAGTTCCAGGAGCACATTTTCCAGGATGAAACCAGCACATTGGACTAGAACTGGCATTCCATCATTGAAGAAAAAAACACCCACCAGTCAGAGTACCATAGCTGTATCAAGAATAGTAATATTTAGTTTACCTAAGCCTGAAATGGGTTCCTGTCTACATTTGCCAGCAAGTCAAGGGAGATGATTCTGCTCCTCTACTCCACTCTCATAAGGCCCCACATGGAGTGCTGCATCCAGCTCTGGTGTCCCCAGCACAGGAAGGATTGATCTATTAGAGTGAGGCTAGAGGAGGGCCACCAAGGTTTTAGAGAGATGAAGCATCTCTCCTAAGAGGAAAGGCTGAGAGAATTGAGTTTATTCAGCCTGGAAAATAGACAACTAACTGTGGCCTTCCAGGACTTTAAGATGCCTGTAAGAAAGATGGAGAGCAACTTTTTATAAGATCATGTAGTGATAGGACAAGAGGGAATGGCTTCAAATTGAAAGCAAATAGGCTTAGATTAGATATTAAGAAAAAAATCCTTTTCTGTGAGGGTGGTGAGGCCCTGGAACAGGTTGCCCAGAGAAGTTATGGGTGCCCCATCCCTGGAAGTGTTCAAGGCCAGGTTGGATGGAACCTGATCTAGTGGAAAGTGTCCCTGTCCATATTTAAGGTCCAACCCAAACCATTCTATAATTCTATGATTTCCATAGGAAATTTTGCAATTCCATCAACTCTGTCCAGTTGTAGTGACTAGCTTCTCACATGGTTATGTAGAAGCTGGCCTCCAATTAGGAAAATGCCTACCTTGGATTTCACTGCAAACATTAGCATTAACACTCGTTTTCATGTAAAGACTTGGCATAATTTCTAATAATGTCCCAGACAAAAATTTCTCAAAATGCAGTTACCAGATTAGCCAACCAATATTTTTGTGTTATGGAAGTCCAGTTCCAGAATGGCTCCTTTTTGGAGGGGACATGAGCTTGTTAGGTGTGCAGCTCTGCACTGAAAGGAATATGAAGAAATATAATCTATGTGAATTGCTGACAACCTGCCATTATGAGGCATTTTTTGAAAATGCTCCATGCATAGAAGAGGTTTTATGCTTTGCAGTGCCTCTGAGAGAATATCACACATGAGCATATAGTGGAATTGAAGATTATTTTAGTAGGATAGTTAGCAGAACTTTGACATTTCTGAGATGTTAAAGCAAAGACAAAGAGACGTACAGAACAGTTGTCAAAACCAGGCATGTTTCCCCAGCCTTGTCATGGTTAATCTTTGTCTCTATCACTGTATTTTCATTCTGTCTTTACACAAGGTTGGAGTTCCTTTCTTGTCCCACACAAGAATCTGTACTGGGACCTGTGCTGCTGAAATTATTTCTAAATTATCTATTAAAAAAGATAAATAGTTAGGAGACAAAGTCTGAAGACAATACAAAACTACTCAAAAGATTACCAGACAATGGAGTTTTGTAGAGGGGTCTTGTGATACTAAGCAACTGGGTTATAAAACAACAAATTAAGTTAAATGTAAAAAAAAGCCAAGTAATGTGTAAAGAGAAACCAATGCATAATGGCCATCTCTAAATTATATTATTTTGCTTAACACTTAAAAAAGAGACACTGGAATTATTATGTATAGATGTCTGAAAATATCCACTTCATGCCTAAAAACAGTTTAAAATAAGGTGTGAAATAGACTTAAATATTTTTTTAAAAATCATTATTTATGTATTAAGAAAGAAAAGAGAGGGAAAATTAATATTGTAACACCATGCATAAATCCTTTCCCACAGATACCTTCAGTGCAGTTTTGATTACCATATCTTGAATAGGCTGTAACACAGCTAAAGCAGTACAGAGAAGAGCAAGGATGACTGGAGTTATTGAACAGTTTGCATGTATTTAATAAAAGATCTCTTGAGCATCGGGAATAGAGGACACAAAAATGGCAAGATATAAAAGGGGAAATACTATTCCGTATTGGCTATACTCATTCTTCACCTCAATTTCCCCCACTGGCCATTGTCAGGGGCAGTATAATGAGCTTACTGAGCTTGGGAGACTTTTTCTCTATCCTGCTATTAAGTTTACATGGCCTTTTATTTTTTTTTACTTTTCCCTGTCTTGAGACTAATTAAAATTTTCTCTAACAACTTAAAGATCCTGGCAAGCAGAGGCAGACTCTTAAGTATCCAGAGGCATTCAAATTCTGGATATTTCTGAAAATGCTATCGTGTTCTCCTCTGCCATGTGTAACAAAAAAACAGGTAGCTCCTTCTTGGGCTTTATTCTAACATCTATATTGCTATTCATGCCAGGAGACAAAAGCATGTCTGGTCAGCAAGCTGTCCTTCAAACTACAGCCATATGTCATTCAGCAAAAGCTTGAGGAATATCTTATATTCATTCAGAGGTATGTATCTGAGGAATGCAAATTTCTTATCACTGTTTGCTAGCATTTGCCAAGAGGCAGAATGTCAAATAAATAATTTAGACTGGCTGAGGCACCACAGGAAAACAAAGCCATCAGTCATCTCGGCTACATTATTGATCACCAATAACAAGATACTTGCTAAGACAAATGCTTCTGTTATTATACTAGTGAATTTTAGTCTACCCTGACTAAATAAATCTTATTGAACTGTTTGTTGTTTTAAGATGTCCAAACATTTCTGTAATAATTTTTACTTTTCTTTCTATCTAGCCATCTGTAGAATCTCTCTATATATCTGCTGTTTGTATACAGTCTTACTCTAAATAAAGCTATCTTATAAAGTTGGGTAAGGAATTTCGTGTTTGTATATGTAATTTTTATATCCCAAAAATCTTCTTGTTAGTTTGGTTGCAGAGGAAAATATGAACAAGGTGATTATGTAAGTCAAGCATTTTATCATCTCTCAATACAAATGTTTTCATTCTCTCTTATTTTAATGGAGCTTGTCAAGTTCTTGTATCTGGTGTTACGATACAATTGTTTTTACTTTACATATGGCTTTTCTCCATTATCAACATGTAATTATAACAGCAGCAGTGCTCAGGGGTTCTTGGTAGCTCTGTTCCATAGAAGTGCTTCAGTATTTCAGAAATATCCTTCCTTTTACTTTCCATACAGTACCTGATAGCTCTAGACCTATGCAGACTACTGTGTGCTCCTCTGTCAGGTGCCTGGATCATGCTATGGGAGAAAGTCAACACACCTCTTGACAGTGAATCTAAACAATTCTAGAGATACATGGAGGAGAACTTGATCCTGAGCCTCTGAAGTGTCAAAAGCTGTTTGCAAGGTGTTCTGTCACAGCAATCAAGAGAGAAGTTCTCAGTACCTTGTGGATGTGTGGAAGAAAATCAATCTCGGCCAAACCAGGTCCTGAGAATGGCTCTCATAAATCCTAAAGCCCTGAACTTCCTACATGATTTTCTTCTCAAGAATTTATAAATTCTGGGACTTATTTACGCCAGAATTTTTTATTTCATTTTAAATCTTGCTGATTAACTTGGAGTAACTAATATTTGAAGGGTTTGTTTTAGGCATTCTCTAGGCATTTTATCAAAATGAAGGGTGTATGTGGGCTAATTTTAAATGATGGGTAATTAATTCCAAATATCACATTCCTAGGAGGAAAGTGGTCTAAGAATGGAAGTGAATACACTTCCAAATAAGAAAATATGCTGGGCAGAAGACAAGAACAGCAGAAATATTTCTATAGCTGAAAGTGTCATCTGTGACTTGTTGACTTTATTGAACAGAAAACAAGACTTCCTTCAGTGATAGAAATACATGCCAGAATCTTTGGAGATTTATAGAATTATAGAAAGACAATGAAGACAAACAAAAAATCTCTCAGTATTATTTGGTGTCTTGAAAACTACACCAGGGACATTCTGCTGTGTATCTCCCTCATGGGAAATTGTAATCACTAATAGTACAGGTGTCACAAGAATACACATTGTGATGTATTAAGATTGCCACCTTACATGGTTATCTGTAAGCAGCAAAGCTATACACACTACATCCAGAATTCACAGCAGTGAAAAACTGAAATGGATCAGTCAATAAAGGTTGAGAACAAGCCCAAGGGTGTGGCACAACCAAAGTGAAGGGTCTCACAACTGTCTGACACCATAACACTTGCTGTTTTGGGGACACTCCCTAGGTATTTCTGAGCCTAATTATAACAGACATATATTTAAACCTATAATTATATAGACTTAACCATATACCTGACATGCCATATCATATTTATAATCACTATTTTGTTAAGTTTGGCTGAAAAAGGAAAATTTAGAGGTCTGCATCTGAATACTCTTGCAGAAGCCAGTTGTCATTTCATTTAAGAGCTCACCTTAGCGATGCTAATCAGTCATAATTTGGGCTCTTGATAAAGAAGGTTCACAACACCAATTTCCAGGAAAGGAAGCTTGTGCCAGGATCTATTTTTCATTAAATCCCCTGTGCAGCAAAACTTAGATATATATTGCTCTGAATTGGTAGAACATAGTATAATCAGGAGATTTTTGCCCTCTCAACTGATTATACAGGTATTACCCTGGTTTCTTACTATTGAGAGTTACATAGCTGTCAGTCATGGTAGCTCTGTGAAGATACAGAGATTTAAAAAGAGCTGAAAACATATTTGTTTGAAATTCAGGAGGTGAGTCTCTGAACCTCGAAATACAAACTGAATAGTAATATGTAGCACATTTCAGATTTGAAACACTTTGAAAACTGACAAATGGCTTTGTGATGTTAAAAACTGATGTCTATAAATTTTAACACTATTTGGTGTTTTCTTAGGACTTCAAATTCTCTTTTACATATCAAAATGAAGAAGCACAATTATAGATGATACCTGATTTTTAATCAGGTATGGTTTTATATATGCTATTATCCTGATATGCTATTATCCTGAAGGTGACCCAGCTTGAGCAGTTTCTTTTTATTTCTCCTCATTAGAAATACCTATGGAAATCAGTAAGACTGCTACAAACGAAAGAAAACCCTTGCCTGAAAATCTCTCCAGGTTTCCTTTCAAGAGGTAACATTTCTTCATCTGAAACATCCTTGGTGGCTTTTTTAGCACTCTTGAAGTCAATTACTAAATTCCCATTGATTTCAGTAAACCTAGTGCTGCTAATCAATATTACTGAAAGATGTGTCCTGTTTCTATAAAATGGGTTCTTTGTCCTGCTATTATTGCTTGTTAACATTCAATTTCTAATAATTTGAAGGAAAATATCTCTTTAACAAAACCAGAAACAAACACAAAACTAAAAATAGCAATTATAAGATTTCTGTTTAAAGGACTATGCTAAAATGTGAGTAACAAGGAGTTAGACTTCTACATAGAAGTTTCACACATGGGTTTATTATCATGTTTGTTACTATCCCCATCATACAGATGATACTAAAAGACAGGTGGACTGGAGAGCTAACTGACTCATCAGGCAGCTCTTTGAAGAGAGCTTGGACTTTTGGTATTTGTATCATGGGTATTTGCACGGGTAAAACAAAAGCCACACACTCAAGCAAAGCAAATAAAGGAATTCCTTCACTGCTTCCCAAGCACAGACAAGTGTTCAGCCATCCCTAGGAAAGCAGGTCTTAAGCACACAGAGGTTTTACTTGGTAAGGCAAATGCCATCACTCTGAACATTTGCCCTTCCCCTTTCATCCCCTGAGCCCCCTCACCAGCATGGCAGTACAAAAAGCAGAAGAGTCCTGCTCAGCAATAACAAAATATCTCTGTATTATCAACATCGTGTTCAGCACAAATCCAAAACACAGACCAATACCAGCCATTGTGAAGAAAATTAACTCTATCACAGCCTAAACCAGCACACTAGGCCCTTGGGAATTCTCAGGCTGGCTAACATCCAGCATGGACATTGAATATATTCTAGTGGCTGCATTTCAGAACTTGCTGGCATATCAACAGCCCAAGTGACTCTGCCTACTAGCTGGCTTCCACCTTCTTCCCGAAGGAAGCAAACTGCTTCAGTACTGGGATACAGTAAGATGACCAATATTTGAAATTGTCTTAATATGGTTTGCCTAATTTACAGATGATAGACAATGCATAAATCAAATATAAACATTGGTTCAGGAAAATGACCAATGTTGTCCTTTGATAGATTAACCTCCAGGGGTGAACTGACACTATTTTCAAATTGTGTTAGCAAAACAGAAATACTACTTTATGTTTCTCAGAACCCTGGAACTGCATTTTGCTCCTAGCATTGCTCTCTTAAATGACATGAAAATTATCAACAGAGGTGAATATCAGCCATAATAATGCTTATAGAGTCACATTCATCTTTATTTCTTTATTTTATTGGCTGGTGCTTTAAACTGATGGATAAATTGCCTTAGCAATCACTGCCCCTGCTTGGTGTGTCTTAATGGAGGCTGACAGCTGAAGTGATTTAGCTTTTGTTACAACATAAAGGCATTTCCTTTTTTCCTTTTCCTTTCAGGGGATAATAGACCTTGTCATAAGCTATTATATCTTTTGATTAAAAAAATATATATATATATCTCACTTCCTCTCTCCTTTCTCCTTTGGCACAAACACAAACCAATATTTACAGGTCATACACACCTTGAAGAACATTTTTTCTGGGTTTCACGAGCGCATACGGACAATAAGATTTATAAGCTCTCTGATGCAAATGTAGCACCCAGCAAAAGAAAACAGGAGGTGGTCAGGAGTGATCTTTCTCAGAGANTGGGCACTGGAACAGGTTCCTCAGGGAAGGGGTTACAGCACCAAGCCTGATAGAGTTCAGGAAGTGTTTGGACAGCACTCTCAAGCACATGGTGTGACTCTTGGGGATGGTCCTGTGCAGGGCCAGGAGTTGGACTAGACGATCCTTGTCAGTCCCTTCCAACTCAGCATATTGTGTGATTCTCTTTGTTTTTAAACAATTCTAAGATCATAGGTTAGTTTAA
>WEIV01008533.1:28205-51063 GCA_013390005.1 Calyptomena viridis | reverse complement strand
AGGTCTACTGAGGTTACATAGCCTCTGTACGAAGCCAAAGGTGTGGTCCTGCTCAGAGGGCTTTTTGCTTTGAGCTCAGCCCCAGGGTTCCCTCAGCCAGTGTACTTGGGGGACAGCCACAACAAAAGCTGGCCTTACATATTTTAAGATCCAATAAACTGATTTTACCACTGTTTTGGAGGAAATAAAATTAAGGAGAGATAAGTCTCTGCTTAAGCAATAGCCAATATTGATGCAGGGATGAAAGAGATTATATTCTCATAACTGCTGACCTTAGCCAAGTGTTGTGGTTTTACCTGGGGTAAAATAGGTAAAAATAGGTTTTTTATTCAGGCAGCCTTCTTACTGCTACTTCTGAGCTAGTCTTCTTCATCCTGGCTGAATAAACCAAAGCCAGCCAGGCCCAGTAACATGGGGATGTTACTGTGAAAGTTTTCTAGTACCTATAACCTCAACAGGCAAAATTTTAACATTCAGATTTCTTCAGTGGAATATTTCATGGTCCAGTTTAAAAAGTAAAGTTTTTTAAATTGACTTTTGTCAATGAAATTGGACAAATAGACAGAATTTTACTAGATAGAAATTTTCAAAAGTACCTCAATGATTTGTAGTCTGAGTTCTGCTCTTCTGTGCAAGTCAGTAAGATAAATTACTGAATTCTGTCTATAATATCTTTAAATTCTGTCTTGCCGAAAGGTGCTGTATCAGTAATATTAATACCATAATTCCAAAATGGATCAATATTTTTCTTGAACTTCCACACTGTATTTAAGTTTACTTTTAATGGTTTACTTATATGAATTGAACAAGGAAAGAATGAATTTCTTCATGGTAACAAACCACATGAATTGTGAGGTTGTGCTTCCTTTTTTGAGAGGGGTGTGTGTACAGAAACTAATCTTTTGTTGTGATTGCTCATACTCTGATAATTATTGAAAAGTCTCTTCCTGAACAGGCTAGTTAAGCATTCAGTGCAATTAAGAAGCCTATGAAAAAACGGATAGGGGCTTCAGAATTTTTAAATGAAACATGTAGATAAAGATGGCTTTGAAAATATATGTAGCAGAGACACTGATTTTCATAACCTAATCAGCCGGATGTTTATGAGAGACAGACTTAAGTGTCTTGTTCAGGCAGCTATCCATAAGTGCCACCAACATATCTATTCAGTTGAGTGCTATAGATAGAAAGGGCTGGATGTTCAGAAGCTATACGTAACATTTCTGAACACTATTCCCCCTAAGGAGACAATTAAAATGGAGACTGTAGTCATGGTGGAGTAGGAAATCAAAAGTATTTTTCCCAGGAAGACAGGGTGTGATTTAATTATATTACCAATTGTATTAAATCATTTGTTAACTCTGTTGGCAGCAGCTATCCCGTTATGTTTTACTTTAAGGAAAGTTTGTGGCAGTTCTCCCCTTTAAAATATGCAAAGAACTGACTGATTTTTAAGAAATAGAGACTGTCTTTAGGTATTTCAAAATATCAAGCATTTTAAGTTTTTAAAAGACTATGCATATTAAGATCTAATTTTCCTTTGAAAAACAAAATTCCTTTGATTCTCTTTGTAATTGCTAGAATCAGTTGCTATACTCACAAAAGATTTAGGACTTTTTTATGGTTATCTTTGTGAGACACAATGTAACATATACTGTGTTCCTGCAGGTTTAGGAATCCCAGTAAGAAGTCAAATATTAAAAATAATAGGTGTGCCTTATAGGTCGTGATGAGGTGTGCTTCCTGGAGAGTAGCTGTGTTGTTTTGTTTTTTTTAATGCTGATGAGAAGTGAACAAAATTGATATAATTTTCCTCTAAAAGAAAATGAAGTTTTGCAGGTTGCATTTGAATTACATCTGTTGTACCCATTGATTCCAAGTTAGCTTCACTCAATACTGTGTTTAATTAACTCCTTTACTGAGAGTTAGTCTGCCAGTTTTCTGGGTGTTTTTTAATCCATCAGATTTTATTTAGGTATAAATGACAACACATACTTGGCATCATAAAAGTAGCATGGCTACCCACAATTTAAGAGCAGCAGGAGGGACTGCTGTACAGCTGTTTCCACTGCCTCTGGAGTGTTGGTCCCTTAATGTAAACCCCAAAATTCTCCTGTGAAATGAACCTGCATTCACTGTACCATGCAGCTCTTCACAAAAGAAAAGTGTTATTCTGAATATTGCAGTCCTTTGGGAAAAATCATTGTGTTAGGTCTTTATATATTCTTTAGGTCAGCTTTTAATATAAATTACCATTGCACTTCATACTGTCTGAATTCCACAAGGGATTTGGTAGGTCAGATTTGCTTTGGTATACCAGAGAGAATGCTTAATTATCATATTTGCTCTGTATTTGATAGTTCAGTTTTATTCCTTTTAATTATTGTTTCTTAATATTTTGGTTTTTTTTTTGTAAACAGTCATATAAATATGACTACTCATGAGAGCATTTATACTCAGTGTTTTTATGCTGTTTTATTGAAAAAAATAGGTTTTGAATTTCACCTTAAATTGTAGGATACTCTGAAAATTGACAAAGGTATATATGTATATTTCTTCTCACTGTTTACATAAGGGCAAATTACCAGATACTAAGCTTTAGGTTTCGTGTTGAAATTTAGCCCTGGTCAAAAAATTTTATCTGAAAACTCTTAGATGTCTCCTTAAAATAAATTTGTTTACATTATTCAAAGTCTTGGAAGACACTTCTCCCTATTTGAAAAGTAGATACTAGTTGTGTGTTAACACTTTCTGTCAGGTGTGGCATACACTTTTGCAAATACCTAAAGTTTTTCTAATAAGCAATCAATGTAATTTTGCTATTTTTCGCAATGCTTTTGCATGAAAGGTGCAACCAAAATATCGTTCGTATTGTAATAATAATAAAGATAGATCTCTAGATAATAGATTAGAAAATATAACTTTCGTGCGTAACCCGTCAAGTGGAAAAGTAATTCTCAAAGACTTTAGTTGGAGTGTGATGTAAGTTTTGGAAAATAGGGAGGAGGGGTCTTTACGTTTTGCAGATGTTTCAATCAATCCTCAACTACAGGAAGAAACAATTTCTGACTTTTTGCTGTTTTGAATGCTGTGTGAGATTTGGAATAACCCTACAAACAGTGCAAATTCAACAGAAAGGTCACTGTATTCTAGAATTAATATTCTCTTACAGCTATTAGCTGGCTATAAAGATCCTTTCTATATGAAGGATGATGCAATCATGAAGTTCACTGTCTTAACTTATTCCACTTTCTCAAGATCAGTATGTTATTCAAAGCTACAGGCTTGTAGAGGCAGTAATGTTAAATCTGTCATCTTGACTACATCTTTGTATTCTAAAACGTATTAATGTATGTACATATGTACACTGTAAGTACAGTAAACATAATACTACAATGAGTTGGTTTACTTTTTTTTTCCTGTAGACATTCAATGAATTTGAAATAGAGCAACATCAAGAATGTGCTTATGACCACTTGGAAGTGTTTGATGGTGAAAGTGAAAAATCACCAATCCTGGGACGCTTATGTGGTAATAAGATACCAGATCCTCTTATTGCTACTGGAAATAAAATGTTTCTCCGCTTTATTTCTGATGCATCAGTTCAAAGAAAAGGCTTTCAAGCAACGCACTCTACAGGTCAGAAATCAAGATGTGCCTTACTAATAACTTACCCTTTGTTCTTCAGTAGAAGATATTCAGACACTTCTTTTATGGGAATGGGATGAGTTCACAGATAAGGCAATGTTACAGCCTAATCTAATGGAATCTTTAAGCACAGTAGGAGAAGTCTGAGATTGCAGAAAATATTCTCCAATATTTTAGATGGGTTTTTTTCTCCCTCTCTCTCTCATAGGTAAGCAATTAAAAGATTTTGAAACAAAGTCTGATAAAAAAATGAAAGAGGTATTCCTTAGGATTTGTGACGTGAGTTCCTAAAAGATTCGGTAGCTTTTCACTGTAATTGTAATGGCAACACTTAACTGGGGCATATGATGCACCTCCATTACTTCCTTGTTCTAACTTGAACAAAAATCTAGGTTTTGTGTAAATGGGTATTACTTTCCTGTAATGCTAAAAAGAAAGGGAAGCCAAAGAAGAATACAAAAAAACCAATACTGAAGACTTTCTTAGGACCTTTAAAATATAATTTCCTTCATATTTACCATTTAATTTTCTTTTTTTGACAGCAATTACCGAAATTGAAAGTAGTATTTTATAATTTCATTAATAAGAGATCTTGGGACATTTTCAGTGTGTACATTTTTTCTCTGACATTGGTGGGCTTACAGTGGCCCCTAGTGCTGAATCTCTGAACGTCTAGTGATTGCTGTAAAATGAGAGGATTTGAAGGTTTTTTGGCCTTTGTTTTCATCTTCGACCATAATGACTTTTCAAGGTTCATTCTTATTAGGACAGTATTTGGCAAAAAATATTAATGCAGAAAATATTTCATAAATATTTGTACTATTGGATAAGATTTAATGACAGGTAACAGTTATTAGTAGAAGATAGTAACCAAGGTAATTAGTTACTGTGAATATATTTGATATTAGCCAGGGCGTTCATCAAGTTGATGTGTAGTGCTCAGCTAAAAAGTACTCATATCAATACTGGCATTTTCACTTTATTTTTTTTCCTTCTGTTTTGTTACAAATGATTTTAAAATTTTAGTAACTTAATTTCCCTTTCAGAGAAGACAGTAGATAAAAGTACCTGAAATTTTCACTCATGCGATCTGGGACTTGAAAGTGAAAAATGTAATCCTGTAATTCAATTTGTCTTCCTAGTGGAAAATCCTCTTTTACAAGCATATGTTTTGCCTTCCCTACCACAGTAACCATTCCCCTTGTATGCAAAATTAGATAGAAGTGGTAATAATTAATAATTTTTTAATTACCTCAGGGCGTCTAGTTAAAGAACAGACCTCTTGTTAGAATCCAGTATGGTAAAACTGCTGTCTTATTTATTCTTCTCACTTCAGTTTGCAGAGTTGGAGCAGTCAGTATGTGAAAGAAGTTCTGATTTATACTCCCTAATTTCTAAAGCCTTCAAGTTATGTTACTTGATGGATTTTCCCCCATATCTGCTGAGTTTTAGTTCTCCCCTTTAAAAAAACACTCTTAGCACGCACAATAGTGCTTTTGTGAGAAACTCTAAAGAGAAAAATCTACCCAGTTTTTACAAATGTTGTAAAAAATTGTAAAGTTTGACTCCTTAAGAGAGGACATTTATTTCTGTCAGTTGCTGTTGCACAGTCTACTCCCTAAGATGAATATGCATCACCACAATGTACATCCACTTGTATGTAGTGTTTGAATGAGAGACAATTCACATCTTACAGTCTTTTCCTGCAGTCTTGAGCCAAACATGGATGCTCTGTGACAATATTACCTCTACGCTATGGACACACATGTAAATGAATAGATACCTAACAAGTGTATGGAAAGTGGAATACATTCCTTTAGTTTGTCTTTTCTAGCAAAGAATAATTGATGATATACAATGGAAATAGAAGAGGTTGTGTTTGATCCTGCATAGCTATGCAGACAGACAGGGAGTGCTAAGGAAGCCACTCCCTTCACTTCTGACCTGTTGGCAGAACTCAGTCAGTAAAAGGGCTGGTGCAACATGAGAACAGTTAAAGAGTAACTGAATGCTATGCCCAGAGATCTCTCTCCTGCTGTATTCCTCACATCTTCATGGTTTAATGGTCTCTTATTCCAGTATAGAATCATAGAATTAACGAGGTTGGAAAAGACCTTTGAGATCATCAAGTCCAACCTATAACCCAACACCAAACCTTCATCTGAATCATGGCACTAAGTGCCTCATCAAGTCTTCTCTTAAATACCTCCAGGGACGGTGACTCCACTACCTCCCTGGGCAGCCCATTCTGATGGTGAATCATCCTTTCAGTGAAGAATTTTTTCATAACATTGAGCTAAAACCTCCCCTGACAGAGCTTGTGACTGTGTCCTCTTCTTCTGTCACTGGTTGCCTGAGAGAAGAGACCGACTCCCGCCTGACTGCAACCTCCTTTCAGGTAGTTGTAGAGAGTGATAAGGTCTCCCCTGAGCCTCCTCTTCTCCAGGCTAAATAACCCCAGCTCCCTCAACCTCTCCCCATAGGGCTTGTGCTCCAGTCCCTTCACCATCCTTATCACTCTTCCCTGGACACATTCAAGTATCTCGACATCTTTCTTAAACTGAGGGGCCCAGAACTGGACACAGTACTCAAGGTGCGGCCTAACCAGTGCCAAGTACAAGAGAAGGATATCTTCCCTAGTCCTGCTGGCCACACTGTTCCTGATGCAGTCCAAGATGCCATTCGTCATTGTGCCTGGGCACACTGCTGGTTCATATTAAGTTTCCTATCTAGCAGTACTCCCAAGTCCCTTTCTGCCTGACCACTCTCCAGCCACACTGTCATAGAATCATAGAATTATCAAGGTTGGAAAAGACTTTTGAGATCATCTAGTCCAACCTACAACTTATAGCTCTGCATGGGGTTATTGTGACCAAAGTGTAGAACTCCTGGCACTTGGACTTATTAAATTTCATCCCATCGGAATCAACCCATCTCTCCAGTCTGTCAAGGTCCCTCTGTAGGGCCTTCCTACCCTCCAACAGATCGACACTTGCTCCCAACTTGGTATCATCTGCAAACTTACTAATGGTGGACTCAATTCCCTCATCCAGATCATCAATAAAGATATTAAGCAGGACAGGGCCCAACACTGATCCCTGGGGGACACCACTAGTGACTGGCTGTCAGCTGGATGTGACACCATTCACCACCACTCTCTGGGCTTGGCCATCCAACCAGTTACTAACCCAGCACAGAATGCTTGTGTCCAAGCCACGGATTGCCATCTTCTCCAGGAATTTACTATGGGAGACAGTGTTGAAGGCTTTACTGAAGTCTAGATATACTACATCCGCAGCTTTCCTCTCATCTACCAGACGAGTAACTTGGTCATAAAAGGAGATTGGATTAGTCAGGCAGGACCAATTTCAAAATTTCCATTTAATATTTCATGAAATAGGATAAAAATGTAGCAGCACATGAACTAAAGTTTTAAAAACTGGATTGCATAAAAGGGCTTGCCTGGGTGAAGAAAATCTTACAAAAATCTGTTTGGAAAGTGCAATATACATTTAGAAAGAGATTCTGTCATATTTTCTTCTCTCAGAAAAGGCATAACCCATCCAGGAAGAATTCATAAAAATCCTCCTGACAGAACATTAAACATCACTGCTTGGGGAGTGATCTGTTTGCCCTAACCCAGGCATCAAGTTCCCTTCTGGACAGCTTCATTTATGGTGTCTGGCCGCCAGCCACTGCTGCAGGAGGTTTTAGATCTGCTGTAGGTCCTATTTCTATCTGTCATTGCTGGGAGGATGTCTCAGACAAATTTGGGCATCTCAAATGTCACTCAGTTTAGGAGTCTGTGTTGCTTCCAAAATAACTGTAATAATTCAGTATGGCAGTGCTGGATCAAATTTATAATCTGGTTTCACTAGTTCAGATGGTGTGGGTTTAAGCTTTTCCCATCTGTCTGGTGTGTTAAGCAGTCAGGACACTTGTGCATGAGTTGCTCTTGTGTTTGTAATAGGCCTAAAAGTCCTTAGAAAGGTCAGGAAACAAGAGAGGGTTTTGACTCCTTAGCTGATCTAGAAAAAATATTTCATCTGAAGCTGAAGAATTTTAAAAGTTGGACATATTTCTTTGTAGTCAAATATGTACATCATGCCTACAGCACACCAGCCATACCTGTGCAATGGAAAATTTAGTGCAACTAGGTTAGTTCTGGTACTTCAGCTATGCAGGTGGTGTTGCGTGACACTTCTCTGTTCTGGGCCTGTCCCACCCTAATGCAGTGCTGCACTGTGCAGGCTGGATGTAGACTTTGGAAACTACAACTTTAGTCCTTACGAAATTGAAAATTTTACTCGTAATTTCTAAAATCAATACTTTGTTCTAAAATATGGGGCTATACTCCGTGGGAGAAGGGCAGGAAAAAGGAAATTGCCATTTTCTGTGCTTGTCTATAGGGTTACAAGTTTCCTTTAAGCTCCTGTCCAATGTAGCAGGCAAAGGGAAAAAATAGAGACAGTACATTAAACATTTTCTCTGTAGTGCTTGTTTGGTGTCTGAGGCAGCGAGATGTTCCTAATATTGGCAACAGTCCAGTAAAAAAGAAAAAAAAACCCAAAACACACAAAACTGCAAACTCAAAACACTTCCTTCCCCCTCCCCCCCAGAAAAGGGAATAAATTAAATTAAGAATAGGGGAAAAAGCCTATTAGAATAAGTATTAGAATATCAATGAGAAATAACTGTTTAAACTATTTTATTTGACAGTTTTTTATCATGTGCTCCCATCTGTTCTTTAAAAGCAAACAAATTCAAAATTTCAGATTAAACAACAGATCATGCGTAGTGGATTACTTGCATAGTTTATATTTCCTGTTTTGATTCCTTCATTTCCTTATTAAGAAAAAACCATTAAAAAAAAATTTGGTAATTATCATCATTGATTCCCAGGTGAAATGTGACTCCTCACAATATATCATTACAATTGGTCATGTTTAGTGTGGGTGGAGTCCATGACATTGAAATCAAATTCAGCATCTCTTCACCAAAGCTTAGAACCATTTGAATCTTGCAGTTTGTTTCAAGTTATTATAAAATAATTGATCAATAATATCTATATTTTATTTAAATGCAGATAGAATTACCTGTTGGCTTATTTATAGAAATTGAATCTAAACTTGAGAATCTCAGATTTTTGTTCAAGCTCGTTTGCACTTGATGTTTTATGGGTGCTATAAGAGATGTCTTGTTCTTAATGAGAAACCAAGACTAAATTATGCTGTTTGCATTAAAATCTTTGTAGCTGTAAAGTAAAAAAGCCTCCACCGATCTTTTGGATATGTAATAAACAATTTTCTTTTAAGTACGATTTTTTGTCTCTTTTTGGTTGCATTCTAGTAGCACTTTTAACTGGCAAATTCATAACACCTATATATTTAAGTTACTGTAGAAGCTGAATTCGCTGGCTGTTTAGGATAGAACAGTTTTAATGATAGCTTCTGAAAATATTTAGAAAGAGTAAAGTTCTAGCTACTGTATGTATTTTTAGGGTTTTTTCGGTGGATTTTCAGCCTTTTTTGGTCTCCAGCAAACTGACTAAATTTATTCAACTGTATTTGAACAGCTTATTCAACTATACAGTAAAGCTGATTCATATTTAAATTATGAACAAGTTCTAAAAACTTGCATCCATTTTGCAACTGTGTTCAGATACAGATTTATGCTGAAATAATGGTTTTGGTAGAAGGCAATCTCCTGCCAAAGGTTTGCCTCAAGAACAGTCTTTCAGCTACAAGACTTTTCTCTGATAGTAGCAGCTTTCTCCCAGCCACATGCTTTTGCAAGAAAAGGCCTCTAAATGTCCATGAACTACGCAGCAAACAAGGGAGCAAGTTTGGCAGTGGTGCTTAGAATTGAGCTGCCTCTCCAGGTGCCACAGTGTGGTTAAAGCTGACACTTCTGTGAAACATGAAATTTTTGCACTTAAATCTGACTATGTGTGTGCTGGAGCTGATCCTCCCCTGTCACTTGCAAACAGTGTCATTAATACATGTGGAAATGTCATCACTGGAATGTGGATGCCCTACTTATAGCACCTGTCTTGTTGGCTACAGGCACCTCTTGAGTGCGTACCCAAAGACTCTCATACTGTTTGAATTGCATTCCTTATAGCTTTGATGTTCCTTGTCTTTGTCTTTCACTTGAAAATTATGAACTATGTTCAAGTCCCTCTATTATGAAACAGAATTTATGTAAGAAAAACTAAGAATGATGGATTTTTTATTCCTACTGGATAGTATTTCACTCTCAGCTAGCTAGATTAACCTGCTTGTGGGATTAAAATGCACTCAGACTGAATAAGACCAGGCATCTATGAAAAGAAAACTCTAATTTGCACTGAATAATCTTCTTCATCTTTTTTTTTTCCCCTTCCATTCAGAGTGTGGTGGTCGGTTGAAAGCTGAAACCAAGCCCAAAGATCTATACTCGCATGCTCAGTTTGGTGATAACAACTACCCAGTTCAGGCGGACTGTGACTGGCTTTTGGTGGCAGAGCGTGGCTATCGGGTCGAGTTAATGTTTCAGACTTTTGAGGTAGAAGAAGAGGCAGACTGTGGTTATGATTACATGGAGCTCTTTGATGGTCATGATAAGACAGCAGTGAGACTTGGTCGATTTTGTGGATCTGGGGTAAGTAACCAGGTATAAAACTTTTTCTTTTATTTGCATGACAAAAAGAATAAGAAAGCCAGGGCAGAGGAAGGAAAGGGTCAAGAAGAGATGAGGTTTAGTTACTACACCTTATAATGAAGATACTACATTATCGGATTCATATTTTTTAAAATATAAATTTGCAGTCTTGTAGAGCAGTAATTCCCTTGAAATATTTTCAACAATAAATATTCTTAGCTATTTTTGAACAAAGTATTGTAATGTTGTATTAGCTGGCAGTGGAGTATTTATCAGCACCCCAAAAAAAGTTGGCAGGTTTTTGCCTTCCATACAGAGAAATGTACTAATGTTAGAAATTATTACATTAAAATTCTTTCAATTTGAATAAAGAAGTCATGTTTTACAGTGGGAGGGGCAGTTTGGAAGTATTTATAGTGTGCTCATCTACTAGTTAAGTCTGATTTTAGGAAAAAAACTGGTGATTAATATGGGCCTTACAACACCCTGAAATCCTATATGCCTCTCTGACATGTTTTAACTGAGATATGAAGGAAATTGGCCAGATGACATCCTGAAAAGGCTGTATCCTGTTTCTCCTTTTAGACTTACATTGGTCTGTCAGCTGCTGGCCTTGTGAAAGCTGGTGCAGTGATCCCACGAGTCTTCATCAATCCTTTATATGTGTGCCAGTGCAAGCACACTTTCACACATACACCCTTTGCTTAGATACAAGGTTTAAAAGACTCTATATGAGATGACAGGAGCTCTTAATTAATTATGTGTCAGTTTTTCCAGCCACTGTGCTGGAGCAAACACTTTGGTCATTCAGACGAGTTACGTGTAAGCTGTCTTGAATCCTTTTAGTGAATTTTTGAACACTGAAAGATGCATGAAAGATGCTTCCGCTTGAACTATAGGGAATGTATCCTAAGGGAAATGCTACAACTGACCCTACCATCTACTAATTTACACAAAATAATGCTCTTCCTTGCAAGTTGTCATATTTTACAAGTAGGAGGGCAGGAAATTAGAGAATGGCCCAATCTCGGGCTGAATTATTTTTCCTTTATGGGACTAGGGGTGGAGTGGTTGAGTTTTGTTGCTATTGGTTTGATTCTGGTGAGATGTAAATGAATGGCTTCAGATGCCACATAGGAAATATAGTCTTAAATAGAAAAGCTATTGAAAGCAAAATGATCCAAACTGAAGTGGGAAAAAGGAACTACTAGTATATACTATCACCTTCTCAATTTTAGAAGAAGGATTTGGTAGTTCAGCTGGTACTTCTTATCAATGTGCTTCAGTAATTAAACAGGACAGCATTAGGGATATGAAGACTAAGACCCAAAATAGGTACTGGGATCTGTTGTTATATAAATTTAGAATATGGTCCTGCCCAGGCACTTTCTTGACTCCAGCAGAAGCAAAGAAGACATCTGTGAAGGGTGAAAGAATGAGGAGCTTTGTTTTGTTTGTCTCATGACAAAAGATTGCAGATATATTCCATACAAATTGAGGAAATTAAATCAGATTCAGAAAGTATGATGCCACATTTATTTAGATGTGTTTTTCAGACCCAGAGCTCCAGATTGAAAGAGAGCACATAGAAATATGAAAGCAAAGTGTTATAATACTTAACGTGAAAACTTCTGTGATCAGATAAAAGTTCAAACACCATGATTCGGGCTGATCTCCAGACTTAAGAGTTTAGATTATTTCCTCAGTCTACCTATAAAATTCCTAGCATATAATTGAGAACTGAATGAGATAGAAGTATTCTGTCTGATGTCAGATGGCATCATGTAAGACACAGTGGAATTACACAGTGATGCATAGCAGGAAAACAGAAATATAAAGAAAATAAGTGTGAATGAAGCAGATAAATACACAGAGTGGACAGGTAATTTATTTTTTATTAATTTATTTTAGCCACCAGAAGAAATTTTTTCAGCCGGGGAAGCTCTTTTACTTCACTTTCACACCGATGATACAATCAACAAGAAAGGATTTCATATACGATACAGAAGTATAAAATATCCAGATAGCGTGCACACCAAAAAATAACACAAGAACCTCTATGCCAGAAAAAGAGAGTGAGAAAGAAAGAACGCACAGTGAAAAGGAAGAAACTCCTGTCATTTCTTTTTAAAATTGGAATAACTAGCACAAATGTTTAATATAAATTCAGTTGAAATGTCAACTTACAAGACCAGAGACTGAAACGAAATAGAAGAAGAAAATCACCTATCCCAGTGGAATAGTCAAGATGATGATGTGCAGGCTCCATACTTGACTGTCTCTGCAAAGCTCATGAAAGGACTTTGCATGCAGGGAGAATGTAAAAGCTTTTGTTCATGGTTCGACATTTGCTAGAACTGCGTATGGATTCAATCAGTTGCATTCAGGGGAAGTGACCCTGTAGATCGTTCTTCCTTCTGACAATTGTATGGTGTCTGGAAGGTAAAAAAGCTCTTTTCAGTCATACACTCAAAATACTGTCCTTCTATCTAATTGCTTTGACTTTGTATCCTGCTTACACTGTGTACAAGGACTTGAAAGAAGATATGAAATGGGCAGTTCTTCTCTCGTTGTTCTGTAATTTTTATAAATTCATCTGTTGTATCAGGTTATCAGTGTTTTGAAACTGGAAAATCCTACTTCTGAAACATAACTGATCTATGGAGTATTTTGTTTTACTAATAACTTAGAAGTCTGAACTGTTACATCAGTCATCACTAGTGACCAATCGCTAGTTGACTGAATTTGAGGAGTTAAGCATCTGAAAATGCTTGGTTTACTAGTTAAGTAAGCTAACTCTGATGATGTGCTCTTATTTTGCACTGAACATAGAAAGAGACTGAGTTGAAAACCTGACCTGAATCAAAATCAGTACCCATGAGAAAGAAAACTAATCAAGGATCTTCTGAAAATCCTCCTACTAAATTTGTTTTCAGCAGTGCATTTGAAAACACTACTGAGCTTTATTTCTTTGGACCTTTTTGTGAATGAACTATTTGCCTGGTTTAGCTACTCAGAAATGAAGCTGTAGTAGTATCCAAGCAGGAAGTTTCCCAAAGACGGGTTTTTTTTTCTGAGACTAAGTATATCCATGATGGTGAAAAAAGCAAAACAAAACAACAGACCCAGGATTTGTTTGGTATCAAGAGTGAATTCCTATGGTGCTATTCCATGAACATTAAAAGCAAAAGCAAACCAAGAAGTTTGAGACTTTTGAGCCAACAGTTTGCAGATCATGAATGTCTCACTATACCTGGCTGCATCTGGAGAAGGAAGGCTTTACTGCTCTAAAGGAAAGTGGGTTGCAATGGCAGCGCTATTCCTGTGGAACAACTACTACAATTGCCTTAGAATCCTTGCACACAATCAGACAGATCTTCCTATAGATACACCTCTAATTTGATAAATAATTTGACAGCTCGATCATCTTAGAGTACACTAATAAAAGGATCTTCTAGAGAAAGCCCCATCTGCAGTGCAAGATCATCTGCTGTAAATAAAGTGACCTGCTTTTGATGTAGAGATATGTTACATTTAGAACTGAGATATTCTATGTGCTTTAGGCCGTACATTTAGTCATAATGTGTATGCATTATGTAAGTATTGTATGAATGAGTGCTCCAGGGGAGTGAGAGGTATTGTATAGGTGAAAATGGAATTGTTTCTTTATGTGCCAAGTTCTATCAGGACCCTGTTTGACTGTAGCAACTTTTCTTTAAAGGCTTCATAGACAGATAACAAGGACTTCTAGTTGGCAAGAATCAAATTTAAATGATTATGTTTCACTTACAAGAAATATTATTTTGATATCCTTTGATGTAAGTTGCTACTCAGATTAGCTTAGTTTTTGTTTCCTTACTATGAACATACATTGGCACTAATAAATCTGACCTTTTTTTATAAAAATAAAACCCAGATGTCTGTATAGGTGTCTTTGGTTGTTTTAACAGCACTATTACTGCTCATATATGTTTTCCTTTCTAGACAGCTGATGTGTGTGAAGTTTAATAACTTAATAATTTCTGTATTTTTATTATGCTGCTCCACCTTTTGGCTCATTTTTCATGGTGTTTGCACAAAAGATGAACTATAAACGTTTTCTCCAAGGTCTTTTACTTCAAAATTCAGGCAGAGATATTACTATAGTTAAAGAAAGAAAATATGTATTCTTAACATTGTTATATAATTTATTGGCTGGGTGGAATTCCAATGCTTAAACTTCTGACTGGAAAAGCAAACAGCAGCAGAACCAGTCTCTCCCTGGCATAGTCAGTCAAAAAGAATTGAGAAAGGCTGAGAGGAAAAGCAATTTTCCATGTTATCTTTTTTCCACTTTTGTGTTACAGTCTCCCCTTAGTATTATTCCTCTTCTGTTTGTTAAACAAAATATTTTAAGTCTTCCTTATCTCTAAATTTGGCTTTCTTATTCCCCTCAGGGATACTTTAACAACAAAGTTGGTTGAGCCAAGATGATTATTTTTTGGAAGGGTTTTTTTTTGTTGTTGATTCATACAGGTCCCTGTGTAAATCCTGCTGTCCCATGATAAATAGTGCAACTGGAATGGCTGGAGAAAAAGTTAGACTGGCTAAGCTGGGGGCAACAACATATAGTGTATTTCTAGAACCCTGTAGAATTTGATTCGTTACGGTCATATCAAAGTATTGCTTTTGAGCACAGTGTGTCTGGGACTATATATATGTAGAAGCCAGAAAAAAGAGGTGCCATAACTGTGAATACAAAGTTTGATTCTATTTCTCTAATTGCTTACTCCTTTGTAGATCCCATATGCTTAAGAGTGGTGAAAATGCAGGTGTTCTTAATGATTATCTTGATGATAAATGGACCATATGGATCATATCTTCGCACTGGCCATTATCTTAGTCAGTGCTTCATGGTGCTATCAGGTGCTACTTAATACAACAAATTTGCAAGTCTTAGGAGGTTTTTCCTGATGTAATGAAAATGACATGTAGTGAACTTCTCGTTTAGGGTAAGTATGCTTTATAAATAAGCTAACAATAAAAAAAAAGAAAAAATAATTTATTTTTATTTTTTAAATAGCAAAAAGCAATTTGGGTTAACCAAAAAATCTTTGAAATGGAGAAATTTGTTCACAATGTATTCATTAAAGATCTTGACTTTTGTTGAGCACTCAACAAAACTAGGCACAAAATTCAACAGACTAGAGTCCCAGCTCTGAGACCAAGTTACAGTGCATTTACTGGCAACATTCCAAGCAGGGTGAAGATGATACACATTCATTCCTCTTCCTATTCTACAGAAACTTTTTTGGGTGTGGCAAAGCTGATGGATTTACATTACTTTTCCTGTAACATAGAGCAAAGTTTCATTCTCAACTACATAAAGAGCTTCTGACATATGCGAAGTATTATTTTTAACGTTGTTAAATTCAGCATAAATTGTTACATTGATGGAATAGGCTGGTTCTGTGTGGCTGACTGGCTCTTGAAGAATTTGTCTGCAGCAGACCAAATTCTGTGATCAAGATCATGCTCACATAAGAGAGAAGGTATATTTGTGAGTGGCTTTCCTTCTGTTCTTAAAAAACAAACAAAAAACAGCAACAACAAAAAACAAACAAAAAGAGAGAAAAATTTTTTAAAAAATGAAATCATCAGTGAAAGTCAGTTAAAATGGTTGTCTTACATAAGAGCTGTGAAGGTCAAGCTGAAGTGAATAAAGCAAGGTAGGTGCACAAACAGCAGATACTCTGTTCTTTGCTGGCCTTTTCTTCAAGTCTACAATGCATTTGAGTAGTATTGCCTAACTACGAGACCCATGAAACAGCAAGTTGACCTAAGCAGGGTTGAGAGCCAGATCAAATCTTTAACACAGTATTGCAGCATTAAAGCAGATTGCTTTTGAACCATTGTAAAAATCAGATTAATTGGGTGGAAGCTTTATCTACCTGGGGAATCAGTTTTGCAATATTGCTATGCTTTCAGGGGTGCAAGTGGCACACTTAATTTTTTATAAGAGAGGAAATTGATGTTGACCTCACAGATTGTGTGTTGCACCATAGAGTGTGGTCATTGTTGAGGCACAGTGGAACTTTCTTTTATAATTAAATGTTCTGTTCTGCCAAAAAATTGCAGATCTCAGAGTTTAGGGACCTGGTATGAGTATACAATTTCAGGAAAGTGTTCAGTCTTAAAATAGACCTGGCCAGTCACCAGAGGGGAATTTTTCTTTGACTTCAGGTCTTAAATTGGGTCCAAATCAATAATAGGAGGGGATAGGTTATATCACATTAACATATGTGATCATACAGATTGACACAACCTTATCAAAGGATAAGGTTGCTCTTTTTTGATTTTATCATTGATGATTATGATTTGATTATTAAATGATGGCTCAGAAAAAGAACAAGGAGCCAGAAAAAAAAAAAAGTCTGGAAAAGCAAAATATAAAGATAGCACAGATACAACTACATTACATTTTAGAAAAATAAGCTCCAAAGTCAACACTGTTGCTGGTAAGTTATTTTCTCAATTCATGCTTCATATTCTTTAAAAATGCTTTACACTGTTTTGCTTTCACTTACCTGAAGGAACAGTTAGATGATTAATTACATTGGTTAGTGAGTTTTTCAAGCGGAGAACTGAAGACAATCTAAGAAATAACTTGCTTTGTTCCCTAATGATGTATATCCAGAGTAACTACCTGTTTGTGAGAGGAACACTGGGCTATAGCTCTTTCGGGTTGAGGTTTTTTCCCTCTAGCACTCTCAAGTTTTTCTGCTCTGAGCTGAATACTTAGGATAACATCTTAATGTTATTCCACATGATCTAATTCAATTAATCAAAATAATAGCTGCTTAATACTGTTGTTTCATGGAATCAGGGTGAATGAAGTCTGGTTAAAACAAAAACTACAAAGGAAAATGCATTTTGCAAGTTATTTCATGTTGGCAAATATTCTCATTTCCCCTGGTTTCTCATTCTCAGTTCACAAGGAAACAAGCTGTGGCAGTTGCAAAAAATATTTAGAGTATAGTGGTTTTGGATTAACAGTGAAAGGAAACATTAACAGGGCTTGAGTGTCTCTGGTTTGATCCCATTTCTGCAATTGTTTTCTCATGTTTTTTATTTGTGACCTATCAAATCTCATCCTAATCCAAGACTAAGTGATATTTTTATATATATAGATTTATATATACATGTAGATATATAAAAATATAATCTGATTTCATATCTATATATATATATGTCAGATTTTGTGTGTGTGTATTCAATGACCTTCAGATGTAGTAAATCTTCCTGTGCTATTGATACTCCTGGAAAGGATCACTGAAATTATGCATATATGTTAGAGCATGTTTACCATGTGATAGCAACATCTAGAATAAAAGTAATGCTAATAATCACTAGGAATGTAAAATCTTTTACGGCATGTTCAATAATCTTTCTCTCCCTCCACGGTAGTGCTAGAATTGGTGCTTTCTAGATGCATGTCAAGTTAGTGGCCACACAATGAAATGCAGTGAACGGGAATTACAATGGAAAAGGGAAAATGAAAAGCACATTTTGGCTTTCATACAGCATGTGATTCTCACAGAGTGAGATTGTTTAGAGCATGTTACAAAAATATATGTAGGGTAAAAAAAATTAATTCGAATGATACAATATTGAAGACGAATGTCAGGAAACTTCTTCAGTGCTAGACACAGAATAGTTTTCCAGGGATGATAGTCCTATCTCTCAAATATCAGGAGACATATTGTACAGAATTTTGCTTAATGGAGAAAGAGCAATACTAAAAGATGCCTTTTAGTTATGAAACTCTGGTCAAATTTGTCCAAAATATCTGTTCAATGAATTTAATAGTAATAACAATACACTTTTGTAACTGAAAGAACTGTAGCTAGTGAAGACAAAACCACTTCTTTTACAATAGATAGAAAAAAATAATGATCTACTTCTGCAGCCTGGGCATTTTGAGTCAAAATTCTAAAGTAGAATCTTAATATATTGCTGGTGCTGACAGTAGTTGGGATGCTTTTACTAAGTTGATGTACTGAAGAACTGCATGGACAAAAGCTGACTTCTTTGAGACATCTTGGAATATTGATATGTTTGTCTGGTTTAATTGTTACTATATCTTTGGGTGGTGATACAAATAATTTTTATTAGTAAAATCCTTAGCCTTGGCTATTTTATACAGGAAGACCATATGAAGGTAAAAAATCACAAAACCACAGAATATGCTGACTTGGAAGGGACCCACAAGGATCATCGAGTCCAACTCTTAGCCCTGCACAGGACCATCCGCAAGAGTCACACCATGTGCCCGAGAATATCATCCAAGTGCTTCTTGAACTCTGGCAGGGTCGGTGCTCTGACCACTTCCCTGGGGAGCCTCTTCCCAACCACCCTCTGGGTGAAGAACATTTTTCTAGTATACACCTAAACCTCCCCTGACACAGCTCCAGTTGTTACTTCATTCCTGTCACTGGTCATGACAGAGAAGTCAGTACCCGCCTCTTCTCTTCCCTACCTAAGAAAGTTGTAACTGCAGTGACGTCTCTCCTCAGTCTCCTCTTCTCCAGGCTGAACAGACCAAGCAACCTCAGCCACTCCTCATGGCTTCTCCTAAAGGCCCTTCACCATCTTCCTTGCCCTCCTTTGGACACTCTCTAACAGCTTAATGGCTTTCTTATATTGCAGTGACCAAAACTGCCACAATATTCAAGGCGAGGCCGCACCAGTGCAGAACAGAGCAGGACAATCCGCTCCCTCGACCTAGATTGGCAGTTTATATCCACATATATATTTTATACCATAATGCACCTGAAATCCCATAGCATCCTCATGGAAGCATGCTTTTTGGATGATTGTCACATTGTGGGAGAACAACAAAGAACACTGGACTAACCACGGCTCTAAAACTGAAATAGGTTTTCTTATATTTATAAATCAAATAGGCCATGACAAGAGACCCGAACATGCAGTATTTTCTGCTTATGGATTCTGATGTTTTCCCATCTATTTTCTTTAGTTTGAAATAAACAATATTACCTATTGACATAATTAGTTACTTTAAAATTCTCATTCTTATGGTGTCAGCAAAGAATGATATAGTGAAGACACTGAATAAAACATCTTCGGAGTATTTCTATATAATCACAGAAGTAACTCAATTTTTGTCCTTTTAATGTAAATATTCTTTGAGATTGCTCCATCATTGACGTTATATTTTTTTAAATGTGCATTTTACAGTAGATAAATCCTGAATTTTCTGATTCAGTCGGACCTGTAGAAACATAAAAATATTTTAGTGTTAATCTGAGTTCACAACTTTTTAAAAAAATGGGCTGATCCATTATATCTTTGAAAGGATTTTTTTTCTTTAATTCTATAAAGGAGGCGGTTGACATTTTGGAAATTTACTGAGTGCTAAATGAACCTAGTGTGTGGTAACCTAAAATAATGTCTATTAATGTTGAGGGAGGTAGGAGGGGCAAGCAGAGAGGCAGCTCTCAGTGTTGTTTACAAAAAATCTGACTCTCAATTTCTTTATTGCAAAGGGCATGATGATATTATGAATATGTATAATCACAATGGAAGTTCTGCTGAGAATGTTTCAAAATACTGTTATGATCCTCTGAATTTCCTTGTGAAAAATGTAATTCAACTCCATGAAATCTTTGAGTTGAATGATACAAATTAAATGCCACAAGGTATCAAATACTTTTATCTTGTCACAATTCCAAACATCCTCTGAGAATGTGCTATTCTCCAATCCAACCAAAGTTTTCCACAGCAGTTTTATCTTAAAAAATCATAAATGTCATTCTCTTCTAATAATTTTATTTGTACTTTTACTGTTCCATTCAATTTACATTTTGCTAAATTTGCTCTTTATAGAGCACTTGGATATTGCAAACTTTTCTAAACAACCAATATTTCACATTTGAGGATGCTAATGTTTAGCAAATTTCAGGTGCTAATGTTAATTTAGTAAAACAGATTCCTATATGGTATCGGTCATTAAACAAAATGGTTTCAATCTGCAAGCCTTTATTGAGAAAACTTAATGATTTTCACAAGTGAAGGAAACTTTCTGCTTCTGTTTTTGGAGTTATCTTCAAGTAAAATGAAAAATGTGAATGAGAATTGCAAACAGAACTAGAGTAACATTAGATTCTAGGGAGCAAGGAGTAATGTTAAATGTCAGCTCTAAGGAATTTTTCAGGTAACAGTTTTTGGTGTGCAATATTACTTAGAGGAAAGTTTCAGAAAGCCTAGTGAAAATATTTATTCTAATGAGAAAAGCATTATAAATAAAAACCAGACTGGCTGACATTTTATTTTATTTTATATTTTTTTTATTTTATTTTTGTTGATTCTGAGTCTTTCTTGGTGTTGGTTTAGCAGAACTATGAATGAGAGGCTATTGGATTTGCCTTTCAGAAAAATCCTTGGTCTTATGACTCCTTTTCTGAATAGACTGTTAAGCAGGCAAGGTGGTTAATTTCTCCCTTGAAAAGACAATTGGCAATCCCTGAAGTTGCTGGTTTTTACCCAAGAAACTTGGACTTGTTTGTGGATTTAGTGTGTATCACTGAAGCAATAGAGAAAATACTTAGAAATATAAAGTGGATTAAATCTGTTTATTTTATACTGAGGACTACTGAGCCAAAGTCAACCAGTAACAAAGGGGTTTGTCAGAAGTCAGATTATATGTGTGCAATTGTCTCTCTTCCTTTTCTTGAGCACAGTGTATATTCTGTCTCTTATGGGAAGTCACATATTCACTGCTTTTATTTAAAATCTGAAAGCAAATGGGCTTCCAAGAACAAGGCTGAGAAAAATAGTTTTTCAATCTCTAAGCTTCCATTGCTAAAAATGATTTGAAATTGTCACAATGTGCCTTCATAAAGAACTCCTGAATCTCAAAATAGGATTTGACTGTGGAGAAGAAAAACCAAGGGAGAACAGAAAAATTGAAATGTTGTGATTAAATATGGTGTTGTGATTGCTTCTGCACACAAGAGAAAACCTTGTAGTTTATTTTTGCTTTTGGTCATGATCTTCACAGCCATATGATTGCAGAAAATATCCCAAATGTGTCCTTTAAAGTCCCTTCTTCTGTATGAAGCTGTTGAGTGAAGAACAGCTGTTTGTATCCTAAGTGAGATTGATTGTTTCAAGTAAAAAGACAGTCTCTGGAAATAGTGTTCAAATGAAAAATGCATGGTTTTGCCAACATCCTCTGTGCTCGATGCTCCTTGAAAAAGAAAGGCTATAGTTGCCTGTTATGTTACTTCATTAAATACTTTGCTCTGATACAAGTCACCTGGGGAATACCTCAGAATTTGTTGTTCTGTTTCTCACTTCATTTATTCAGACATGTAAGAAATACAGTGGAAATCAGACATGAGTTCACAGCAAAATTTATGGTAGAATTACATCAGGAGCACATATTGAAATGATTCCCTGGCATGAACAGTTCTGAAAGACTTCTGAGAGACCTACAGTTATCTCAGTCTACATTCACATCTTGCTTGTTTTGTATTTTTTCATATTTCTTCACTGAATTAAATTTCCACCCAGAAAATCATTTATCAAGACTCTTTTTAAATTTGGTTTTATCTTTTCTGCTGAAAATTTCTTTTGAAAGAAATTATCTCTTCCAGACAATTGTAATTAACTGCTCTTTAATCAGACATGAGGAACAGAGAGACTTTGTTTGTACTCATTTCAGCTAAATCTTAGTGGCCAACATGGCGTGGGTTTTGACATTGTTTCTTTTGATTATTCCTTTATGGACTCTGAAATAAATTGTGAGTGCTTTGAGGAGGATATGTTGGATTGACTGAATATGAGTGAGTTTTATATTGGTTAGCTGGCTTCTCTTATTTCATCACGAAGCAGAAATTTCCAGTCTATTTCTACGTGTCTCAAATACACTTTGGTGCAAGAGTAGCTCACCAACTAATGTTTCATTCTGTAGCATGCAGTACAGTTTGCAAATGGGCATTCCCCCTAGCTTGTTTGTAGAATAAAGGCTCAAATACAAATATATAATTTGAAGATGCTAAAGTGCCAGTGATCAACCTGCTTCAATATACTTTTGTGGTAGTTTTTAGTGGCCAGGTTTTTTCTTGTTAGCAGGGGGGCCTATGGGGAGGCTTCTTTGAGAAACTGCTGGAAGTTTCTCCATTCCCAGCAGAGCCAATGTCAGTCAGCTCCAGGCTAGACCCGCTGCTGGCCAAGGCCAGGCCAATGAGGAGTTATGGAAACGCCTCTGTGATAACATATTTAAGAAGGAGAAAAAAAAAAGTGCGGGCAGACAAACATGGGCGCTTAGAGAAGAGCAGAGTGAGAAGTTGTGATTAACACCAAGGTCAGTGGAAGAGGGGGAGAGGAGATGCCTTAAGCACCGGAATGGGGCCCCTGCAATCCATGGCGCAGACTATGGTGAAGCGGGTTGTCTCCCCTGCAGCCCATGGGAGACCATATGGAGCAGATTCATCTGCAGCCCGTGGAGGACTGGAGGACCTCATGCTGGAGCGGATGGATGCTGGAAGGAGGCTGTGACTTC
>WEIV01008521.1:7353-22155 GCA_013390005.1 Calyptomena viridis | reverse complement strand
AATTAAGGAAGAACAGTTTTGGTATTTTTAAAGAACTAGAGGTATGCCAACACTACCGCTACTAAAATTTTTTTTCCTAATTACAGTGTTGAACATGGTTAATTTCATACCAGCCATGAATTTTCGCAATAGGTTGTAATGTACTGTGAACCTACACTTCCATATTACATCGAAAGTGATAATTACATTGTACCATCCTACAATAATGGTCCAATTAACCTATCATATTCCACTCCTGTAAATCCCACTTTGATGCAGTATCTTTGTCTAGTTAAATAAAAAAAAAACAAAGAAAATTATCTTCACTTTAAGCATAAAAAAGTAGATAATGACCCATTTCCTATGTCAGAGAGAGCATTACATCCTAAATGAAATTATTTTTCTCCTACAATCTGGATTTTCCAAAGAAGGGTACCCTTGGGTATTCTGGAACATCACCTGTGAAAGTCTATCTGTGATGAAGATGAAGTAATTGAACAGAAAAATCTTACCAGCATCCTTCCTCTGTTAATCTGAGGTTGATACTAAAGAAAACATCTCGAGTTTTTACAGCTGCTACAAACATGTTGATTTTGGGTTCCAGTTCCTCCCACTGAAAGTTGATGTCTATAGACAAATTTCTTGGTATTTTCCCATTTTCTCACAATATATTTACCTTTTGGGATTTCTGAAGTGCACTTGCATTTCAAATGAGCTAACACTAACATCAAGTTCCCACAATCTGCCAGAAACAGTGAATCATGTGCAACGAGGTTACCATGAGGATGTTCTTTCATCAGTGCTCCCACATTCATTTATGGCTGTGCCCAAATGAGTATTTGTTGAACACACCCGTTACACAACACCATCTTGACTTTTCACTCAGGAACCTGGCCCTACACTCATGTTAGAGTTCCCGTAGGTAAAGAGAAGAGGAACATCTATTCCATGGATAAACATAGATTGAGAGAGACAGAACAATTCATTTCATAAGGAAAAATGGATTTGTATTTATATAAAGTAATTTCCCACTGAGATAGTCACAACAGAGAAACATCTGTACAGTGCGGCACAAGAGCACTGGGGAAAGGGAGTGGTTACCTTTGTGTCCTTTGTGTGAATTTCCCTCCTCAGTTCAATTCAAGATTAAATTTTAATCTACCCTGTTTGACTTACACTATTACAACTATTATAGCTGTTGTGTTATAGTCCACCACTATCTCCATGAGTGGGATATGTTGAAGGAAAAGCTTCAAAAGCATTGATTCTTTTTCCAAAAAGGAGATGTTGGAAGGAGCTAATCCTACTGCTGGTGGGAGGCTGAGGCTGACTTTCAATGAAACCTGCTTTTTTAATGGGCTTTGATACAAGCGTGGATCTTCAGGACTTAGTTGAGGATGATTTATTTTTCCTGTGGCAAAACTTAGTAGAACTGTAGGAGCTGAAACTTAGAAATAATTGCTATAAAATGGGTGAGAAGAATTGCTATAAAATGGGTTAGGGAAGATGAGGACTCCCACTATGGTAGAAGAGTTAAAAATGAAACTGGCATGCACTGAAATTATTTTGGGAAAGAGTTAACGTAACAGACAGAAACATTCAAGGAAATATTTAAGATGAAGTATACAAGAATTAAGAATCACTCAAAAGTAAGCAAATTAAGCTATTGCCCTAAAAAGTTAGTTAAAAGACAAAAAGGATTGTATTCATAGGTTGCAAATGCATACTGCATGTGGAAAAAATGTTTTCTACAAAACAGAAACGATAAATTTGTTTTTCTCATTACTGTCACTAAGCAATATCTAAACTCATGTTCACAGAGTATAATTGGCAGATTTCCATTTATGCCAGTTTCTTGTTGTTGACAACATTTCTGTCTGTGGTACCAGCAAAAAGAGGTGTTAATTAACCTCAGCAGCAAAGCAATGTAAGACCATGCTCTGAATTCAGAGTGTCTTCTGACAGGAGACTGAAATCTGTAGCAAATTGTAAGTAAAGCTGGCCTGTCAATTAAACAGGATGAGACAGGGAAAGAGGGCAGAAGATCTTCATATTGTTTCCTTGAACCGAAAAGATCAACAACTCAGTCAGTCAGAGATAATTATCTGCATTACTGTCTGCAATTACTTTTAATGGGACTGTGATAATATCTGCACTCTGTGCCTGTGCAGCACTTGTGAGCCAGAAGAGGTGAAACGGAGTTTGTTCAGCTCTTTGAAAGAGGTAAATCAAAGAGAGATGTTTCACTGAAAAACTGTAGGCATGTTTCAGAAAGACATGCACAGAACAATGATTTCTATATGTTGTCTGGAAACTGACACAACACACTCCTGAAATGGGCCAGAATTAATCAGACTGTTGTATTGGGCTTGGATAACAACAGCAATGCTGTGCATGGACTGGCCAGATAAAACCTGAGCCTCTGCCTTTCCATGGAGGGGTAATATCAACTCCAGTGAAAATTTTTTTATAAGATGTATGAAAACTGACAAGGACCTGTGTGGTTGGTTTTTGTTTTTTGGGGTTTCTTTTTGGATTACAGATTTTCTTGATCCCCTAATGGTTTAAAAAGTTGGGGGTTTTTCATATCTCATTAGATTTTTATGTGTTTTTCATAAGCAGTTCATGTTTGCTTGTTTGTCATCAGCTCTTACAAAGTTCATATTAATCAGAAAATTTAAAAATAACACTTCTAGAAACATGGTTCTGTAATTTGAATAATGTTTTCAATATGTAGAGTCAAGAATGAGTGAGGGGTTCTTTTGTTTGTCTGGAGTAAATAAGTGTGTAATTATTATAAGTCCTTTAATTTATCAAATTAAATACATAAGAATTAAAATCTAACACCAAGCTAGAAAAGATGATAAACACCACAGGCCTCCTTAGTTTTCTAATAATGTAAGTTTCACATACACAAAAATCTTTATTAAAAAGCACAAGCAAAAAAGGTATATTTATGGGTGGCATATTTCTCCATTAATTAAATAAAAACATTATGAATTTCAATGGATTATTTTCCTCTGTGGTATTTCCTTCTTTATTCTACTGGGGTCTTCTTGTGTAAAGAGTCTATTGCTTTCCCTCCAAATCATCTCATGATTTTTTTAATAAATAATAAAAACTGGGAGTTTGTGCAGTAATGGGGAGACTCTCAGTTCTGAAGCTGCAGATTATTAGACTCAGTTCCGCAGAGATATGTTACTCTAAGAAAGTAAAAAAAAAAAATCCCATTTACTGACCAATGGTGTGCTGTGTTCTCACAAGGATTTTCTCCCCTTACTGTCAGAATGAAATTCTTGCACTTTCTACTACTGTTTAAGGAACCTATTTAATTCCTGTGGGAAGGGTGTTCAGTGTAAACACAGTCTGCATAACGTCCGTGCACTGAATTTAAGATTTCTACTAAAAAAATCCAAACCCCTTTCTACAGTTTGACAACTGCCAAAGATAAATTTTTCTTTTCATTAGCAAGACTCTATCTCCAGGTTGATATTAAAGGTATGAAGAGAAATTATTTGCCATATGTTAACTGGAAATATGTGCCTTCTGGCATTCATATGACCACTTCAATATCTTATGTTTCAGGAACAATTTGCTAACATGCTTGGCAAGAGCAAGGGAGCATGAAATGACTTGTCCCTACCCTCATAGCAATGGCAGGAGAGCCCACAGCTTGTGCTGGATCTATCATTTGCATTTCTAATAGCTGAATTCTAACACCTTCGACTCTTCCTCTGAAATTATTTACAACTGCCTGCAAGCATTTGTGGTTTTCTTTCTGACTCTTAACACAAAGGTGGACATTCTTCTAATTATAATTTCCAAGTTGCAAGTACTGCTCTGTTTCTGCAGCCACTAGGATTCCATCCAAATAATTCTGTGTAGCAGCTGCTCTACACTGATTTGGAAAAATACAGTGCTGCACTTTTGCATCCCAGGCCAATAAGTTACACTGGAATAATCCTGTCAATAACTGATGGCAGGGCAGGGTGACCAGCCAGCACCACCTTCTGGTAAATAGAAACAGAGCTAAGCAAGGCCCTGTCCTCCTGTAAAGCACTGAGTGAAGGAGGCATTGATCCATATCTGAGGAAAGTTTAATTGCTACTTTATAATCGTCATAAATTCATTCATTGCCATCTGTTTTCACTACAGCACATATATAGCAGAGAAGATTATCCCTTCATTTTCCTTCTATCTCCCTGCACTTCTGTTTCACAGAGGCTCTTCCTTTGTAAGCCTTTGAGGGCTTTTTTTATGGATTGTGGAATTATTCTGATTTTGGACCTGACTTTTGGACTCGGCATTGTTAACAGAGCATATTCTTAGTGTTAGCACAGACATTTGCTCAATGAACAGATCTCTACTGCCCGAGCGCGCTGCCCAACACCTGACCTCTCTCGCTTTCTGAGACCAGTTTGTGTAGCAAACTCCTGTGAAACTCCAGATACTCACCTACTCTTACTGCCTAATGCTCCCGTGTCTTCTGTCAGTCCCCAGCAGCTGGCACAGCAGCACAGGAGAGTATCTGAAGGCACCAGTCTAACACAGCCATCTATGAAGACACAGCTTCATCTGTGTGTAGAGCTCTGCTGAGCCCCTTGGTGTTGTATTGACTGCAGTGGTAGCACCAGTCTGCCAAAGCACGTTGAAGGTGCATACATTTACACCATACTTAAGTCATTAAAATGCTAAGAATACTGCATTTTCTGTCTTACGGTATTACTACTAATTGAACTGAGGTGACCAATTTTCGAACTGAAGAGCATGGATAACACATTTCTTTAAAGAACTGAAAAACGGCAGTCACACCAAAGAATCGAGTATCACAAACACTGAGATCTTAAATTAAAAAACCCAGATGGTGTGGCAAACTCTTTGGCAGCTACGCCTTTGCTCTGACTAACTGGAAAACTAATGAAATTGCATGTTTAATGATATTCCATTTTGCAAACCCTGTTTCTAATGTTTTCTTAGGGTTGCAGCAGACTCTGCTATTCATTTTAGCTATAATAGTAAATAAGGAGTTTTTTGTTTTGCCGTACATAGAGGTCTCATAAGCTTTATAAATAAAAACCATCTCTAGCATTGAAATAAAACCAGGAAACTTTTAGAGTGTCCCATCACATCTGGGCATTTTATTTTCAGATTAGCTGATTCCACTCCACAGAGAGGACATTTGCTTGCAATTAACTTAAATAACAAAGAAGACAAAAAGCAACTGCCTAAAGCAGATAGGTCTACAATTTGTGTGTGCCTCAAGTGGAAAATGTATGTAATCCATGCCGTTTTTCCCAGCAAATATAAATATACAAATATACAAACACTAGAACAAGCATTGCCTACTTAATACATTAGGCAAAGTAACTTGGTGTGCTGGTTTTGGCTGGGGTAGAGTTAATTTTCTTCCCCTTTGTTAGTATGGGGCTGTGTTATGGATTTGTGCTGAACACAGGGTTGATAATATAGAGATATTTTTGTTATTGCTGAGCAGCGCTTTGACAGACCCAAGGCCTTTTCTGCTTTCCATATGGCCACACTGGCAATGAAGTTGAGGGTGCATGGGAAACTGGGAAGAGATACAGCCAGGACAGCTGACCTCAGCTGACTGAAGGGCTATTCCAGGTCATATGACATCATGCTCAGTATATAAAGTAGCAGGGAAGAAGGGGAGAACATTCAGAGTGATGGAGCCCTACTTCTTGGGGATGGCTGAACACCTGCCTGCCCATGGGGAGCAGTGAATGAATTCCTTGTTTTACTTTGCTTCTGTGCACAGCTTTTGCCTTCCCTACCTGAACTGTCTTTATCTCAAACCATGAGTTTTCTACTTTTACTCTTTGGATTCTCTTTTCTCTCCCGCTGGTGGGGGAGTGAGTGCCTGTGTGGTATTCAGTTGCTGACTGGAATTAAAACACTACACTTGGAAAAACATTTGTAAAAGGCTTTTACAATTCACTTTCAACACACTCAGTTACTAATACTCCATTTATTTGATGGCCACAGGTGCAAGTAGAAGCAGTCAGAAGCAAAGTGCAACAGGAAAGGCCAACTCGTAGGAATTTTTAGGTGGAAATAAAGAAGGATCCTTTAGCACAAATTCTACTCTGACCTTTGCACTTTTGATACTCTCTTTTCATGTTTTTCTCTGTTTACCTATTAACTTAGACTTGAAAAAAATGAATCTTTACAGAAAATTTTGCTGGTTTTCTTGATATCCTAAATCTGAACCTTGGTGAACTTTGTCCAGCAGCAGCATCTGACTCCCTACACCTCTGTTGTACTGCCATAGCACCAATGGCAGCTTCAGGAGCTTCCTGTTCACCATCACCTAGTTCAGCCCTTGAGGCATCTATGTGGACTGTCCTACAGCCCCAGCTTGTGATACTTCCCCTTATCTTGGTGAACACAACAGGGCCTTTGGGAAATGATGATCTGACTCTTTTTCTTGTGTCAACATACTTGCACAGACATGCAAGGATGGACATGGGGGAGACTGTAAGGTGGAAGATGAGCACCTTCCAGCCACACTCTGTAGAGCCATGCTACTTTTCAGTCACAGAATAAAACATGTATTTGCATACACAGATGCAAGAGAAAAATAGAAGTTCACGTGTAATGATACTCCAAACCAACTAGTCATCACTGAGGGCCAGATGCACTGTGCACTATGCTACCATAAAAAGCACAATGAAATTTTATCAATCCTGATACAAAGAAACAAGATTCAATCTTGATTACTTCTATAAATGGCTTTCACTTTTCTACTTGTTTTGTTGGAAACTTTTCTCATTTTCCACACCCAGTAACAGTAAACTTCCTTTCCTACTCTCAGGACAGAAAAAATTGTTCACAGGTAGAAAGCAAATACTTGAGACAGTCAAGCCTGACATACAGTCAACAGGCTTGAGCAGGGACCAGAACTGGGAAATGACTGGAAGTATTTGTGTGGAGAAAAGCTTTAAGATTACACAAGCTTAAGATAAACCATTGGGATCAGAAGTCAGTTTTACTCCTTTCTCTTCAGTGATTAGGAATTTTACTTCTATTGTATACAGGAGAAAGTAGCTATCTGTACATTTTACTCGTTACAAGCAAATAAAACAACACTGTCTCCATGCCACAGAGATAAGTGTTCTGGCTCACTCTTCTCTGAACTAGATACTTGTCTATCAAAGCAACATAAGCAGTGCATATCTATGCCAGCTCATTTTCAGCAGTCAGACAGAACAGCTTGCATCCCTATACCTAAGCCTTCCCCCACCACAAAAACAAAGCAATCTTATCCATATCAACCATTAGGAACAGCCCATGGTCCATGGTGTCTCCTAAACCACCTAATGGCTGTGTGTGAAGAATGTTTACTGACCACTAAAATTGTACCAGAAAATATGCTAATATGTTGACATTTCAACCACCTTGTCTTTACCTAAGACCGAGCAAGAACAGGCAACCAGACCAAATGATTCATCCTTCCATCTCTTCAGATTAACTGGATAACTGACTCTTCACCAGACCACACAGTAAATGTTGATGCCGTTCAGCAAAGGTGGTGAAAGCTGTGGGGGTTGAATTTGAGAATATCAGTGTGAAATAGAAAAAGATCTGCCTGTAACTAACTACTGGAAGAAGAAATGGCACTGAAAATCTCTTTCTCATGTCTCTGCATGCTATTATAAACCAATGCACAATGAAAGGCATTCAGAGTCAGCTTTTAAAGTATTTTAGCTTTATTGCATATTGCCCTAAAGATATCTTAGTATAACATGGCATAAGTTTGTTGCCCATGACATTTATTTTAATTCCCACAATGTGGCAGATTGCTGTTGTGTCTGCAGTGCAATTCAAGGTGCAAATAAATGTTAATGTGCCGTATGCAAACAACAATTAAGTTTGCCATTGGCAGCGTAATTTGAAGCATTATTCAGGACACTTCTGGTCATGGCCCTTATTAAAAATGTCAGTTTTCAGTAAAGTATTTGCATGCATATGAACAGAAATAAAATGACAGAATTTTTTAAACTAGCATTGATTGGGATATGCTTAAACTTTTTTTGCTTATTGCTATTGACACCAGCATACACCTTCTAATCCTGACAAAATCTACCTTTATTAATGAAATATTAATGAAATATTGAATTATATACTTTATGAACAAGATGGACTTCACCATTAAAATAGTTTAGGAACCGGAATGTTAATTTTGTTTTTAAGTTCAGAATTTTACATCAAATTTGAGAAAATTTAGCTCAAAAAGAGTAAGTTTAAGTACTCAAAAAGAGTTCCTACAGTAAGTTTAGCCAAAATCCATGCAATCACTTCTTATTAAACAGACTCTTTGTCCAGAAAGTGTCTCTTAAACCAACACACTCATTGATTTCTGACTTCTTATGAAAGTCCATTCCAAGAAAAACCTCATTGCAACTGCAAAATATTTCTTGAAGCAGAAGAAAGGCTTGATGTGTTACTTAGCCAGCAAAATATATATTCTTACATGCTTTCTAGTAAGACTGAAGCAATTTGTTCTGTTAACCTCAGATAACAATATAAATCAATGCTCACAATGTTCAGTATACTGAATGCTAAACTAGACTATGCTAGCATGGATGGAAGAGATCTAAACTCAGGAATGAGGGAGAAAGTTGACAGATAGTGGTGTAGTCACCACAGTTGGTCCTACTATACAGCCAAAAAAAATTCAATTCAAATGACAGCAATAGAAGAGCATCAAATCCTGGAGGCTGTGCATCCCAAAGAAAGAAGTTGTTAGTAGTAGTTAGAAATGTAGTCAAACATGCAGTCTTCTCAGGCAGATGTACATAAAAGCTTGTACCTCATCCCCGCAGATTCTGGGATAAAACCAGTAAGAAACACATAATATACATGGCTGGTTTTGCCCTACCCCTATTCCTATTCACAGCCACACAGGGTTGCCTTGCTTGAAACACACAGTATTTCTGGGAGTGTTGTGCCATTCATTTCTCAGAGTTTACAGCAGTAACACTGCACCCCTTTTTGCTCAGCTTAGCAGGCGGCTCTGTTTGCTCTGCCCTTGGGGCCCCCCCAGAGCCAAGTGCACCCCCAGCTACCAGTGCAACAGTGCTGCCCACCCTGATCCCTTCTGTGAACACTGCCACATCATTCAGCTTTCAGGCTACTGAGCAAAGGCTCAAACAAGCTTTAGACATAGGAGCCTTTGAAGCTTTGTGCAGGGATTGGAGTGGGTGTCAGTAAAAAGAAAGAAGTGTGACCTCCTTCAGTCTCTCTCACGCTGTGGGCATCAAGGCAGAACATGTATTAGCCTTACAACTAATTTGTACAATAGCAGATCATAATGTTCTGATGGTGCTCTATGTACATTGTTCTTGAGGTGCCCTAAAGCAACACACATGTTCTAGCATAACCATTACCTTTAAAGACAGTTTCAAAAGCCTGTGGTGTATCAGCTCTCTATTGTTCCAGTCAGACAGTTAGGTACAGATAGCTGGAGCTTGCAGGGGTTCCTGATGGTCTTTCACTCAAGTGATGTGCACCAGGTCTCACCATTTATACTCTAAGAACAAGCTGTCACAGGTTACAACTGCCTTTGATGCCTGTAACTCCAAAGTTTATTAATATAGGTGAAGAGTAAAAAACGATTATTCAAATCACAACTCAGCTGTCTGAAGCTGTGACAGATCTCATACCTCACGATATTTCATTTTCCTAAGTAATCTGAGACCCTTGCAGACATGACACATGCCCGTTCTGTGCCGTTCTGTGATCCTCCCAGTCTTTGGACTGGAAATCCTTTGGATTTTAATTTGCATGTTGTGGTAAGCCAAGTAGGATGTTTGGATAGTCATCTTTCATTAGGCAAATAAAGTAGGTGTTTCCTGTTCAGTGGATAGCATCCTTTCCATTCATTGCTCACAGAGCTCACTTCAAGGAATGTGGAAGCTGAAGGCGTGGGTACCTGTTCTTCTCACCGCACGTAGGTGAACAGGTAAGTCCCTCCACTTCTTCAGATGTGAACCATGTGGACTGGAAGACAAGTGACCTGGATCTCATTCACTCTGCCGTATTTTTCTTTTCTTCAGACCTTATGTTTCTGTCAAGAGTGTGATTATTTCTTTTCAACATGGCCAAATGATTTTGTGGGGTTCCATGGAACTTCATCTCGAACCAAGTCTTTTGATTGGTTTGCTGCGAAGTTTTGTCTTTGTTTTTATCCCCATGGGATACATGAGCTGATGGATTGATCAAGGAACAAAGTGGCACCTGATTGTTCTGATTGGTGCAGAAAAAGACCTTTGAAAGACTCACTTTTTCACCAGAAAATAGAAGCAGGAAACAACCTTTTGGTTAATTAGACTGGGGAAACAATTAGTAAAATAAATGAAAGCAGTGGAAAACTCTTTCCATGGACAACTGTCTCTCTGTACCACTCTCATTAAATATTTCAGTACAGTTATTTTGTGTTCATGAAGGAAAAGAGGGATGTCCAAAGCTTTCTGCTCATGTTAGAGAATTTGTTGTAGAAAGAAGGGGAGGGGAAGTAATCTTTCTGTTTCTCCCTTGCTTAGTTCAAGTTAACTGTTTTGAAAAGTTATTTTTTACTTTTGATTAAGCCTCCATAAAGTTCTTGATCAATCTGAATATTTCTTTCTTCTCGAGTTGAAATTATTCTTTTTGTTTTTTAAAAGTAATTTATTTAAAATTAGCCCACCCTTTCAGAAAATAAAAAAAAAAATGAATCTGAGATTTTGGAGATTGGATACCTGAACTGAAATCCATCTGTCTGCAAATCTGTGGAAATTCTCTAGGGGCAAAAAGTTATCATGAACAGGGGAGTGAACAATCACTGTTTGAACCTCATCCCCCCAAAGGATGCAGAGAAGACCTCTTCTGAGCCTGATTTTCAGCCTTCCACTTCAGAAACAGAGGCTGACACCCTTAAACACAGAGCCTCTCAAGTCTCTTTAAGTGAACATGATGGGAAGAGATACTATCTTGTCAATGCAGCATCTGAACATAATACATGTATTTGTTATTCCTGTTCTAGGTAGTCTGGGATTACAGATTGCACACTTTAGTCTTACTTGGTTCAATTTTTGTTACTTAAACCAAAGTTTCTGCCACAATAACCTACCATAAAAATTCCTTCACCCTGTTTCATAGAATCATATTGCTCTTGGTATCTCTCTGTTCACTTCTGAAGAAGATGCTGCATGTTATCTTCTTTAAATCTGTGCAAAAACACAACCTACAATGATGACTGGAAGCTAGAAAATTACTTCTGGACCCCATTCTCAATACACATACAATAGAGAGTTCTCTAGCAGCTATAAGAAAGACAAAGCACAGGGCTGATTCACCTCACCATCAGAGACTTCTGCCATGGTTTTGAAGCTGATTCCTACATAACTGAAAAACAAGAAATTCTACCAAAATGAATGAATACAAACTTTAACACAAAGATAAAAATGGTCTGCTTATGGCATTTCTTCCATTTCCTTTCCAGTAGACTCTGGGGTTTTGGCCTTGGGTTTTATAATGGTGTCGGGTTATATAAATTAATTTTCACTTTTCAAAGGAAAAATTCTGTCAACAGTGTCAATCAAAAGGTAATTTGAGTGGTGTGGCTCAGCCTCTGACTCTGTTCTGCCTCTTTAAAACATACCAAATCAAATATACACAATCCAGCATATTTTTTTCTTATCATTTTTCTGAATTTACTCTACCACACATGAACATTATTAAACATCTCAAATTATCTTATACTTGGTAATGATGACGAATATCCCCTTTTGGTGATGCTCCAACAACTGGATCCTAAACCTAATTTGCGTTTCTTGCCTTGTCCAAGAAGATGTTAAACAACTAGCTCTTTCTCATGGGAAATCATCTGAAAAAAAACAACTGCAGAGAAGTTCCTTTTGGATGTGTAGGGAGATGTTCTGCAGAAAGAAAACTGTAACCTCACTTTTCTCTTAGCTGGAAGGTAGTGGAGTTTGCAATGCATGAATAAAGTGCTTATGAAGGCTCAGCCAACCGAAATCATATTCTATCCTTCCCAGTTATAGCTGTATCTGAGGGAAACCAGGTCAGCTCCCTCTGTTCCTTTGGCAGGTGAACAACTTGTTCCGTCCTTTTTCTGTTGTTTGTTTGGAAATCAAAAGGAGCAATTTTCAGAAAGGAAGCTGATCGTGTATGCATTAATCATAGCAGCTTCTGGGGGAATCTCCTCTGGGGCTGTACAAGGAGAGGAAAAGTAAGTACCTGCTCCAGGAAGCAAGCCCTTCCGGAGATGCTACAAAGGCAAGTCAAGGCAAACTGTTGCCTTTCTGGTGAGGATAGGCTGAGGAAGACCTTGCTGTAATGCATACCAGCAGTGGAACTTGGAGTAGTATGTGTAGGGTAAGAGTTTTCAGAATATTTCAGTTCATAAGTTACAATCAGGGGCCACTGGGATTTTCCAAAGCATTGGAGCAAATCTGGTGCTTTACACTTGCTTACTGGAAATTCTTATCTTGTTATTCCAATGCCTCAGAACTTTCAAATCTGGCTGATCATCTGAGCATTATGTACTCACAAATGCCCAGAGATAAGTGGGAAACCTTCCTTAGATGTAGACCCATGTTCACAGGCTGAATCACAAGGCAGCTCACTCAGACAGGTTCCCTCTCTGAGCACATGAGCCCATTGCCATTAATGTTGTACACTGTGACACGTGAGAGGACAGGTTGAGAGGGTTTGAAGAAATACCATCAGTTTCTTCAGGCAGTGAGGCTAGGGCACAGCACTAAAAGAAATTTAAGTCTCAAGTGTGTATCCACAGTTTACAAGTTAAAAATTGAAGTTAAATTAAAATTGGAAGCTCAATATATCTCTCTAGGCTTCAGAGGCTTGGGTATCTTAATCTTTCACACATGACACATAGTTGTCATATATGTTCTAGTGGCACTTGAGGGAATGCTTTAATGGTTAACATGGTGGTGGTACTGGGTTGACAGTTGGAGCTGATGATCTTAAAGGTCTTTTTCAACTTTAACAATTCTATAATCCAACAGAGTGTACCTAAGTGGTGACAGTCTCATTTTTTCTCACCCACACATAATTTTTTCCATTCATTCTTCCATATTCTTATTATACCATTCTTGCTCACCTTCGATTTACCCTTTGGCTTCCAACCATGTTTTTTTGCCAGTACCATAACAGAGCCAGAAGAGCTTAAGCTTAGAATAATGTAGTGAATAGTGTTAGGGGCTGGTAAAATGATAGTTCAAAATATGTTCTCTGGGAGTAAGAAGAAGTGTATTTACTGCTGTCATCATAAGCGACAACTATTCTCACCTCAAAACTCCTGACTACTGACAGAGATACCACCACATTATCCCCTGCGGAGTTCCCTGTGGCAGATGAATGATTTGCTGAGGGTTGCTCAAAGAATCATTGTCCAAGGAAATAGCAAAAGTGGTTTTAATACGAATTTGCAAAAGTACAACTTTAAAAAGTTTGATGGCAAGGCTCCCTCTGTTAGTTACTACATAGATGAAATGTACAAAGGAAAATCAAGTTAGAATTGAGCTAGAATAATTTACACAAGAACCAAGCACTCAAAAGGGCAAGGGGGACTGAGCTCCCATTGACTCTCCTGATTTAGCTGGAGCTTAGGTGCAGCTAGGTCCAACCTTACTCTCAGACTTGAACAGTGATTTATGTCTAAAGGAATTAGCTGCATGGATTTCATTGGTATTGATTTACGACACTCTCAGCCACCAGACTGTAATAATCTGTTGTGAATAAGGTATCTCTCCACCTTGTGTACAGAAGGATCTTTCAGTCTTGAGTAAGGAATCTCAAACCTTGAGAGACATCTCAGCTCAAGGGGAGAGTCACTGGAGTGCAGTACAGTTGCAATTTAGAGGGAACTCCATCAGACTCATACAAAGATCTCTGGTTTTGCCTGCACCAAACTACTGCACATTTGGTTAAGGGGTCAACTGCATCTGTCAAATCCCCTTCCCACCACTCTGCACTGACCACAGCAGCACTGCTGGGAAACCACAGAGGTTCAGATTTTACTTGGACTTCAAAATACCTTAAATTCATTACCACTGCAACCTGAAACTCGGAGCAAGTCACAAAATGTCCAAGGCATTCTCATTTTTAGGAGAATTTTGTGTTCCTCTTTTTCTTTCTTTTTTTTTTTTTTAAAGATATATGTTTGAAGGTGCCCTTGCCCTTCTAATTGTGCATGGTCACATATAATCACTGTAACCACTGTTTCAAGATTGCTGCGGTTTCATATCACCATTAATCAATCCAACACATATTAACTAAGTACTTTGTTCTGCTCTTGCATGATTTATTAGGTCTTCCTTCATTAATGTGTTTGATCAGAAAACTAATTAAACAATGAACTGTGACAGTAACACATACTTTGCATCCATTATTAAAAACAGGTTTCTTGGAATAAAAATGTGGTAATGTGAATTGAGTTACCATGGGCTACACTTTATTTCAAATTATCCCAGCTGTTATTAGTACTAATCCTTGGCTTTCCCATTTATTAGCAGATATGACAGTGCTGAAGACGAGCATACTAAGTTTGTTTCCAACACTAGTACTTTAAATATCAATAAATAAGGAGTGAGTTCCTAGATGTGAATTGCTATACAGGTATATTCTACGTATTATCATATTTTTGAAACAATGTAAGACCTTATTTTTCATCGTTATTGACTGTCTATGAGTGTACTCATAACACGTCTTGAACTTGATATGTTGAACAACGAAGATATCAGTAATATCTCTATGAATAAAGCAATATTTAGGTCC
>WEIV01008511.1:1043-13851 GCA_013390005.1 Calyptomena viridis | reverse complement strand
AAGTAAGTCAACAGAAATCTTGGGAATTTGGGGAAAATAGCATTGACCATTCTCTGGTATTTATAATTTTTTTTTTATTTTATGTTATGAATTTCAATCCATAAGCAAGTCTATAATTTAAAGTCCTACTTTGTATACCAAACATAGCACAGTCACATCAATAATTACTTTTTACAAATATCCTATTTATTACTTTTCAAATGTGCTTACTGTGTAAAACTGAGTTTAGAATCAGCATGTGTTCTCCTGATGAAATGCAAATGATTCAGTTATGCAACACTAAAAAAATATTTGGATCTAATCAGACCCAATCAAATCATCTTTGCTATCAATAAATTAATATTATTGTCTCAAAAAAACCCAGAAAACAAGGAAACCAGGGAAGAGAAACTCTAAAAGTTGTTTTCTTATTTACAGATTTAGTTTGGACTTGCCCCTTGCACATGTTTTCTTTCAGACACAGCACTTACTACCATCAGTGCTCATGGAAAACCAACTCCTAGTAAACGTGCACGGAATAGTATCTTCATATTTATTAGTATAATTTTTTTAAACACATAAACCAACACTGAACTATAATTATTTTACAGTACCACAACAGAAAGTACCTTCTTTATGGTATTTTTAGAGAGGAATAATGCAAAAGCTACATTTAATTTTTCCAATGAGACAGTCCCTTGGAGTCACTTTTGAAAGACAGATATAAACTGTACTCATTCCTTCCAGCTCCTGCAGGGGTTAATGTTCATACCCAAGAACACTTACGGGACATGTAAGTTAATTTACCTCAAACTAGTTGATGTCCCCTCCTACTCTAACTCAGGCATGTGCAAGAGTAACCAAGATTTCTGTTTCAGTCAGTTTCCTAAGGAGTGAAAACATGGTGAAGGTAGTTTTCTGGGGACCAATTACTTTTAACACAGGATATTTACAGGTTTGAACATAAAGTATTTCATTAGAGAAAATGTGAATTGAAAATTACTGTTTGGAGTCTACTATCATTAACAGTCACTGTTTCTGTTCAATTAAACATGCCCAGAAAGAAGGTTGTAACTACATTTTATTGTGGAAATACCTGGTCTCCTACAAATGTGAGTGAATTTCCATTGGGGCTTTATGCTGTATTTATGATATAATAAAACTATTATGTTTTCAATTTTCATGTAATAATCCTTTGTATTCATACACAGGGAACATACTCCCTTTTTATACGAAAGACGTCCCAGACACTCCATGACTTTTATAAGTGCTTATTTTTCCATGACTGTATGATGTGTTTATATGTACAGTCATAAAAGATTGATGTAGGATTTCAAGTCCTTCAAGAGGATTTTGATGAGCTTTTTTAAGTGATCTGTCCTTTCAGGGTTCTTTCAGCTATTTTTTTTAAATGAAGAAAATAATATATTTCGGATTTTAGTGAAGTATATTTTGCAGTGAAGCACAAAGTAAACAAACATTTTCTAACAAACAAAAGCAAACTAAATGACTTCCAGAGAAACATTTTTTTAATATTTTAATTCTGACATCAGTAGCACTTATTAGCTATCAGACATTTAAACTAGTTGTTTTTCCATTTGTATATGCTACTTGTGTATGTTTATTGAAAAAGTTTCCCTTCCTCTAACACAGGCACCTAACTGCACATATTAATTCTGAATTAAAAAATAGTAGAAGTATAAGGTTTACACTATAGTATCCTTTATACTTTGAAATACCTTCTTCACAGGCCAGGCTATTGAAACAATGCTTAATCACTGAGCAGGATTCTACTCAACCTGGGTGAAAAGAGTGTCAGAATATTATCCTAACAGTCCCAGAACAAATATTATTTTCTAGAAAATGAAACATTATACCAATATAAAAAAATAACATTTGACATACACTTAGTCATGAATTGCAGAAGGCAAACATAATGCCTAAACCCATCAAATGTGTAATGAGATTGGTGTTCAAACAATGAGAGCAGACATTACCAAACAACACAGAGAAAGGTCAAAGAAACAATGGTATCAACAAACTTGCAAATCATTTAAGCAAAAACTAGTTTAACACAGCAATTTAAATAAAAACATGTTATCAAACACAGGATTTCTATGTTTTCCTTTAAATGCTTGCTTCCACTACTTGCTGAATAGAAATACTGAATTGCCAGCTGAGATCAACTTTGCATTATTTTTCTTAATTATCACAAATGTGTTCACCAACAAAGCCAAAAATACATCAAAATAAAAGCTAGAGTTTCCCTTTTGGAAGCTGAACTTTTTGGATTAGGAAGTGCAGCATTCCTTGGACAATCCTTTAATTTTTTCCCCCATACTACAAACATTTCAGTTTATTTCTAAAAGTGGTATAAATTCACATACACACAAATTGCTGGTTTGATAATTACTGTCTGGCTTTCTACTTTCTCTCCAGCGTCCTGCTCCCAGTTCATCTATTTCTTGCAGCTTCTCAGAATTCCCTCATAGAGGTAATCAGGACAATTTCTAAGGCTCACTATTGGCTTTGGTACAAACCTCTTGAGAAAAAGCAGTATTTGATGCAAGCATCAGCAAACAGCATAAGATGGATTGATTTTAAATTTACTCCAAAGGAGTAAATAAGCTCATCATTTCAAAATGAGGATATGGAATGCTGATTTTTGTTTTGCTGATTGTTTGTTTAAGATGGAACTTACCTTTTTCAACTGTGCTTCCAACTTACTACACTCTTCTTTCTTTTGTTCTATGGCTATTTCTAAAGACTTAAGTTTGGAGTCTCTTTTCAGCCCTGCTGATGCCAATGAAGATGCATGTTCTTTGAGATCGATTAAACTAGACTGCAAAATGACCAAAAGTAAAAAGTTAATTCCTAGTTACCAGGACACTAACTTATTGCCAACTTAGCAATCACTTGGATCCTGTTCCCCCTCCCCTTCCCCAAAAAGAGTTGATGCAAAGATAAGCATTGATAGCAAAAGACACCATTTTATGAGTACAACCAACTGGAACCACAGGAGCTGGAATGCAGTGAAACACAAAAACATCCATTTTACAGATGAGCTGATGTTATGTTCTGGAGGTACAAACACTTTGAAATCTGTTGCTCTAACTGACAGAGACAGAAGCAGCAACAGAATATTGGAGCCTAGTGGAGTCTTACATAAAGGACAAAGATAATGACACACAACTATGTAAAAACTGAAGCAATACTTTATGCACAAATAAGGACTGTGAAGAATGCTTAAGAAAACAGCAGTTCAGAAGCTGACCACTGAAGTGGCAGAATTTCAGAACTTGAAAGGATTCAAGAGTAATCCTAATGCACTTTCTTTCATCATAACGACAGAAAAAGTAGAAATTTTATGAAAAGACTGACCTCTTTTTCTGTCAGTTCAGCTTGTAAAGCATTAACTTTCTCCTTCAGGTCTTTGTTTTCTTTTTTATAAGATTCAATTTCTTCAAGTCTTTCTCTGTCATCTCGATCCCTTTGCTCCTTCAGACGCTCTATTATTCTTTCCTAAGAAGGGAAAAAAGTTGCAAAATGGAAAAGTTGGGAAGACAGAATAACACTTCTTTCCATTATGTAGCACATAATAAAAACAACGTTCAGAAGAAGAGGATGACTGAGTTAATGACATTAAAAGTCAATGCCAGACTTCTTTGTATTTCAAAATCAGAAGATCAAGCATTTAAAACCTTGATAAGAGTAACACAGTACAGGAACTTCATTGAAGATCAATATTGATATGAATATGTTTGTTTTTGTGATAGATATGGAAAGTTATTCATCTCATTAATGTATTTCATGTATTCATAAGTGATTGAAGTCAGGCCATGACCAGTTTCCTCAGAGAGGCCATGACTGGTTCACTCAGCTTGCACATTATTATGTAGCCTCTACAGTGCTTGCAAAAGTTGTAAGGGTTCCAAATCTAATTAGAAATCAATCACTTGCTGACTATCAACAACTTATAGTTTACATGTATTATATTTTGAGAGGTCAAAAAAAAGTTGTCCATGACACACAAGAAAAGTACCTTGATACAAATTAGGATATCCAAAGGAAGATTTCTAATTAACAGTAACACTACATACATTTAAATTCAATCACGTTTTAAAATATTTTGCTGACTTCCAATTAGTCTCTTAAGATTTGCTGAAAATAATCAGTCATCAATTGGGTGATGAATTCAAAGGGTAGAAAGTAAAAAATAAATATACTAGCATGGTTTTATTAAGCTTTGATTATGTTCTTCAAAATCACATTCTATCAATACTTGAAGGATGGAAATACTAATCAGAGAGAAATATATAAGATACGATAACCACTAGAATCGCATTTGAATTGGGAACAGGTCAATTTAAGTGGAGTATCAGGGGAATTACCAGTATATCATTTTGAGAGTGGTAGTCAGGGGGAGAGTGGAAGTAACATCATTCAGGAAAATACCTACTAACATCATTCAAAACTACCTACTGACTGCTGAAGTTCTACAATACCAGCGGTATGGCTCAGGTAGAACCATCAGCATACATTACATCCTTGTCTTTTAACTGGAGAGACATGGATTTGACAGTTGGAATGGCTAAGGAATTGGCTGGAAGGTCACACTCAAAGTGCTGTGGTCAACAGCTTGGTGTCCACATGGGGACCAATGATGAGGGACATTCTCAAGAGTGGGTATTAGGACCGACGCTATCTAACATCTTTGTTGGTGACACGGACAGTGGGATCGAGTGCATCCTCAACAAGGTTACCAGTGACCCCAAGCTGTGTCCAGCAGTCCCCAATTGTCCAGCTGTGACAATTGCTGGAGGGAAGGGATGCCACCCAGAGGGACCCTGACACGCTTGAGAAGTGGGCCTGTGTGAACCTCATGTTCAACAAGGCCGAGCACAAGGTCCTACACGTGGGTCTGGGCAATCCCAAGTACAGACGCAGGCTGGGCAGAGAATGGATCGAGAGCAGCCCTGAGGAAATGACTTGGGGATGTACGTTGGTGAGAAGCAAAATGTGACCCATCAATGTGCACTTGCAGCCTAGAAAACCAAACATGTCCTGGGCTGCATCAAAAGCAGTGTGAGCAGCAGCTCGAGGGAGGGGATTCTGCACCTCTATCCTGCTCTGGAGAGACTCCACGTGGAAAAAAACTGCATCCAGCTCTGGAGCCCTCAACATAAGGACATGGACGTATTGGAGAGAGCCCTGAGGAGGGCCATGGAGAGGATCTGAGGGCTGTAGCAACCTTGTCTAGTGGAAGGTGTCCCTGCCCACAGCAAGGGGGTTAGAACTAGATGATGGTTAAGGTCCCTTACAACCCAAACCTTTCTATGGTTCTACAGGATACTAAATGTCTTCAAGGTTATTCCTAATAACAAATAACATAAATTCTTAATCCCTCCAATATTATCATTAAAATGCCAGCCTCCACTAAAAGGAATAATTTAATAACCATTCATATTCCACCTAGTTATATTCAGACTTAATTTTATACCAATTCCTTCTTGAAGATTTATTTACCCAAATGATTTTTTCATCTATAACAAATTAAACATAACACTATTTCATCTTTTCAATGAACAGCATAATTTTTTTTCTCAGTCAATCACAAAAGAAGACTAATTTATCTGTCAGCTGCATAAGGCTAAATGTCAAAAACGTGTTAAAAGGCCCTAATACACCATGTTTTACTTGATTAACAGCTAAGTTGCAGAAATCCCAACAATGTGTTCTTGTTTCAGTCTTATTTGCATTGGCGAGCTTTCCTTAGGCACTAATCTGGGACCTCACAGGTCTAATCTATTTGCACTTTATCACAGAAGCAGGAACTGAATTGCCACAGCATATAGCTCTATTATCAGACATACTCCACTGCTTATCTGCTGTATGCTGCTACAGTAGGACCAACTTTATAAATATCAGCTTCATGAAAGCAACCTCTTGAGCTGCTTTGGGCCAGTCCAAGAGCTGAGATATTCTTTGAAAAGTTTCTTGTTATAACATCAAGGAAGCTGATAGCACTTTTGCATAGTCTGATTTTCAAACTTTTTTTTTAATTGCAATGCAACCTTTGTGATTATTAAGAATTTGCAGTGCTTAGGAGAGGCTCTCAGAATAAATAACAAAATGAATGTTTTGCAATTAAGTTCTAAAATGCACTCAAATGTGATTGAAGTTGATTTGTTTCCGATTTCTGACAAGAGGACAAATTATATCAGCAATACTGTCGGAAAAACACAAAGATTAAAAGGAGTCCATTTCAGGAAAAATTGACATTGTTTTATGATATCTACATTTCTCATTTCATGTTACCCAAATACTTAATCACTAAATACGGAAGAAAAAGAAAATCTGAGACAGATACTTGGGAAAGTCTATTTTCATAAAGAATAAAGAGACATATTTTCTAATTCAGAGCCAAAATTTCAATCTATTTTCAAGTACAACGCAGGAAAAACATAAATGCTCAAATATTTGAGTTTTGGACTTTAAAAAATAGCTTCATAATTCATTCATATAATCATACTTTAATTTGTTTTTATTCCAATAGAAAGCCACCCAACTTTTATAAGTAACGATCCCTCTAGAAGTGATTGAAACAGTCACCAGAAATCACAGCACAACTCAGCTTCATGGCACCTCTCAAAAGCAATGCTTTCCAAATGATACTATTGCCTTCATCAGCTGCAAAAAGTCAGAAACCTCCATGGCAGAGGAAAACATCCCATGGTATTTATTGTAAACGTGTTGGATCAGGCTGCAAACACCAAAGGAACGACTGCATTCCTGGCTGACTGCATGCAAGCAAAGTGACTACTTTGTGCAGAATTCAACTTCAGAGACCCCATGTGAGTTCCAATCCATTCCACTCATTTGGAAAAATCACTAAGCACACCAATTCTTTTAAAGAGTGTCTGTTCATATATATCCATGCAATTCCAAGTGAAGTAGACATGAACTGCAAAAATGCATTTCAGAGAAGTATCTAAGCTTACGTCATTTTTCTAGAACATTCAAAGTAGCATCATTTATTGGATTTGAATCTTTATTTCAGGTATCAAGTAAAGCTTGACACCAAATTTCCATTCCATCAGGGTCTCTAGTGTTGTCCAATTTCAAGTTATCATACACACAAAGAAATTCTATAACACAACTTTTAAACAAACTGTGGAACTATCCTAACAACAAGATTCAAAAATAATGCATCCTGAGTTTAGGAAAATGTCACAATTTTTATGTCTGAATAAATATAGAATATTAGAATATTTTCAGATATATAGAAGACTTCTTCAAATTATAAATGCTTTACATGTAGTTATTAGTTGACATTTATTTCAAATGAGTTTAGAATGGTACTGGTACAAAATGCATTTGAAAACTAATTATGCCTAATAAATTTGGGCTAGGTTTTAACTCGGTACTTCTTAATCCTTTGTATTTGTGGCAGTGAGAAGACAATTATACATGATCTATTCAATAGTTCTACACTAGCTACCTCTACTATGAACTCTGGCGAACTATCACTAATTTCATATTTTCAGCAGAAAAATAACATTAAAACTGGAGACAGATTGCAACTTAGCAAATTACCCCAGCTAAGAAATATCACATAAGTGCATTTTCTCTGAAGTGCTGCAGATACAGCTGAAGCAGAAAATGGGATGCAAGGTTTTCTTTGGCTTTTGACAATCTATTTCATGCTCAGTTGCACAGGAGAACTGGCAAGTCTGCAGTGTGACAGTCATGCTTTCCACACTGACAACTGTGGATGGGGGTTAAAAAACTGTTTTTAAAAAAAAACTCTTAGCTGCCTCCATGGGCATTTTGGGAAACTGACTAACCCATAAAAGATAGTTTACAAGGAGGAAAAACAGATTAAAAGGTACTTTGTGTCATTTTTTATTAATATGCTGTGAAATTGATGAGCACTGTGTCCAGATTTGCAGTGAACGATTACGAAAACATGTGTAAATTTACTATATAAATGCTCTATGCTTATCCATATGAAGCAAAAGTATTGCCAACTTTTTTTTACACTGTTGTTGACCAAGCAAATGCTAGTAAGGCAATTAAAAGCACAAGAAATCAAAAATCCAACATGAACATTGTATGTGTTAGTGCCAACACCACAGTGGCATTTTAAGGTCATATAAAGTCATAAATACCTTCATAGGATTACACACTGCAGAATGGCACATATTACTTTAATTAGTCACACTCACCTGTTCACATTTAAGTGGTATGTATTAAGATCTGTGAGCTGCAAAATGTGGATACTTGTACTAATTTTTGGGGCATATAAATTCACTTGCATTACCTCGTATTCAAACTTAACTGAAAGAAGAAACCTGACCTCACTGAAACTGGCAGGAATGTTGGCACTAATTTAAACAGTCCAGATTTATCCCTTCTGCTAGGTATTTTCAAATTAAAGGGAAAGCGGGAAAAAAAGTAATTCTCAATTATTTTTTTAATGAAACACAGTTTCCCTTGTAAACGACGTGTAGGAAACCACTAGTGCCAACAGCAGGCCAAGGTAATAGTAGGTACAACCATTTGCTCTTGGCTCTTCAGTTAGGCTTTGCTTCATGGACAAAAGAACAGGATAATTAAGAACACAAAGACAGGAGAATACCAAAACTCTACCTTCTTTAAGTCAGGGGTCCAAAGTCTTCAGATCTTTCAGGGATCATTCAACCTAGTGACTAAGGGAAAATCTTCCCATGTCCTGGGCCATTTTCTCTGTGACCATTCAAAAGGACACCCTTTACCTCCAAGTGCTGTGTCAGTCCACCAGCCAGCAGTCACTCCCTGCTCATCCTCCCAGAACAGAGTCACCTGCTTTCCTGACAAGGCCCATAGGGTTTGTGACAGGTGCCAGATCAACTCAAAAAGACATTTCCTGGACACAGTTCAGCCACAAGAGCAGCACACGATGCTGTTCGTGAGAAAACATTACCTTTTCCGACAGAGCTTCTTCTAAGGTTGCTAGTGCTGTGTCAGTGTTACTAGAATCCGTCTGCAATGACTTCACTCTGTCTTTTAGATTAGTTAGTTGTTTGTCCTTGTCCCTAAGTTGCTCCTGTAGATTTTCAATCTGAAAATAAAAACAGATTATAATAGTCATCAAACTTGTTTTAACACTCCAACTGGAACTTGGGTGCTGAGTGTATATATATCACACATACAATATTCTCAAGTTTGTACCTGCTATAATATCAACTTCTATCCTTTCTATTTTGTTTTCCTTTGATAAACAAGTATAATTTTCTAATAAATTATAGGAAAACTCTCAGTTTAGTCAGGTATCTTATTATTTAAATATTTTCTGATATCAATCACTTTAGTTTAAGGTACTGCATTATCTCAGTAATTCAAAGTATGTCTGGAATTACCTCTTTAGTTTATTCTAGTTGCAATAAGAAGGACAAAGAAAGGGCGAGGCAAAGTGCGTTGAGAGAGCCTTAAACTGAGGAAAAGGAAAGATGATAATCTGCCTCCCTGAAAACCTCTACTGCCACGATGCCCTGCTGGAAAGAAAACTCACCTGGACAGAGATCAGGATGTTTATACTTCAAAAACCCCAAACCAGAAACAAACAAAAACCCTCAAAGGCCAGCATTTCCATTCACTGTCTTCATCTCCATGAAGATTTGAGTACGTCACTCTATTTTGGGTATGTTAACTGCTTTAAACAGGTCTGGTTTTTCCTCTAGAAGGAAACATATTTTAACATATTGCTTTAAACATATTGCTAAGGTACCTATAAACACTCTGGTTTGTTAAACAGGTCATGATTTATAATAGTTAAATCAGAAAGATTTAGCACAAAGCACTCGCTGGACAATGTGGAATTTGGAAACAAACTCAAATAAAAGCTCAGTTTCTGATGATAATGGCAATCCTTTTCTGTGGCTGTAAGGCACTATAATTTTTTGGGCATAATGCAGAGAGGACATGTGTTATGTCATATGTGTCAAATTTCATTAATTGTCAGAAGAATCAACCTCTCTTCACCCTACACTCTCAGTCCCATTCACTATTATGCCACCGGCACAAGCCCAAGATTTGGCCCTTAAGATTTCACACAAACAAATGGTAACAAGAAAATTAACTAGTCTATTATTTTAGTATGTCACTCTATATAATATGAGAAAATATGCCAAAATCCATAGAGTATCATTTGGTCAAAACTGGTTCTAAAGAGTTGTCAAAACTTAGACAAATTATTACTGTCAACAGAGATTCATATTCTTACTTTCATCATGATTTTCCACTTTGGATCACATTCTCTTGCTACTGCAATGAATGACACTTTGCTGTTCATTTCAAAATGTAATTACTTTTTTTTCTCATAGCCAATATCATTTTCATTTAAAAAACCTCAGATTTTAACAGAGGCAGGATCTTTTATGACTACTGTAAAACTGTATTTAAAGATTGCTTTTCAAACCTCAACTTGAATTCAATGCATGTGCAGCTCTGCAGAAGTCAACAGTTATATCAATAAAAATTTGATCTCTATACGCAAGAATGTACTACCATAATCAAACACCTTTAATCTGGGGCACACTTTTGTAAAAATTCTCCTCCTACTCCATTATACATGTGCAGGAAAAAAATCCTGAAGTTTTGACAGCATATATATCTATAATTAACAAGTCATAAAATCCACAGTACAGCTGTGTGCACTGTATAAAGTGTGTTTAAATAAATTTAAATTTGAAAATAGCTTAAGTAAAAATTAAAATAAACATTAAAGTAAAATTTGTAAGTAAATTTGGAGGATCACCTTCCAAATAGAAATTCTTACAGTATGGCAAATACAAGTATTGTACCATTTTTCTTTTGTTTGGTTTTTTTATTTTTTTTATATACAGTTTGGTATGTCCAATTGCTACTATGAGCCAAAGATTCCACTTGCTGTGTAAACTTTAAAATACTAGAGAATATATAGCAAGGTTTTTTTGGGAAGACCTGACATAGAATAGCTCACTCTTTTAAATGACCTCTCGTAATATTTTTCTTCATGTGTATATTTTATACAGATACAGAAATATGATACATGTGTTAATGAGTTAAGAACTTTTTATTTTATGGCATGTGTATTAGTCACATCTAAAATTACATTAGCTGGCATTCAGAGGACTGCACACTACGTTTCTTTCTTTCCTTCATCCAAGTATTAATGATTCCAACAACTACCTCATGACACCCTGTGGAATACTTAAGCAATTGCACATTTCAGCTTCACCAAAACAAATTCTCAAGTAAAAGGGAAATAAAACAGGAGAGTGAATATTGATTACATGTTCTTTGAAACAAAGTTAAGATCTGGTCCTTTATTATCATCAGCTTGACCTACCAATTCTAGGCACCCTAAATTAAAGTACTTATTTCCTATGCACAGTGCTTATCTGAATTCCACAGCATTTACACGATTTCCTTCCTCTTAAAACTAATTTAAAATATGATCCAACCCTTAACCAAGAAAACATGTTCTAAAATTATTCAGCATTTACAAAATTCTTTTCTCAGAGGTAAAGAGAACAGGCAGTAAATTAAAAACATCCCCATTGAATCACAACTGCTTTAAAATAAGTCACTCCCATTGAATTAGAACTCCTTTAAAATAAGTCATTCAATGCATAGTCTATAGACAAAATAAAAGGAAAGGATCTGATTATTCCTCTATCTGTGCTATATAAACTTGAAGGAAATACTTTGATGGGCACAGAAGCACACTGGGGCATGTGAAATCAGAATCAGTACCACAGAGTATTTGGTTGTTGGGAAGGGCTCAGAATTAGCAAAGCCCTGCTAATACAGACAAGACTATGACCAGTCAATGACAGAGTTCTCTCAAAAAGATTACAGGAGACAAAGAGATCAAGGAGTCTCACATGCTAAAATCTTGGACTACAAGATACGATTTAGTTCTTCCTGGGTTTTTTAAGCCCAGAAAGAACAACAAACCCTCAGGTAACCTCTGTCATTCTCCAACATATATATTTGGGTACAAACATATGCGTAAGGATACAATTCAACNGCCATATACTTAAATTTAGCTGCATGTATTTTTCCTTTCTGCTCTGTATTTCAGTTCTAAACAATTCAGACAAAAACTATCTTGTAGCACTGTTTTTTAATCCTAAAATTCATTTTTCTCTAGTCTAAATTTCTCTAGGCAGAAGCCTTTGAGATTTGTGCCATATTAAAACATAGNTGTCGAATAATGACTTTCAAGCATGCCTGTATTCAATTTGTGACAGGGACTGTTAACACTTTAATACTTAAGCACTTGGACTTTTTTCTGTTAGTGTGAAGTTTTGTCAACATGTATTTCTTACCTCTGTAAACTGCTGTGTCCCTGTGCCACGATGAAAAGATACTGCTCTGTTCTTCCTGCGTTTCAGAAAGTGTGCATATTCCCAGAGCTTAAGCCAGACTTTACTCCTTCTTTTAAAACAATACCCTTACAGATAAATGTCTTTCCTATGAGACATCCTGTCAATAAACCTCAAGTGCTAATCTTGTCACCTTTTGGCTACAGTCTCAGGAATGCTTATTAAATACTCAAGGGATTAAATTAAATCTCACCGGCAGACAGGCTTTAAAATTCACAGTAACCCAAGTTCTCAAAAGAAAATTCCTTTCACTATCAAAATTAAGGTACTATACTATGGAACTTGCAAGAAAATTATATAATCACAGAAAACGTTCCAGGCTATTACAATTTGCCTTTCAGAGATGTACATAAAAGTATAAGAGAGTTTAAGACCCCATAAGACAGAATTTATCCAAGATTTCTTAGGCCCAGCTA
>WEIV01008509.1:80513-97316 GCA_013390005.1 Calyptomena viridis | reverse complement strand
GCGGGGCCTCCGCATCTTCGTGGGATGTCCTGTCAGCTGTGTAGGGAGAGGCACAGGGTCCCTGTCACTCACAGGTCAGCCAGTATGAAGAGCTCAACGTAGGTGCGGTGCAGGAGGTCGATGAGGGTGCTGAGACGGTACCCGGGGCCCATGGGAGCCATAATGCCACCGGGAGCAGACAGGGATGGAGCTGACACAGCCGGCTGAGCTCACTCCAGCTGCATCGGCGCCTGGACCCCGAGCAACAAGTGCTCAACAGCTCAGGAACTGCTCCCAGCAGCATCGACACCCTGCCCGACTCTCCCCGCACAGGGATAGCGGGGAGAGAGGCTGCCAGGGGCAGGGGCCAATGCCATGATGGAAAAAAAAAAAAAAGGTATAGAAGGTATAGAGTTTTGTCAAAGTGTTCATAAGAGGGTGTACCATGTACAGCTTCTCTCAGTGGTGCAGGGGAAAAACAGACATCAATTTGGTAAAATAATGCTTCTTAAAATTAATGTTTTTTCTGTCTGTTGCTTTTTACTCATATTTATCTAAAGAGACAAAACAGATGTATCTAGGCCTATATAAACCGTATTTATTAAGTATACATACTCAACAAGTTTTCTTGACTAATTTTTGATAGCTTCTACATCAGAAAACATAGAGAATATGAGGCACACTGAGTTTTCAAATGGATATTATGTCATTTTAATATGTAACAATGCTCACATTTAGTGAGTGAGTCTTCCATTTAGTGAGTCTTCCATTTAATACATTTTCCTGAGCTCCCTTATTACTGAAAAAAATTCATATTTGTACTGATGAATAACTGAAATATCTTTCTATATCTTACTGAGTTTACATATTGGGTTATATTTCTCCTCTCCAGCTCTCATCTGCAGGATTGAATGCAAAATCAATTTTGTACCCATTTAGGGGAGAGGGCAGTCAGATCAATAACCTGTGGTAGATTCTTGGCAGAAAAAACCAGATACATTCACAAAATTATTGATTCCATTAATCCATGTTCCACTGCAAACTGCCAACAGGTCACTTCAGCTGCATTTCTCCTCTTTTTTTTTTCAATTGAAAACAAATTTATAATAGATTGTAAGGAATAAGGGTGCTTATCTCAATGCACCTCAAGAACTTAAACCCAGGATTTGTGTCTGCCCAAATCACAAGATTCCCTTGAAAAGATTATGATATTTAGTATTTGGACAAATGGTGTTATGTGTTTGTATATTGGTTCCCTGTTTTGAAACCTCCAGAGTTTACATATGTCTCCTTGAGAAGTTTTTCACTTTTCAATAGAATAGAAAAGGTTAATGTCTGGCCTAAAGTCACACATCAAAATCTGGACTCTTCCTTCTTTCTAGTAAATCCTGAATCTTCAATCTCTCCTCCGGCACTCGGAAATTGTTTTTTTTTTCCAAATGTATGTGCTTCTGCCTTGTCCTTCAGTTTACACCTTCCCAGTTTCAAAGATGAGATAAAAAAGTGTTCTTGTAAAGTCATGCACTGTGTTACCTTTTGCCATCAATGCTTGCCAGCTTTCGTTATTGTTGCACCTATCCTTTGCCTGGAGGAATATTATTTTTATATTCTGCTAAAAAACTCTTGACATTCTCTAGGAAAAGAAAGTGTCTGAAAGACAACAAAGTGCATGTGTGTGTGAGCATGTGGGGCTTTCTTGGCAGCTTTTCTGCCTATTGCTTTATCTCTGATCATATCAACATTATTTTCCCTTCAAGCAACCAGAGTGCTTTGAAGTGATGTCTCCCTTGACACTGCAAGCCATTGACAAGCTGTCAAGAGCAGACAATGGAGAAAAAAGGATGCATGTCATGTTTGAGGGAGCTGGGACAGTGGTGTACCACAACTTTGGCTATCAACTAAAACTCACAGGGACCACCATATGTACGTGTGTGACGGACATGGGGGTAATGTTAGTGGGAAGCACTGAAGTTCTATTTGCTGTATAAAAAGATATTCATTTTATACACAGAAAAGGTAAATAGGCATCAGTCAAACAAAAGGCTGACATATGGAAGATGCCAGACAGAAGAACACTGGCAAAGAGAAAGGCAGATAGGTAGGAATAATAGCGTAATGATTTTCTCTTAAGAACTATAGAATCATAGAATCATTAAGGTTGGAAAAGACTTTCAAAATAATCCTTGAACTATTAACCATTGTCTGATGTAGCTGGTGGTTCTTACCTCTTTTATGGTTATGTCATGATTGCAAAGCTTCCTCAGAAAGTGGGATTTGGATTCTGGGCCAACGATGACACTCAAGCAAATCACAAACAAATAGAATTTATAATTTTGTAATGTATCTTGGATAGTGATTGTTGTATTTTCACTGTTATATCTGAATTATTAGACAACTGGCTTGACCAATGGCTTCTGTTCCTCTCATAGAAGTATTTTTGAGACTCCCCAGCCATGCTATAGAAGACATGCCAAACAGTGGATGAAAATTAATGACTCCTAGGACAAAAAGGAAATCAAAAAGGAGACAGCTTTACTCTGCAGTCTTACCTATTTTATGACTGTATGAAAAAAAAAAAAAGATATAGCATCAGATTTTATGTCTAAATGTCCCTAGCATCAGCACTGGCTCTTTCCCTGGGCTTAGGGAGGTAAATGAGCAGGAAGGAGACTAATCCTGCCCACCTCCAGGCACTAAGCACCTTGGAAGTTTCTTAGCTTTGAGGATTATTGCAAACACAGCAGCAGAAGTTTAGCCACACGAGACATTTCTGCACAGTCACAAAGGTCCCTTTGAGTTTGGCACTGTTGATATTGTGGTTCTAAATTTCCTAATTTCACAGCCCAAGTGACAGGGAGGCATCAAAACCTTCTCTGAGACATTTGTGTCTATGCACTCCAGTTATTTGTCAGCATTCTTTTCCCCATCTATTTACATGAAATGATATGATCTTTGTGGCATGGAAGATCCAGATGTTGTCTATGTCTTAACTCTCTATACAAAGAGCTGTGTAAATTCAGTTGGTACAATAAAACTAGCATAATTCATTAATTAGGTCACTTTCAATTACTTATGTATAAAAAGTAGATTTTTTCCTAACAAGATAAATCTAATTTAAAAATCCTGTTAGCTTTCTTTTTTTTCCAAGAGACATCCACAAATGGGCCTTTGCTGTTATCAGATGTGTGAAGCAACATCACTGTATATTTTCACACCTAGCTGATTACTTAACCATCTGTTCTCTTCAACAACACAGGATACAAGACAGGAGGAAGAGAGGGGAAGAGAAATAAATGGAAACATTGCTGTGATTGTTTTCTAATTCATCTCTTAATTTTTCATTTGAACCATAAATCCCAGGGCAATTTTTATTACAGTGTTATGTGTGCTAAAACAAGGTCTATATATAAAATCAACCTTTTACAATTCTTTTTTTCTTTTCTTTATCAGAATAATGGAAATATGTCACAACTTTTTTCATATCCTCTCTGGATGCCTATAAAATGGAGGTGGAGGGAGGAGAATTTTGTAGGCAGAAGATTATGTGCATTAGACAAAATTCAGTTACTTAGTGGCCCATATTTAAAAATATTCACACTTAATTTAACTTTTCATTTTCTGGGAGGGTTGTGGGTGTATTAATATTTTGGGCTGATAAAATCATTCATATAGATGGTCAGGTTAGAAATTGACTTCAAATTTTCAGCTACGTTTGTTCTAATGTGTCCTCTTTGACTTAAATTTATTTTTCAGACATCATTTAAAAATAGATAGATTTAATACATAGGGTTGAATTACACATTTTAAATTATAGATTTTGCAATCACTAAAAAACCCAAACTAAATAACCTATAATGTTTTTTCCCTTGATGTTTTCACTTAAATACAAACCCAGACCTTCATTTTGGTAACTATGCCAAGTACAAGCATTTTACTATACCCTACTGTGTTACTTCTCCATTATATTTATTGATTTGAGTGGCACAAATTATGAAAAAAAATCAAGATAAGAAACCTAAAAAAAGCACAAAGGACTCTGTAATCACAGAATCTCACTGAACATGCTCAATATACAGGTGATACAGCATCCTTTGAAAGAGACATTGTGTATATATGGTCATTACCAACTTCAAGAATAGCCATTAGTGACTCTCCAAACCAAAAGCAGTTTTTCTCTTTTTCTTGTCCAGCTGAAGTAACAAATCTGTGTGAAAGTGGGAATTGGAGGAGAACAACCGGAAGAAACATGTGAGTTATGCAGAGGCATTCCTTACAGAAATAAAGCTTGTCCTATGTTAAAAGAGTGACAAAAAGGTAGAGATAGCTGAGGTTAAGTTATCCGGTTAAATTATCCGGTTTTTGGACTACTGTGATCCTTACCTAGTTGATCATATGCCTGACTCCGACAAATTTTTGGCATAAATCACCATCAGTCAAAGGGAACGGCAAGTTGAGGTAGTGCACATGGTGTCTCTGGCTTGACTGACTCAGCAAGTCATAACAGCAGTGCCCTGTGAGCTACCTGGGGCTTTGGGTTTACCAAAGCTCTGTAGATGTACAGAAACAGCAAAGGTTAATGTAATAGAAAATGCTTACTTGGTACTTCTTTTGTTCACAGCTGTTTTCTGTCCACATAAAAAGAAAGGAGGTTTGTCTTTACCTGACAAATATACTTACCTGACAAAGATATAAAATATATTTACCTGACAAAGATACTGAACAAACGAGGTGAGGAAATCGAGGGAGACTTTGGTTGTGACTCTAGAGGCAAGATGGTTGAGAATTACAGTGGGAAAGCTGGGAAATGCCAGAGGTTCTTGTCAACAAAAAACTATCATGGAGTGTTACTCTACAATCCAAAAAGTCATTGCATTAACTGAAAATAACAATAAAATCAAAGATTTATCTCGAGGGAAACAGGTGGGTGGGAGAGGGTTATGCACAAACCAATATTAATCTCCCCCAGTGCTTGAGGCCATTTCCTCCTGTTCTTGTTACCTGGGAGAAGAGACTGACCCCCACCTTGCTACAACCTCCAGTCAGGCAGCCTTAGAGAGTGACAAGGTCTCCTCTGAGTATCCTTTTATTTAGCATACTGGAAATGAATGTTCTTTTCTTCATCTCAAGTTATTGAACTATGTTTTCTACATATTTTGAACTGAAGGCACAATTTTATTTTCATGGCAGTGGATTAGAAGATGAATTTGCTTAGGGAGCTTACATATCAACCCATGTCTGAAAATGCCTGTGCTTGCTTTGCATTCCTTCACATGTCATACTTTAATGCTTCCAAGGGTAATGGCTAGGTTTTGCTTTCCAGAAAACTCTGCCACAAGTCTGTGGTTTAAATCTGTAAGTGAGGTTTGTAGTCCATCATATTTCTGACTGATACACTACATAGTGCTGACACAGATCCTGCACAAAGACAGATTGCACTTTCAAGGGAATTTCTTGCCATTTAAAAATGGAAATAACCAAGATGAAAATGCTAAAAATACATGAAAGATAAAGTTTAAGTCACTAAAGGAAAACCCTGTGTATTCTGCTTATTAAAAGACAACAAACTGTCACAAAATAAATATTCTCCACTAATGAACTAATATTTAATTAGTACACACTCTGTTCCAAAAAAAAAAAGCTTCTGTTGACCACTTTTTTTGGTGGTCCTTTAAACAGGTAGATGGAAAGCTCAAACACTCTGTACTTAAATTACTTTCTTTTTCTATGCAGTCAAGCAGGAGTGAGGTCTAGTGCTTGCCATAATTTTCTTTATGATCCCAACCCCTCAATCTCAAAGAATAGAAGAGAAAATGGAGGTCACACTGCTTCTGATACATGTTATCAAGCAGATATGTGCTCTTCATATAGAAGTGGGCATTCACACCGAGTGTTTAGTTCTAAAATTCAAGGTAACATCCATTTTTTAATGATTTCTACTATAGGTTTCCCTTTTTTTGAACTCCACAAGTGGAGCTACTGCTGCTTGCCCATCCCACTGAATGTGGAAGGGATCCATCTGCTGAATCCCATGAGATGACAACGTGCTGGGTCTAGGCAGAGTTACATATTATGCACCTTAGGGCCCAGACTCCACCAATAGACTTCTTCAGGAGGGAGCTTATTCATGGAAGACAGAGAACAAAACCCACACTATTGAGAAGAAACAAGACTCTTTCAAAGAACTGGATAAAGACTGATAAAGCCTGTCACAGTGGTAGGCTGAATTTTGATAAATTGCCTGAGCACAGAAAGTCTTCTTAGTTTATACTTCTTAAAAATAGACACTTCCTTATTTTTTGAGTATTTTTTTCACTCTTTTCTGAACTACTGGAGGATCTGCTATCTTCTGGCTTCAACCAGCTTTCTCTGTTAAGTTTTATGATTTCCCATTGAATCCAGCCATGGAGAAAGTTTACATTTTCCTTTTTCAGAAATTTCACAGAAAGGAGTGTGGTGATACAACAGTTTTCATGGCATTGTCTTCTCATTAGTATTTCAATTTCTTTGATTTTGCCTAGACAAATTCCTGAAACTCCAGTCAGAGAGAAAAAGAGGTAACAGGGTAAAAAGGCACAGTGCAACATATTTGTACTTGGTGGTAAGGCAGGTTTGCATTCCTTCCCTTCTTTAAAAGAATTTCTGCACCCTTTACTAAAACTACTGGTCACTGGGACTAACCACTAACCACTGTTCAAGTGTCACTGGGACTAACCATGCTCAGGTCTAAGGAGTAACTAGTAAGATTCAGAGGTGTGCTAGAAACTGCCTGTTCTGTTCAGTCTTGGTTTTGATGTTTTTAGCTAGAGATTTCAGATCCTTTAAGCAGTAGCTGGACCAAGTAGAACCTCCTGGACATGGAAGATCAGTCCTGCTTGGGGGAGATACTAAGCCTGTTTATGACAGAAGAGGCACAAGGACTGAAAGCAGTGGTAGCCATTCAAGGTGTTCTGAGAGCCTGTCTGGCCTCCAGCTATTGCTCTAGAAGAACATGGTCCTCCTAGAGGTCTGTTAGGTCTGCTGACTCTAACCACATATCTTACATAGTTGCACACAAAACAGCAATAGATGGATGTTTCTGTTTGCATAACTGAAGCCTGTCTTAGGTGTTTCCTTTCATGATCTGAAATGTTCCCTATCCTCCAATTAGATTGCATTAACTAGAGCTCCATCAGCTATAATACTAACCGATACTCAGCTCATGTAACAGCTACATATAGACACTTAAATTATGTGTCTAATCTTGTGCCAAATCCAATCCCAAATTAGTCACTACTGGGAGTGAAAGCAAGAAGTCGGCTATGGTTAGGGGAGAGCTGTGCAAGAAATCTTTCAGTCTTTCGTCTTTGAACTAAATGTTGCACATATTTTTTAATTTGCTTAGTTGTAGCTTTTACTCTTAACAGAGCCTGGCTTTTTTAAAATTTCAAAACCTTGCAATCTTTTTTGAGGAGCTCCTTATAGAATACTATCTAGACTATTGACCTCAAGACGAGATTCACTGTGTATGTGAAATGTATATGCACAATGTATACACAAGGAACCTATAACTCTTGTGTTCTCAGCTTTGGCTCTCCTACCTGATATTGGCTTTTGGATCCTCTCTGTTTTATCCCACTAGCCACAGTCACAGCTGTTTAGACCAAACCCAGTTCTTCATAAAGTCACAAGCTCCTGCGGTAGTGTGGCTGAGCATGAGGACAGATTTTCTGGAAATAAGTCTTCACATTGCTCACTTGATATCTAGATAAAAGTATTCCTCTAGCCTTTAGAGTCTTGTGTAGACCTCAATGTTATATCTCTTTTCTTCCCTTCTCTGCTGTCCACTGACTGACATTTGCTGTACAATGTTTCTTGTAATTTTTTTAGCTTATTTTCAAGTCTGCATTTTTTTTTTTAATTATAAGAGGTAGCCTGGTTGCAAGCTCTATACCTCTTCAACAGATGAGTATAATCTTCAATACGTCACAGTGATTAATAAGCTATGTTACTTCTTAAATGAATAAATTGTCTGAGCAAGACTCCTTTTTAAGCAGGGTACCACTCAGTGCAAGTAGTGGGGTTAGGATGAGACTCTTCAAATTACATTTGAAGAGTTAATTGAAGAGATAAAAACCAGTGTGTCAGATAAGATTGAAGAACATCTAATACAAAACCAACTAAATACTTAAATGAAACATACCCACTTTGGTGCTTAAGTAGTCATAAATTCCCCTACTCAAATGCTGTTGCTGTTCGTGTCTGTATTACCCTGATATGGGATGAGGATAAGCAAAGAAAGCAGACACAGTCCATCCTAGTCGATATATCATCTTGAGACAGAAGGAAGAGTAAGTCGTTACTGAAGTTTCCCCTATACAAGTAAGGAAGAGTAAGAGAAAACTAATAGGATTCCTCCCAGCTTTCAGTGCCTCATAATGGTACTCACAGACACAGGCATGCTCAAGTCAAACTTCAGAGGATTAATTGCAGCACTTGTGTTGGTGTCAGAGATCAATAACTCTTGGATGTTTATGATCTCTACTCAAAAGCTCTGTGGCTCAGCTCGTGTTGTTCTAACTTCTGTTCTCTTGTCCCTGTGAACTTCATCTTAGAAGTACAGATAACATGCTCTGGAGAGATGTTGTACCTTGAAACTCAAGATATTTAGACACTGATTCTAAACACTAGTGCTCTGTTGTTTTTTCCTTTAAAATTTACTTATTGAATTAGAACCATGGTGAACTGATCTACATTGCCTGTAAGTTAGAAAAATACATTGGCATGTGTAGAAAAATGGTTACAGGTATATACAACATTTTGCAGCCAGATAAATTCCCTGACACAGCTGAAGAGGTGGCAGACACGTCTCAGGACCAAGAGTAATTGCTATGGTGGAAGGAGAAAGAAATTTCTTTAGGCAATGGTGCTCCTGAGCTTTTTTGTGTTGTAAACAATTCAGAAATTCTTTATTCAGGCACTGTGGTAAATATAAGAGATATCCAAAGATGACTTTTTTATAAATACAATAATACATTCAAAGAGACAATGTTACCTCTTTGCTGATTGGCTACAAGTTGTACTTTTGGATTTGATACACACACCTGCTTGCATGGCATCCTTGCCATGTTTGGATGTATTCAGACTTACAAATTGCTTTCTGAAGTAGGCGTTATAGGGTTTCTGTCCTTCAATTCACGTTGGGGCAGCTAACCTGTAAGACCCTTGTTCTTAACGTTATGTTCTTAATGTTATGGTACAGATATTCTAATACAGATGTATTTAGTGTCACTCATTTAAGAACAAAATTACTGGAGCAATTGACTCCCCTGTAAGTTGTTTAATGTAGTTTTTATGTCTGTTTGCTGGTTTTGGCTGGAGTAGAGTTAATTTTCTTCACAGTAGCTGGTATGGGGTTGTGGTTTGGATTTGTATTGAAAACACTGTTGATATNTAGGGGCTCCATCCAATGGGAAGGGAGAACAAGGGAAGGGACAAACCATCTGGGATGAGGGGTGGGGCACATCATAACAGGATATACCATAGAACAGAACAATAATATACAGTGAGAAATACATGCTAATCACATATTGCAACAGGAAGGAGGGAATTAATTCCTTGCTTTACTTTGTTTTGCTTTGCTCTACCTATTAAACTGTCTTTATCGCAACCCTTGAGTTTTCTCACTTTTACCTTTCTGAGTCTCTCTTCTATCCCACAGGGGCCAGCATGGAGTGAGCAGCTGTGTGGGGCTGAGTTGCTGTTCACATATTGTTTATATTTATGCCGTGTATGATGAAAAATAGAAGGCAAGCAATAGTTGATGAGAATGGATTGTGCCCTAAAGCCATTTGGAAAAAAAAACCTAGATCCTATCTAAATGTACTTGGCATAACAGAGGAGGTTGCTGACAGAGGCCGTAACAATCCTATTCAACACCTATATAGGATTTGTGGTTTGCAGGGGCTGCATGATAAACTCTTGACTTTGCAAAGTGCTACACAGAAACAGCTCCTTGGGCTCAAGGTATGTTTTGTTATTAGACAATTTTCAGCTACTTTAATTAAGCTATCTGCAAAGGAATGCTTTAAAAAAAGTGTTGATGAGCAGGATGTCTATTGGCAACATACTTAACAAATAGAGTGTAGACAGTTCTTTTGAATGTCAGCACAAAGTGGGACTGTGCACAGGATATCTCACTTCTGTGAGCCGAGATTGTTTACTCATTTGTCCAAAAGCACAGGTAAAATCCAGGCTGAGTAAAATAGGCAGAACTGGATTTCCACTGGTTACGATGTAACAGGCTTTTCACCTCCCATGGGTGTCCAGAGACAAGGTTTAGAAAAAAGAATTGTGGAGGTATTGTAGTACTCACTGGATGACAAGTTGGTTGATCTGATAACTCATTATTTAATGTTTGAATGGTGATATAAATACAGCTTATATGGCAACACAGCACATTTTACTTGCCATGCAATATCACGATAAGTGATGTAAGAGATGCCAACAAATTCAGTTTTGAGATTTCTAAAAAGCCATACTTTCATACTCGTGCGTGTGTGTGAGAAAGAAGGGCCCAAGGTCCCTTTTTTAAAATAATATGTTCCTAATGTAGAGGCTGTATAGAAATATTTTTCCATTCAGGTAACTCTTTGAAATGTCATCAGAAGAAGTATCTTTTGTAGAAAGCCATGAGAAATTGTAAAAAAAAAAAAAAAGAAAAAAAAAAAAGAAAAGAAAAAAGCTCTACTTTCCTAAAGTGACTGAATCTGTCCTATTAAAAGCCACAAAAATGCTGCTCTCCAAGACAACCTGGCTTTCCAGGAAAACAAATAATACAAAAGTTTCATTTAAAAACTAATCCACGAAGAGTAAAATAGATAAGTAGTAGAAATGAGAATCTGAGTTCTCATTTAGTTTAGTTTGGTGCAGAACTGAGTACAGAAGCAAGGAGAGAAAAAGTAAGCATAATAATAAAATGTGCTCACCTCAAAGGATGGGTGCCTGCCATGTTAAATGATATCAATGGGGTATTATGAACTTTTTAGTTCTCCACAGTAAATCTGTTCTTTCCAGACAAATCATCCTGAACTGAACTTTCAAAACTTCTCTGAGTTTGTGATGGGGGTCCAAATAACCTGCTCTGGACACAAGAGTGGGGAGTTTGTTCTGGTACTGGAGTCATTAGAGGTTATCACAACAAAGTCTGTGGTCAGTTAACATCGAGACATTGTAAAACATTGTACAATGTTAAAAGAGAACTGGTTAGACTAAACAACACTAAATGCATCCATTGTGTAAATGATTGACAAATAATATTACACTTATGGGGGAGTTAACATGGTTAGTGGTGCTTTACTCTGTACAGTCCATTCACTGAAGAGTGTTGAGAGGTACTACTTGAAGAAAATTATAGACACCTGAAGATACAGGTATTTCACAGTCCACTTTTTTGGTGTAACTGTTCCTCAAGAATTTTTTCGTTTGCAAACTACTCCTTCTCATTGTCTTTTGTGCCTCAGAATGTTCAAATTAGTAAAAATAAAGAGGATTTTATAGGTGCAGTGTTTCTTGATGACTTTTTGATACACAGCAAATCTTTCGTACAAGTTCTTTTCTGTGAATGTGGTGTGAAGGTAAGACAGCATAAAGGTAATTCATTAGAACTTCTCTATTTCCTTTTTTAGCTAGAGACAACCTAGAAAATCAAGATCATGTTTCCAACTAGCAGGAAGCAAAGACAAATTTGGTCAGCCAATTCCAGTTCTATATTTACTTTCTCTTCCTCAAGTACAGGAAATCAAAAAAGGAAAACATAGAAAATGCAATGAGAAGAGTGGGTGGATGGCTTCTAAGCCATATTCTGAGAAAGAAAGCAGGAAAGAGAGTGAAATATGAGGATGCAGGCAGTAATCTGAGCATACTGGAAAAGACACTAAGCCCCATGCACAATCTGTCCCCTTGGGCAACACAGCAGACTGTTATTCAGTCAGTTTGGGCCAGATTCTTGTTTGTATGGAAGCCTAATTACACTGCTTTAAAAAGCGACTCCATATAAATAATTTTTAGGTCCAGTAGGTATTTTTTGACAAACTAAACAGTACTGCTCTTGCTATCCACATTTATTCCTGAGAGAACGGATTGCATTTCTGTTTGAACTCATAGTTCAACACATGAATGACATTTTTTGAAATATACACATAGGTTGCTTGTTACAGTAATTCTCTTTCTTACTCATTTCACATAGTAACTTGTATATCCATTAGTGGTAAGATGTTCCAAGGGAAAATGTCGTGATTGCACATATTTAAAGGGTACATCATTTACCTTTATTACAACTATTGTTGCAGCTGCATTCTCAAAAATTATCCCAGTGTGTACTACCATGCTGGTGCAATTAGGAGAAACTGGTTCTTTGTCTTTATAATCCTTCTCTGGATGAGAAATAAGAACACCGATAGAGCAGAGAAAGCATTGTACTTGTATTATAACTTGACAAGTCAGCCCGGCCCCATGATAGTTCCCAGAGAAGTAAATCAGACTTAGAGAATAGTTTGGGAAGGGAAACCTAGTTAGAGTGTTTGTGGCAAATATAAGAGCTGATGCGTGGGTGTTGCAGTTGCAAATCTTGTTATATGCTAATGCAATTTATGCGCATAACACCCAAACATAATTATAAGAGTTAAGTCCTGTGTACCTGTTGTATTTAAAATTAAAATGAAGGTATGCTATTTGCACTTTCAAAACATTGCATCTATATTACACACGAACATTTAATATTTTAACTTAATTTTGCTGACTGGATACACTGTGCCAGACCACACGTCTTTCATTTAAACGGTGATTGACATTCTTCTTGAACCTGGTAAATCTCGAATTCAAATGAACTATCTTCACTGAGATTTCATTTAAAAATTAATTTTAATGGGGGTATGCCTTAGCCAGGGAATGAAGGATACCTTATGAGATAGTTTGATACATTGTGCTATATCAAACTGATGTTTAGCAACAATTTTCAACACAATCTTAATTCTGGAGTGAATTCTTAGTGAGAGAACACTAGACATCTAAAACAACTAAGTAAATGAGCATCTTCCAATCTACAGGTCTATTCAGGATCATGGTGTTATTTAGTGTGTCAATACTAACTTCATCCTCTGTGCCAGGAGAAACAATATTTATTTTCTGAACCTCCTATTTCAGAACTGTTTGTACCCATACTGGTTATGGTTAAGGGCTTTACCCTCCTTGCATAGCATTTAGAGCAGTCCTTGACTTGATCACTGCCTCCCAGATCATTCTTCGCACTATGTATTTTGTATGCCCAGCTAAATATGTGTATAAGCCAGTTTTGTTAAGGAAAAAACTTTTTGATCTGCTACAGAGAAAAAGCCTGGCTGATTAATTTGTGGACAAGCAGAAGGCTAGAGAGTGATTCAGCTGCTGGTGTTGACATACTCATCATGAACGGTCGTGTTTAGGCTTTGATGTAGCAAAGTATTCCTACTCTATTATTATTCAATACAATGACTAATTCTACTAATTGGGGAGTAGCCCTCCTTCCTACATTCTGCTAGGGACTTCTAAGAAAGATCCTCTAGTGCAGAATCAGAAAAATTATGCTTGAGGTTTTAAAGAATGATGAATTTTGGAATGCGAGTTCAGCTGCACACAGCCCTGAGAGCAGGAATTATGGAGTTACATATGCCTTCAGCACAAGACTCACTCCAAAAGCTTGTACACTTGTACCCTTGTAAGTGATGGTCAGGTATTGTCCAGTAAAACAAAAAATATATTAACTCGAGAAAGAAGAATTTTTCATTTTGAAAATGTCAAAACAAAGTGTCAGCAATTCTGAAAAAAAAGTCCCTAAGGTCAGCTTTTTTGCCTCTTCTGATTGAGAACAAGATTTATGAAAACTCTCTCTGAGAAAGTTTGGTGGTTTGCTGAATCAGTATTTTATGAGAAGAAAAAAAATCAAAGTCTTTCTGTCCCTCTTGTTAATTCCCTGATTCTTGCTACTCTAATTTCCATAAGCAAGGAAGCATGGATAAATTTTAAGAAGGCATAAAGAAATTTAAGAGTAGAGCTATTACAAACATCAGAAAGCCAGAAATTGCTCTATTTGCCATAACATGCTGGTGATTCCTGGAATTACACATGGTTATGGGCATTTTATTTTGTCATCTTGAACTCAGATCAGATTAAAATTCTATGACTTTCAGTAATCACCATCTTGCTGTGAAGGAATTTATTCCTTTCATTTTGACTCTTAAGCAGACTTCTGCTTTGCTGAAAGAATTTCTGTAGAAACTCTTTGTTAAGCAAGTTATACACAGATTTCTAGAGTTTATTATTATACTCAGTTCAGTTTGAAAACTCCCACAGTGTGTAGATCTTCATTCCACATTTCTGTCTTGACCAAAATACTTAGTGCTCTAAATGCTGATACTCATCTACCATTGTACATCAAGCAATAGGGACCTACTCTTTCAATGTACCTCTTGTACCTGTTAGAGGACCCATTAGAGGAAAACTCTGCTGGATTCCCATTAAAATGACTAAGACTGCAGCTTAGCATCTCACAGAACACAAAATGGAATCATATAGTGGATTCACACAGGAACAGACTATTTTCCCAAGAAAAACCTAGTCCAACACACTTGACCTTGTTTATATTGGCAACACGTTGTGGCCTATTCTTAACACAGCCATCTCCTGTAACCACTAGTGTGGGGGAATGTGGAAACACCCTTCACACAATGATTTATTGAGCAAATTGTGCAAAGTGCTGCACTCACAATAGCATAATATAATGGTTTCACCATGAAATGCAGCAAGTTCATCAGTCTCATCTTAAAAAGGGCAGCCACAGAGTGCAAGATGGTTTCAGCAATATTCAATCTCTTCTCCAGATTCAGTTCTGCTGTAAGCAACAAAAGTACTTGATGAAAGTCTTTGAAAGATAAATAAAATAATCTGGAAATCAATTAATGGTTTAATTGGAAAATAAAGCTATTCTTTACCTCTAAATGTTTCTGAGGATTGTGAAAGTAATGAGGTGGAAAAGATAAGCATCAAATATTCCAAAAATAGTACAGCAAAAAAGCACAAGACAGTAAAAGGTCAAGCTCAAGGAACATGAAATTTAACATCCAATCTTGACTTGGCTGTCTGGCAGAGATGTATGAGTGGAAATCTTTAGCTCTGACTAACATACACCATAAGGCCTGAAGTTTTTGAAGTGAAAATGCTTCTATTTACACAATAAATTAAAAAAAAAAAAATCACATCAGAAAATATATTCTTTTTTGACTGCCAATAATAAACCCTGAAGCTCATTAGAACAAATTTTTACTATCCTGGACATTAATAGGATCCTAGTAAAGATTAGTCCTCCCTGAAAAAAGTAACAACTATTTTGCAGAGAATGGAAGTTCTAAAGCTGTAAAGTCCTTGTTTCAGGGCATAAACCAACTGCAGACACAACAAGTTAAGAACAAACTTCTCCTCATGAGCATATTATTCTTTAATGATCCATCATCATTACAGTAATTAATGAATGATTGGAAAGTTAATCTATCTATTTTCTTATGTTATCACAATAATTTGAAGCAGAGAAACCTCCAGAAATCAATGGCTAACCTTTTGAAAGTCTAGGTGTTAGACTGCTGCCTGTCAGGGCTGGAATAAAAAAAAAATGTTCCATCGTAAGTTATATTAGACTGTAATAACACGAAGTGTGTGAACAATGTCCAGTTGTGGTACAATGCCAAACTTATGCAAACACATACAGTTCATAATTGTTGTATATCTTCAGTTTTTGTTGGCTTGTACCTGGTTTAGGTAGAAAAATCACAACTGGTGGAGCAATACTATCTCCAGGGAACTAACACATTCCTGAGAGGGGAGTACCAGGAAAAGGGCCATCCAGTCAGTATTAAATATAGTAAAAATTACACTTTTTCTCTGGAAATAGGCATTGATGTTGAATATCAAGCAGCAACATGACCTGCTGTTTCTGTAGACTCAGAAGGAACTGACTGATAAATCTGACTATTATTTCTACGGTTAGGACTACTGAGCCTTTATGGATGACACTGACCTACAGAAAGACTTAATATGAAAGAAAGCTGGATTACAAAAAACTGTGGGATATATCAGGACTGAGCCAGAAGAGCAGATTCTTCAGGGATACAAATGACTTCCACAGACCAGAAGAAGATTGGAATCAAGTATAGAACAAATTCTAAAAATCAAAGTGAGAGTTTTCAGCTCTTCATTCTATCAGATGTTGCTGATACAGAGAAACACAAAAGAGCAAAGATAAGTACCTAGATGGCCACAGGGAAAGATTTGATTTCTGGTGAGGGTTTCCAAACCACTGAAAGACTCTTAAAAAGGACTTCAAAGCCAATCACTTAACTTCTATTCAGAGATCTATACAGAGTCAGAAAAATTAAATCTCCTCTAGTCTGAAGGAGTTGATTTTAAGGTGCTTCTGGTTTTACCTCTGAGGTTCTGTTCTCCACTAAGACAATTGCCAGTGATGAATGGCAAATATGCACCTCTTGAGTGTGAGGTGTTGAGATACCAGATACCACTTTCCTTTCAGAGAAACTCAGCTTGCTGCCTTCTGCTTTCATTCCTCAAAGTGAAAAACTTTCTTCAGACCATGTTCTTTGGCTTCTCCACTATTTATTGCTCTAGTGAAAGAGAAGGGGAATTAGAAGAGAGAACCCAGTCATTCCCATGCAATAACAAAAAGTGAGAGAAAGATGAAGGCCTCTAGTCTTCTCCAAAGAAGGAGCATGAAGGATGGGAGAAGAGTACTGAGGAAATGTAAAG
>WEIV01008509.1:63561-76901 GCA_013390005.1 Calyptomena viridis | reverse complement strand
GAGGCTTTTGCCTGGTTCACCAGGCTTCTGAGCAGTCAGATATTTTGGGATCGAGGGTGGTTCTCTTCCAGATTCACACAATCTCATTTGTAGTTTTCCCTCTGTGAGGATGCAATACAAGACAGACTTTCAAACCCTTTCCTCTGGTGTTAATCTTCCCACAAATATTGACACAGGGTTTTTGGAAAACTGCTGAAAAAATGACATGTCAATGAGCATGGCTCCCTTCCTTGCCTGTCTGCTCAAGGGAGATTTACCCTTCTCCACGATGGGGCTAGGAGGAGGAGGAAAGAAGAAAAAAAAGAAAACCGGAAAACCCTAAACCAGAAATACTATATTGCTGTCTAAATTAGGAAAATTAGGTCAACAGAAGCGTTACCTATTTGTGACCTCTAAGAAGTCTTACTGTTCATGCTGTCATGGTAACTGCTGTCTGGAACAAAGCAGGTGGCTGCTGTACCCTGTCACACATTTATCCATTCTGTTCTCCCTTGTGCCCTAATGTCAGGGTGGGATATTATACTACACTCTCATTTTTTATGAGTTGAACATTCACATGATAACCCACCCCTCACCTATTCCCTGTGTTTTGGAGGGAAGCAGCTGCATTCAGCCTGCCCATTGCCCCTGTAGAGTTGCTGTACTGTGTCACAACTAGCCAAGAGCATTATGCTGCTGGGAGAAGCAGTTGTTTCTGCTTTTTTGGGTGGAAAGAGAATAACTGAGAATAGCTCAGACCCACATTGCCTTCTACAGAGTTAAAATCCTTATGTTAGGAAAAAACAATTCTGCTACACTGAGGGACAGACAGAAGAAACTACCTGTCATAGGACCATGATACAAATGGGCAGTCAGAGCTCCCACATGGGACTCATAGAAGCAGAGAGCTTCCATCAGCTCAGCCTTAGTGTCTTGCTTGTATTTAGGTCCCAAATTCCTACAAGGCTCAAATTCACATTTCCACTTTCTTTCCCACTCACCACTTTTGTCTCTGCTCGTGTCTTTTTCTTTTTGACCTCCACCCTCACTTTAGCAACTGTTAACTGTCGTCTGGAAAACTGCACAATTTACAGCCTTGGGAACCGAAATTTTCCATACACTCATGGGCCAAGCAGTAAGGACTTCTTTATGTGTGCCACAGGGAAACATTGTGTTGAGGATCTAAATTTCCTGTACCTTGATTTCTTGATTACTCAGTGAGGGGTATCTAGGCTGTCAGTGGTAGGCAGAGAGATGTTAATATCTGATATTTAGGCTGGATGAGAACAAGAACCATTATGGGTCTTATGAAGAGGTTACTATCTACTGACAACCTTAGCAGAAGCCACCTTTGATACATACTGACATACTCTCCTTCATCCTTTCATCCCTCCCTCCTTCTTTCCCTCCCTCCCTCACTCCTCTCACTTTCTCCCTCTCTCACTCGGGTTTATTTAACCTTTTTCTTTTTATTTGTCTTTTAAAACTAAAGATATAAAAACCTTTCTCAACTTCTCCCTCAAGTTCCTTGTTCCTTGTAGAAAATATCCTGAGAGCACAGATTTTATTCAATGTATCATCAACGCTAGTACTTGACAAGACATTAACTCTCCAAGTATATTTTAGAATTTGTTATTTTAAGTTGAGGTATTTATTATAGGTTGCATATAGTTATTTTTGATTAATAATTTTATTTAGTAATAGGTGCAAAAAAGTAGTTAGAATTAATTAAGGAGGTGAAAGAAGGTCCATCAGGAATGACATTTAAAGCAATACTATTGGTTTTATGTGAGGCCCAAATCTTGGAAAAGATTCTTCTGCTTTTCATCAAATGAGGGAAATAAGTTTCAGGGAAGTGAAATGGAATAGGACTGGTAAAGGTTTAAGGGTGGTGGTTAGTGACAAGAGGTCTAGGACATAGTTTAAACCTTAAACAAAATATCTGGATAACTTTGGCTAACAAGACCGGGCAAGACACCCTTTGTCTTTCTGTTTCAGCAGCAGGGAATCCATNTAACAGGGCTTGATATCTCTCAGCTTTGGAGTTAAAACCAGTGGGAAGCCTGTGCAACAAGCAGCATGAATTTTATACACCCTGACTTGTCCTGAAGGAATTCCTCCAGTGGTATAATGTTATCACAGACTGCTGTTATTATAATCTTTGAGAAAATGTGTTTGCATATAAAAGCACATTATTAACTTTTTAAACTATCAAGCACATAGATGTAAAAGCCTAATAGGTTTNTGGTTAGTGGCATGACTAATCAAGCCGAGAGAAGAAATTGAATAAAGAGTCACACTTCCTACAGAGTCACAAAAATGATGGAAGTAGAACTGTCATTACAGATGCTAATTAACAGGGCTTGGTATCTCTCAGCTTTGGAGTTAAAACCAGTGGGAAGCCTGTGCAACAAGCAGCATGAATTTTATACACCCTGACTTGTCCTGAAGGAATTCCTCCAGTGGTATAATGTTATCACAGACTGCTGTTATTATAATCTTTGAGAAAATGTGTTTGCATATAAAAGCACATTATTAACTTTTTAAACTATCAAGCACATAGATGTAAAAGCCTAATAGGTTTATGTGTTGATTATGTCCATCTGGATATGATGTTAGTAAGGTCAGAACTGGATTACTGCATTCATCTTCTGGTAACAAATCTCAAAAGACGACTCACCTCTTTAACTCCATGTAAAAGTTTTTCAACCAGGAAATCCAGGTTCTGGCACCTGGGACTTTGTTGAATCAAGAATGTTCCATTTTCAATAAACACTCAATAGAAAGAAGTTCAGAATCTTGTAGAAATGCTAAAGTTATACCATTTCTTTTAAAAGATAAATGAGATAATAAATTTGTCTTATTGCCAATCTGATACTGATCTCAGGACTTGAACAGCAGGGATTTAAAAGAGTAAAATAGAATTAATACCAAGTAGTATGGAAAGCAAATGTCAAGCTGACTTTTATAGATACAGTATTGATGAAGTAGACTTACGTTTCTGTATTTTGGCCCAGCACTGCACACATTTTTGCTTCAGGAAACAAGATGGCATAACTTTAATATGGAACATGTCAAGAAGACAGTCCTCTGAATAAGTCTATAGATAGCAAATTAGGGCTGAACAGGTTTGTTACTGTAGGACTGCACAGAGATAAGCTATTGGGTCTGTATTATTTGTAGTATTTATCAATGTTTAGGCACTAAATGCAGTCTCATAGATGATAAATTTGGTGTTGACTTCAAGGTCAATAAAGCAGGATGAAGTTAGATGGTAGGTGATTGATACAGAATGATTCAAATCATCTTATAAATAGTGTTTATGTGAATAACAATTAGAGTAATTTGCCCTTCTGTGGTCCTTTTGGAGTTAGACATGCAAGTCTGACACCCAAGTTCACTTTGTGATCGGCAGAGACCAGTGCACACCTCCAAAGAATGGTTTTTCTCATCCTGAGAGGATGATGATAATTTTCCCCTTGTTGATCAGAAAAGAAACAGAGCTGTTTAACTTGAATATAGAGCAATTACCAGTATCAAACTGGTTAAAGCTGTGAGAGTTGCTAAAGGATAGGACTATATGCACTGTTGTTCAATCCAGTTTACTAAGAAGATTGAGGGGTGATTTTGTCATATGCATAAAGAAATGATGGCTGATGGTTACATATAGGAATTTTCAGATTGGAAGCAAGGCAATAATTTTTAACAGCAAATACTATTTATTTCTCAAATACTTTCAGGACAGTTGCTCTAGATCTTGCATAAGGTCTTTGCATATATTAAACAGGACTAGTCTTCATTAAAACTGTGATGATGAAAAAATGAACAAATTCAGTGAAACTCATGATCTGCAATTTATACATCCAGCCAGATGTTCATAGCACATGTTTTTCACTCTGTCAACAACTAACTGTTCACATTTCTCTCTTTAAGGATTAACAGTATAATGAGAGGCGTAGAAGAATGAGGGAGCAGTACTGAACATGATCAATGCAGCAAGAAACACTTGAATTCTTTGTTAGGATTTTACTTCACATCAGGAAACCAGCTGTAGTTTTTGTTCAGCTAGGCTAAATTGGATTTTTTAAAAAATATTTTTGTATATACATACTTTCTCTTTTTGTTTCTGAAATGCAAAGATTTTGTCTATGAACTATGATTTTCTGTCCTGATCATACATCTAAAAATCAAGGTGTTAGCCAAAATCAGTATGACATTCCTACATTTCATCAGAATAATTATTGAGGATATGCAAAATCAATCCAATGCCTGTCCCTGAAGAACTCCAACACTACCTGTCTCCAGTCCTTTTATTTCACACCATTGACCCCTCCCTTTTAGTCATGCTCCAAATCTCCTTACTCATAAATTTTTCTTGTGAAGTAGTCATCTCCCATGAGGTACCAATACAGTCAGTGTGGTCCGAACCAGCTTTTCGTGCATGTCAGAAAAAATTTTCCAATTCCCAGTGAATCCATCCCCAGAAGGGTCCAGACAGTGATCCAAGAAGTCAGTGAGGCCCATGACACCCCCCAGCCTCCCACCAGCCTTCAGTGAGCTCACTTTTGGTTTTGCTACTCTGCTATGATAGGTACAAGCACCAGATCTGAGCACTTCTCATTTTCAGGCAAACTCAGAATTTTAACACAGGCTTGATTTGCTCAGGGAGGATCTGCTGGAGCTAACTCCGGCTCCTTGCCTGGGAGCTACATCTCTACTGTTGCAGCAGAGATGAATTTCCTTTGATAGGAAAGCAATTTGCTTCAAAAACAGGAGCAAATTACTTCAGCATCCACTAATAACCTTTGTTTGTAAGAACTCACAAATTAAAATATTTTATTTATTGTATTCAGCTATTTGTGAGCCAGAATGAAAAATGACAAATAAAATTAATACTTTCTATGCCTTAGTTTAGGTATGGAATAAATTAATTCCTAATTATAGTTAAAGTGCTGTTGGTACTTTACATTGGAGATTTTAAAGGTTATTAAAAAGAATAAATCACTTCATATATACAGATATATGGCTTCCATATAAGTCCTGACTGGGTTAGTGTAAAAGGTCCTTAGAATGAATTGTACCTGTAGATGAATCAGATGGCATTTTCAGAATTGCTTTGGGTCAGATTTTTCAGGTATTTTAATATTTTCTCTGTTGGGTTTTGCCCCAGTAATATGACAGGTGGGCAGAGCTCCAGAAGACACTGGTGGTAATCCCAGCCCTGCCTACCCCTTTGTACATGCCACTCTACTTCTCTGAGCTATCTCTGAGCTTTTCAATCTTCAAAATGGAATCATAATGCCGATCATAATGTATTCAAAATGTGCTAGTAAAGTTTATTCTAATCTAAACTAGAAACGATCTATGAGAGTTGTATTTATCTCTCCTGACATCTGTGCTACTGGTAGGAGGGGTTTCATCTGAGCACACAGGTTATCTGAAGTACTCACTTGAAGTCCCTTTAAAAAGAGTGGTGAGAAATAACCAATCCTAAATCATATCTCATCTGATTTGGATTAGATGTCCCTCTTCAGATAGGTTTAACAAAGAAAAAGAGATTCCTACAATACAGACGTCTAAAGCTAGAAGATGCTAACACTACCCAAAGTGATTAGCAGTCAGAGCCTATGGCTTCCACAGATTTAGATTCCTTTATCCATTTTATATTAAAGACTTTAGCTGGATAATTTTGCTTCAACCTATATGCTCCGAAGTCAATAATAAAACACTAGGCCCTTGAAGTACCCTCATGTTGCAGGCCTGTGATGCAGGCCAAATTTCTGCCTGAGCAAGTGTAGAACTGAGCCTGTGACTGGACATGGACTGATTCTTGTAATTGGACAAGGAGAACCTGATCCCCAGGTCATTGGGTGATTAATGTAAACNACATCATGTCATGCAACTTAAACAATTCAAAGGTTGATTTTCTCCCCTCGGCTAAGAAATAAGTAAAGAATAAAGCTTTCATGAATTCTCATTTGCAAATTGTAATTGCTTCAGAAATAGGAACACTTAACACACATTTCTGATATACACATTTTTTAAAAAGAGAGGGAAAAAAATCCTGGCTAAAGAAAAAATGACTACCCATTCCCAAAATCCATTAACAAGATTCAAACTTTATAGTGACAACTAGGAAAGGTTGTGTAGCCTAATTTATTTAGACTCTGATGTCCAACTAAAATTGTGTATAAAGATGCCAATAAAAATACAACTTTGAATCATAACATAGCTGAAATGCACACGTATTATACAATTTATAAAGAGATTTACTGACTAGTTGCCACACACTTTTTATGCCTCCAAGAACTATGTGAAGCATAAGGATTTACTAATTTTGCAGAATTTTAAGTATGTAACAGAACTAGGGCTGTACAAAACATAGAATCATAGAATAGTTTGATTTAGAAGGCATTTTAAAGTTCATCTTGTTCAAATCCCCCTGCCATGGACAGGGACACCCTCCACTAGACCAGGTTACTTAAAGTCCCATGCAACCTGGTCTTGAACACTTCCAGGGAAGGGGCAGCCACAAAATTTCTGGGCAAACAGTTCCAGTGCCTCATCACCCTTGTAGTAAAGAATTTTTTCCTAATATCCAGTCTAAACTTGCCCTCTATCAGTTTAAAGCCATTTTTCCTTGTTCTATCACTACCTGCCCTTGTAAAATGCCCCTCTCCAGCTTTTTGTGGGACCACCTCAAGTACTGAAAGGCTGCAATATGGTCAACTCAGAGCCTTCTCCTCTTTAGGCTGAACAATCCCAATCTCTTAGCCTGTATTCATAGAAGTGTTCCAACCCTCTAATCATCTTTCTGGCCCCTCTTTGGACTCACTCCAACAAAACATGGCAATAGGTCTTCAAAGGAGCTCCTTCTTGAACTTCCTTCTTGATGTCAAACCAGAAACCAAAGACTTCCTTTTTGTCACAAATTCCTCAGAAGCCTAAATTTCAAGATGAAACTCAAGGTCACAGCCAGGGTTCCATCTTGTTCTTGTCAAAGTATACAGTTAACACGGAGAGTTCAGAACTTAAGGGTAGAAATGACATATTAGCAAACTATTTCACCTCACATGTGAAGGGTAAGGGGATTAACCTCATCTTGCTGGAGGGATTTGAAGCTGCATGTTTAATTTGACCATACTATTTAAGCTCTTTGATAGTCAAAGGAGAGAGGTATTTCTGAAAAGGCAACTCGTCCCATGGTAATGAGATTTCTGCACCTATGTTTCTAAGATAAGCAGGAAAAATCATGCTTTGGAAATGCCTGTCTTTCTTAACTGATTAAAAAGTAGCCTAGACAATTACTTTAGGCTTATCAGCATTTAAATTACTCTAGTTAGGTAAGACAAAGGAGATCCTAAGGCTCAAATCTAATGTAATGTGCACTCCAAAACTATATTTAGGGCAGGTGTTTAACTTTTGCTTACAAGGGAAACTTCAACTTTTATCTGAATTGCACACAAAAGTATGAACAAAGAGCTGGGATTTACTTTTGTGAGTACTGTTATCACACTTGGCAAAATGAAAGCTGTGTAATGAGGTTGTTTTTCCCTCATAAAAATTTCATTGAATTTCTACTTAAATAATCTGCAAGGATGAGATTATTAAGAAAAAGCATTTTCATTTATTAGTGCTCTCAATATCATACGAGAAGAAGTTTTCGATGTTTCCTCCATTACCTATTTTTAGAGATATGTACTAAACTGTACTATATTTTAAGTCAACATTTCCATTTTACCACCAAGATGTTTTAGGTGGATTATGCAATGACGTCTTTCAAATGTAGGTTCATGGGAAATTATGGTAGTTTAATGTTTGATTTATATTACCAAATAAAAATATGTAGAATAAAAGACAATTTCTAGTTTTGGCAAATGTTAAAATGAGTCTAATATGCCTTTTCATGAAAGTTAATATATGGGTTAGATTAGAAGACTGTTCCCTGTAAAGTTTGCAAATCAAAGATGAAAAAAGAAGACATTCCCATTCTCTCTGAGTAGCAGATTAGTGAGCAAGTTGTAGATAAAGCAGCATAAAACATTTTGTCCAGTTCAATTTCACAGGGTCAATATTTACAAATACATATAAATCTCCCACCTTAACTTAACATGAAGGATTTATTGTTTCAGGCACAGAAGGAAAAGGAAATATATTCAAATAGGAAAAGTATTTGAAATCAAAACTCTATAGAGTGCTCAGGAACATAACCTACACGTAAGATGGTTTGACTGAGGTATCAGATGTTTTATACTTGTGATTACCAAGGTAGAATGAAAACTGGCTCAATTTCCTAGTGGATTTTGGGTTTAAGCCAGCTCCTAGAACACCTGAAAACATGTATTCTTTTAATGTGATCAGAATAGTAGAAACTAAGACGAAATAAAGACTTTATTCAGAAACTCAGATGATAGTAACTTCTATCTAGTTGATTTTGAATCATTTGAATTTCAGTTATATGCTCTTTTGACAGAAAAGTCATGTCTGTTTCAGACACGTCATTTTGAATCTCATTACTGGACAACTGTAACAACTGCATGTGAAAAATATTTATTTGAATCAAATAAACTGATGAAAACTTATAGAACTGTAGAAAAAGAACACATTTCTTTCTTCAAAGATGGTTCCTTTGTTTAATTTCCCATGAATTTAACCTGGGAATTTTCCACAAAATAAACTTGAAAATATTTCTTCATTTGCTTTTTGATTATTTTCTTTTTCTGTCTCTCATTTTTTGTATTTTTTTTAGACTCTTCTGAATATACATTTGAGAAAAGAGGATTGATATAGTAGTCTAAAATACCTTGAATAAATAATATCTTCTTGTTATTTTATTTCATTCCCATCCTACCATATATGTGGATTAAAAAAATGAAAAAGCACCACCGACTTGGTGTAGATTTTTCCCCACATGACCATATTACAGACTGGGAAGCATGTGGCAGTGTTTCTAATATCGTAAACAGAACCATAACTGTTTAGTCAGAGACATTTTGAATTACTACATTTCCTCCTTCAGGTCTTTGGATTCAATTCAAAGCTTGCTGAAGTCGATAGATGTTGCAACATAAAATCTGTGGCTTTTATTCATCAATTTAATTCAGAATTTTGCTTTTAACCATTCATGGGATAACAATACTTTTTGATAAATGTAAAATAACAGTTGCTTTAGAAAATGGCATTTGATTAAACAGTATTTTCTTTGAATAACTAATTATCCAATTAATAGGTATTCAAAATCAAAATGAATGCAATTGAAGAAAATGAATAATACCTTGAATGCATCCTCTAATCACTTTAATAACAAAAGCTCACAGCATTTTCATAAGTTTGGTAAGAAAATTACTTGGTTATTGTTCCTACTTAAATTAATAAGATTTTTGCTATTATGTGCATTTTCACATCAGTGAGCCACAAATCCTGAAAAAGAAATATTCTGAAGTGGAAATATAAAGACAATAAAGAGGACAAGGGAGATCTATGAATGTCCGTGGTCTGGATTTCTGGAAGACCTTTGACACAAGCTTTGATGTTTGGCCTGTTCAGTGGATAAGGAATTGCCTGGATGGCTGTGTCCAGAGTGTAGGGGTCAGCAATTCTATCAGGGCTCCATACTGGAACCAGCACTCTTTAATATCTTAAAATCACAGGCTTGTTGGGGTTGGAGGGGATCCTTAAAGACCATCTTTCAAGTTTCAACCTCCCTGCTATGAGCAGGGACATTTTCGACCAAATCCAGTTCTTCAAAGCCCCATCCAATCCAACCTTGAACCCTTCCAGGGATGGGATATCTACCACTTCTCTGCAACCTATTCCAGTAATTCACTACCTTCACAGTAAAGAATTTCCTCTTAATATCTAATCTAAACCTGCTCTCTTTCAGTTTGAAGTCATTTCCCCTTGTCCTATCTCCGCATGACCTTATAAAAAGTCCCTCTCCAGCTCTTGTGGGCCCCCTTTAGGTACTGGGAAATGCTGTAAGGTCTCCATGAAGCTTTCTCTTCTCCAGGCTGAACAATATCTTCATCAGTGACATATACAGAGGGATTGAATGCACACTCAGCAAGTTTGCAGATAACACTTAAGTGAGAGTAATGATCAACAGCTGGCTGAACATGAGCCAGCAGTGTACCCAGGTGGCCAAGAAGGCCAACGGCATCCTGGCCTGTATCAGGAATAGTATGGNTTGGTGATCTCAAAGGTCTTCTCCAAACTAGTTAATTTTGTGATTCTGTGATTCTGTGAATGGTGCAGTTGATACGTCTGGGAGAGAGGATGCCATCCAGAGGGACCTGGACAAGTTCAAGGAGTGAGGCCATGGGAATCTCATGAGATTTAACAAGGCTGAGTGCAAGGTCTTGTACCTGGTTCAGAGCAACCCCTGCCATCAATACAGGCTGGTGGATAAAGAGATTTAAAACAGCTCTCTCTCAAAGTAATTGGGGGTGCTGGTGGATGAAAAACTGGGCTTAAGCTGGCAATGTGTGCTGACAACACAGAAAACCAAATGTATCCTGGACTGCATCACAAGAATTGTGGCCACCAGGTTGATTCTGTCCCTCTGCTCTGCTTCTCTGAGCCTATACCTGGAGTAATGCATCCGGTTCTTGAGTCCTATGCACAGGAAAGACATGGACCTGTTGGACTGGAAAGTCTGAGAGAATTGAAGTTGTTCAGCCTGGAGAAGAGAAGGCTTTGGGGAATCTTTATTGCAGCTTTCCAACACTTAAAGGACTATGTAAGAAAGATCAGGACAGGGCCTGTTATAGGACAAGAGGCAATGATTTTAAACTAAAGTAGGGTAGATTTAGGCTAGATATAGGGAAGAATTTTTTCACTAAGAAACAGTGAAACACTGGCACAGGTTGCCCAGAGAAATGATGGATGCCCTATCCCTGCAAACATTCAAGGTCATGTTGGATAGGGCACTAAGTGGCCTGGTCTAGCTGAAGATATCCCTGCTCATTGCAAGGAGGTTGGAGTACACGACCTTTAAATGTCCCTTTCAACACAAACTACCTTATGATTGTACAATAAAGGAAAAAAGATATAATTATCTTTAAGGATTCAGATATGGTTTCTGCATATCTACCATATACAGGTCATGAGTTTAGACCTCTATATTCAAAATACGGATTCAGACCTTCAGAAAACGAGAAACTGTTTTGCTAAAGTATGGAAATCTCTGTACCAATCTTGTATATATCCCTCTGCATCTAATCCTCCCAAAATAAGAACAACAACAACAACAAGACTTACAACTTGTGTCAGTCCACATAAAAACTATTTTCGTACCTGATTATATCTTTGACGTGGTTCGGTGCACCATGTTACTGCTACTGATTTCAGTGGGAGTTAAAATTTCTCAGCACCCTGTAGAGCAGGGCTTCTGTCTTGGAAGGCCAAGCAGAGGAGAAAATACAATGTTCACAGCATGTGCTCTTCATGGACCACATGCCATCAACTTCAAGATTTTCACATTATTCCTCCAGACATTTAGCTTCCGCATCACGAAGCTGTGCTGAAGATCAGCACAGGAGATATATCTTCAATTTACTGTTATTTAGGAGCTTCCAAACCAATGCTCTCTGTGGTTTTGGGTTTCTAATCTCCCCAGGCTGAGGATATTTGACCAGCTTTTTATCTCTCCTGGAGCTCTCCCTTGGAGTTCAGCCTAGGCATCTACTGAGAAACCTACCAGCTGCTTACCTGACTACATGAGGCAACAAGGGCTACCAATCCATCTGGGGGCGGGGAAGGAAAGAGAATTTGGGTTAAACCATCCTTCCATGGAAATACATCTTGTTTCCATTACTGATAGAGTAAAAGTCTACATAGTGATGTATTCAACAAGCATGTTTCAACAAGTAAAATTATACCTAGATGAGGTTTATGCATTTTATTTGAAGCTGTCATTAAATTACTTCTATCTTTCTTTTTTCTTTTTTTTTCCTTGTTATTTTATTTCTCCCTTATATTCTGTTACAGCCCTTCGTAAAAACTAATGACCCAGGCACTCTCCTCCTGAGCTACAATAAAGGAAAGGGAATAGATAAGAAAATCTCTGCATCTCCCTTAGAACCAGAGCATCCTGCAGATATCTCCCAGTGGCTGTCATTAGCCCTAATGGAAAAGCAGCTGAACTCCAGCACAGCTACATTGGTCTTCACCGAGCAGGTACTTGTGCGTGAAAGAGGATGTATTTGCAAATATTCTTTCTGTGTTACAAGTGTAAGATATTTAAACATGTAACCTAACTTTGGTGCCATAAGAATAAGCTAAGCCTAAACTTCTCTCCAAAAGGAAAACATCACTGCACAAGGAATTAAAAAACACATGCATAATGTGTGCAACCTTGATGGATGGATTTGTTTATGCTTGGCATCTCATATAAGGTAGTTATCAAGGAAAGGTTTATACATGGGAAAGATACAAAGATAGCTCTAGGACAAAGCTTACCCCATCCTTACAAAGGCACTTAGCATAGGTAGGATGACTCATTGTCTAAGGTACCTTCCTTTCTCCACTAATGTTGTGAAAACTAAGGACATGAGTCATCTGATCTCAATTAGGTGTCAGATTAGAGGTGACAGGAATTGTTCCCCTAAAAACACTTGTTTTTCTAGGTGATGACTCCAGGTTTCTTTATCGTGGTGACTATAAGAGAAAAGAAACATGATGTTCTCAGAAAGGGATATTCACTTTTAGTTAATGAACCCCACCCTATTTGTCTAAATATGTAGTTCTTGATGTGTCCTGCCAGGACAAGGCCGGGAGGTGAACTCAGTGGTCCTGATGAGTCCCTTCTAAATCAACATATTCTCTGATTCTATAATTCTATGAAATTCTATAAGACTGAAGTTATGTAAGATGAATTCATTTGAGATAATTGTGCACCAAGAAGGCATTAAATTCCAGTTGTTACAAGATTTTCTCACTTTATTTCTGGATATTTTTGGTCTTTGTACACACACTGAATATCATATTAGCCCCTTATTTTTTACCTGGTTTTGAGTTACAAGTCCTACACAAATAAAAAAGATATATTAGTATGGGGAAATGCAATGGTGCAGCTCTGAAGGCTTTTTGCTATTGAGACTGTAAGATACTAAGTGTAGTCACATTGGATCAGACCAGCAGTCCTGTCTGAAGCAATGGCCAAGAGAAGGTACCTTTGAGAAGAGCATAAGAACCTGAAAACAGCTTTGTCACGTGTTACAGTCCCCACATCCAAATAGTCGTAGCCTAGGTAATTTATGAGTTGGGGTTTATTTCCAGATAAATTTCAGGCCTTCCTGTCATGGTTTGACTCTGGCTAAAAGCCGAGAGCCCACACATAGATCTAAAATTTCTCAGAGAAG
>WEIV01008509.1:38430-63290 GCA_013390005.1 Calyptomena viridis | reverse complement strand
CAGCTTTTTTTTTTCTCTACTCCTTCTTAAATATGTTATCACAGAGGCGTTGTTGCCTGACCTTGGCTAGCTTAGAGCAGAGAAAAACTCTAGCAGCTTCTTAAAGAAGCCTCTCTCCTAGCCCCCCCAACTCATAAAAAACTCTGGCTACTTAAAACCACAACATAGGTCAAGGTCTTTTTTCTCTGATGAAGATGTAAGGAGATATGTGCTCATTTTCCATAACTGTCAGAAAGTGGTTGGATGCACGGGTTGCAATGTGTCTCCCTGTATGCCAGAAAGCAGCCTGCAACAGCGGAAACAGCAATGCCTCATCCATGCTAACCTGATGGGTTGGATATCTGAATTTGATCATGTCAGCACGTGGGAGGATCAGATAGACCTAAACTTTGCGCAATATTTTATCTCTAGTACATAGCGCTTTAATCTCAGAAAGTCATTATACTCCAAACTGACACAGGGAATTCCTAGTGGGATTAACCTTCAAAAACTAATTACCAAAGAGATCAACAGAAGGCAGCCTGCATCACTGCTGTTGTGACAGCATACCAGAGGAGTGAGTGGTGTCAGAAAATGTTGAATAAAAAAAGTCTGATTCACTGGAGATCCTTTTCCTATGTAGGTAGAGGTTTCCAAATGATTACCAATGACAGATCAATGAAAATCAGTTTTTAATTATAGCTAGGGGTCTGGGTACAGTTGCTGTGTTGATTATTTTTATTTTATCATTTTTCCAGTAGTTGTGAATGAAATATTATACTAGCAACTAGGAAGGATCAGCTCTCATATTAAAGAAAAGGGGTGGGGCTACCTCACCTTGTTTAGACATCCACTAAGCAAATCACCCTGAAGTTTCGGTGATAATCAATAAAGAGATGAAGGCATCATGAGTATCTGATTTGTCTGAATTATCCAAATAAGGACAATAGCAGCTTCAAAATGCATGTCTTTTCTCTCTCTTGTCTCTCTCTCTCTTTCTCATATTAAAGGAACCTGTGATGGCTGCCTTGAATATACAGTGTGGTTTTTAAATGTAGTGAGATGAATTCCAACTGCATACCAAACAGACTGCACAAATAAATGCTGAGCTTATGAAAGGATCAGGACTCTATTAGCTGCCAACCCCAAAACAATATAGACTAATGTTACCAGGAAATTTCTTAATTACTCCTCAGATTTCCTGTCCCCTGGATGAACCCGGTCTCAGGTGATGTGACAAAAAGCCAGACAGTAGATAATGTTACACATGTATATGGACACGTAGGTTGTGTGGATGTGTATACCTGTGTATAATATAACAGCATGTTATGATAAGTATTTAAAGATATCATATTACACAGTATTTTATATATAAAAATAGATTGTTGTATATATAGGTATATATGTGTATACCTATATATATGTGTGTATATATATGTGTGTGTGTATATATATATGTATATGTAGGTATTATATCACCACTAACTTCAGGTTCTTGACACAAAACTTTTAGACTAATATAATTTGATAAGCAAAAAAATCCTACAGAAAGAAGGTTGGTTTTCTCAATTTTCTACAAACGTTGTTAGGTTAACAACCCCTCTAGAATAACCAGGATACTAAAACTTGAACAAAACAGATTGGAAAGCAGAAATTCAAAAGTCCATACCAGAAAAAATAAAGAATCCTAGCAAGCTCAGAACCCTGCACAATCTTACAGGCTGGACATGTTTCCAAAAACTATTGACTAGTTGATGCAGTGATCAGAATTCTGGGAACACATATTAGTTATATAAATATTTTTTAATCAATCTGATAGCAGTAGTACAGACCATGCCCTAACTTGAAGAGATCATCAGGGAGGACTCAAAAGAAATTAGTGCTTTTAATTACCTTTCTGAAGTTCCCAAATAAAATAAATGTCTATTGAATTTCCCCCCACCAATTTAAGATTACAATCACAAATGCTATTACATTTTAATTAAAGTGAACTTGTTTTTTCACTTAGTGGTTTTTCTATCTTGATTTTTTTTCATTATTCTTACAATTGAATAAAGATGCTAATTGGGTATTAGTTTGTAATAACAGCTGACAGGCCCTGAGGATCCTTTGTGCTATCTAATAGTCTATGGATGCAGAACAATCCATAAAGCAGCATGGGGGAAACCTTCTGTTACCAGAAGGGATCATGTTCATTCACAGCTATAGACTGCATACTATAATGAACTTGCTCTGAGGAGATATTCTTCTGACTTAGAACCTGTGCACTACTGCTTTTCAGATGTTGCTTGTTTGCTTTGGCCCAGGGAGAAAAGAAGGAATTTGTCATTTGTATGTTATATTTACATGATAGACATGGATATCTCATGTTTTGATCTGTCTGGAGATGAATCATCTTTGGAACAGGAGTGCAGTAGTTGATTGAACATTGGCAGCTTTCAAAATGATAATAAGGACATTGCACAGTATCTGGATAAGAGCAAAGAGATTTGTCTCTTTGAGGTTATTCACCTTGACATTTATAACATTAGAAAGATGTTGTTCAGTGGTGTCACTCTATTCATTTGCAAAAAAGCCTTAGGTAATTCAATATTGGGTAAAGACTGCAAAAGAGAATCTTATATCTTGACACAATGTGAAATTACCCAAACTTAAACCACTGAAGCATGTCAGAATGGAGATGACCAAGTAACATTTCTGACCCCCAAAGAACAAAGTTTTCTAGGTATCATATTAATTAATAATTTTGTTTAGTACTTTGCTAAAGGGATACAAGTCGATCTCCAGGTCTACATAAAAACAGGAGTATTATTTGTCAATGTTCACTAACATGGCCCAGCTGGAGGTAAAAAAGCATAATTTCAGAAAATCTTTGACTTAGATTACATGGTCTTTTCCTGAAAAGATGAAGTGATATTATGTCTTCAGGAAGTTTTATAAAACACATGGATGTTGGTTAAATTTAATTTTGCAAAAAAACCCAACAAATCCACCTTTAAACAGAGCGATATTTATAGTTTGATCTCACTGATGGACTAGTGTATTGTAAGCTCACCTAGGATTCGAGAATACAAACTCTCTGCTTTCCAGCTGCCTGCTTGTGTGGGTTTGTCTTCACTCATTAAAATGGTGTAGCTTCAATGTGACAAAGGTCCTTGAAGTTTAAATGGGCACAGATGTTTCCTTTCAGCTTTTGAAATTTGAAATTGAAAGCAATGGCAACTGTTTTCTTCAGTGTTCTAGAAGAGATTTCTCCGAATAGAGTAGGACTGAATCATGAACTTATTCTCTATTCCAAATTCTGTCCCTAAAAGGTTCAAAAATTTTGCAAATTACACGGAACCGTCAGGATAAGATATAAACGTAATCTGTCTACATCAGATAATAGGAAGAAATACAGAAGAAATCTTTTATTACTTAAATTCTTTTAATATTTTTATTGCTCTGAGCCTTTGAACAAATATCAGCAACAATGAAACTAAGTTAATTTGGATTTATTAAGTTTTTGATGTAGAATTTGTTATGCTGAATTTTAAACAAGAATCAGTGTCAATGGTATAATGTAATGCATTAATGGAATTCTTAACCCGGAAAATTTGAAGACTATATTTGGCAAGATTTTTTTAATTAAAGTGGATTGCCAAAATCTTGGTTGATAACCTAATAAGGAAATATGAAGAAAGGCTAATGAACTAGATTAAAATACTTCTATATACAAGTCAGATAGATCCTTACACTTGTTCCATTGATTTCAGCTTCACTGGGACAACATTTGAAACACAGTACAGAGAGTGTCTCATACAGTTTAAGGAAAGTAAAGAGGAAATCCTAAAATGGATTCTGTAAGAAAGAAGCCAATGGTCTAATCTGAGCTTAGCTGTGTACTGTAGAAGTGATTTTCAAAACAGACCTAAGGGCACTTTTTCTCTGCCTTTGGAGAATGTCATTGCAGTAAGCAATAACTATGTAAAACAAAAAGAGGATGTATGTTTTCATGTGGACTAAATGAGCTCATTTCATTCATGCCATGTGAGTGGCACTAGAATCAGATACTGGTTGGAATTCCTGATGTAAAGGACTTACCAGGTTCCAGCACAGCACCTGCCTTCTGGTGGTACCAGCTACATCAGCACCATGGATAACATGCAGCTATCTAATTTGGGTTTACAAATCTCTAAAGATGGAGAAAGCTCAAACTTCTCCAGCAATCTTTTCTGCTGTTTAAATGGCTATTCTTGTCCCAGCTAAGCAAAGCTTGCTGAGACCAGAAACATAAGACTGTGTCACATAGAAGTGCATGACTGCCCATATGCTTCTGCAACACTCACAGTTCTACTTTCTGCGAAGATGTTCCCACTGTCTGTTGTTGGTCCTGATCTGAGCCTCACTGACTGCTGTGGCACGGGTGGTGGGGAGGCTGGTGAGTCATTCCGGCCTCCCACAATCCAGCAAAGCTGTGAGTCTATTCCTGCACACAGTCAACAGATGGAAGAATTCACAAAAGTTAAATTTGGCAGACATTACTGGAAGTCTCAATACAGCCCTCAGTCAATTAGATAATCCAGTCTTATGAACAGAAGTGACTAAGGGCCATTAGCTTATGAGAATCAAAGAAAGGCAACTTCTTAACCCCCAAGGCACAACAACTTTATATAGGTTTCAAAATTGGTTTTTCTGAAGTAAATAATCAAGAAAAGCAAGAAGTGATTTACTGCGGGGTTTAAAATAGAACAGGTTGGCCATTGACAATAGCTTAGCTCTCTAGAGCAGGTTGCGCCCACATTGTACCTAAGACAAGCTCTGCATAATAGAGGAGAGTTCAATTCCACATGATTACAGTTATAGAGTCCCTGGAGGGAAAAGAACCAGCTTTTCATCACCACTTATAAAGACTTCAGAAGTCTCTTTAAAAATGGTGAAATGCTGCTTACCTCCATTATACAACACTTCGAGGAACAGAGCTTCAATGAATACACCATTTAACTGTTTGGGATTATTACTGGTTAGGGTCTTTCCATTTAGTGACTTGCCTCATTTCAAAACCCTTCATATTTTCCCATTACTGTGCTAACTGCAATTTTTTTGTAATTTTAACTTTCCCTAATTAAAGTACCAAAAAACCATGAATACAAATGTATTTAAAATCAAAAATAATTTTACAAGTAAATCTCAAAAGTACAATGCTGGTTCCCCTTTTTAAGTGATAAATTTAAGATTAATACCTATGAAGGCTAAATCAACTCACCAAATCATGGAAGAAAATGTAATTAAGTGGACCTGTCAAATGAGAATTAGGGCTAAATACGGGAACCCTTGATCCTGCAGAGGAAATCTTGACTTGTGTGATTAATTGCTCTGCTTTCCTTGGGGAAAGGATTTGTGGCATCACACCCAGAAATTGCTGGAACTTGGACTGAATATGTGGACCTCTGAAGCTCTATGACAGATGTAGAAATTCATATGTAAGTATCTCTAAAATCAGGCAGGATCCAAAATTAAAGTCATATATTCTATTCAGTGTCCAAATGAACATCTCTGGTTATTTGAATATGACATTACTTGCCTCTGGTATGAACAATGACACATTGAATTTCAACATGGAAAGTCTAATCTTTTGTGTTTTCTATTGTTTTCTTATTTTCTTTTTGCTTCAAATATATCAGCTGTATCAAAGAGAATTGCTGGATGCACTTTCTGGATTGGATGGTATTCTTTAAGAGATCATTGCCTGTTATAAGGAGTTTGGAAATGTATTGCATTCCAATTTGAGTCACTGACCTTATAAAGATAAATGTGAAATTATACTGCGCAAATCCCCTTGAATTTTACACAGGTAAAGCCAGTTGATCTAGTTTTAAGGAATATGAAGAAATCATGCAAGATTTCAACCTGCTTCTCCTGTTATCTTAGAGGAATCCATACTACACTCTGCAAGGATGAATGTTGATAAGGTTATAATGGCTCCAAAATTTTTTCCATTTGACTTCCGGACTAAACTAGTCCTCTAGGAGTCCTCAGAGCTGGAAAGAAAAAGCACATATGAGTTCTATTTATTTTACCTAACTCTCGGGTCAGGACAATGTGAAGGATTTCTCTACTGAGGCAATGTAGAGCCCTTAGGGTGAACTTTACCATTAGCTCCCATTGAATGCCAATGATTTGATGGTTAAAATCAGACAGTATTTTTACCCTAGATAGGAAAACAACTCAGTACCCTCATGAAGAGGTAATAAAATATTCAGACAGTACAAAATTTTTGGATAAATATTTAAAATGGCAACTTATGATCTCTTTTGGTGGAAAACTGGAAACTTGAGAAAACACACTGCAAATAAGCAATAGGTTGAAGAGGTCAATCATTTCCTCTATGTAAATTATAGAGAGCCCACATCCAGTGCATGAGTTGTTCCTCCCATTTTCCTGAAATTCAGCAATCAATTACATGTAGGATAGTGACATATTTAAAATGAACCTCTTTTCAAGTAATTTTTTTTTCCAGGAAGGGCAATTTCACTGGGGGTTTATTTACTGGTATTCACACAGTTAAATTCAAACATCTGTCTTGACAATAGAAGGGAAGATACGATTTTCCTGACACTTTAATTCTCTTCTAATGCCTCTGTAGACTTGAAGGGGTCTGTGTTCATAGAAGTATATAGAAAATATATAGAACATGACCCCTTCTGGTATTTCACTTGAACTATGATTCTCCATTAGAAAATGCGGCTTATGTATCCAAAGATGTGCACATCAGTACAGTTTGCTGACCTCTAATACTTGGTGTTGGGCATAAAACCCAGCATTCTCCCCATTTTCTTGAATGCCTCCATAAGAAAAAGGGACACTATACACAGTGTTGTATGCCTCTTTTATAAATTTAGTAAATTTTATGCATATTCATAATATGAATATAAAATAGTTTTACACTCCTGACCTTTTTTAAAATTCTGCTATTTTCATTTTTCCTATTAAAGGCTTTTGTTGTTTTTTTGGTTTTTTTTTTAATCTGATGAAGAGGTTGGGGATAATGGGGCTTTGAAAGGGAAATATTTTTTCCCACTGAAATTTCTTAATGAAAAATTAAACTTTCAGACAGTCAAAAAATGTGAAAACAAAAAAAGCATGCTGAACAAAAAAGAAATCATGTTATTTACACTCAGGATTCACAATGTTCTTTGACTACTAAACAATTAAAAATAAGTGATTCTGTGCTGCCAGAAGTCCTTCAATAGATTCCTCTCCATCTTTTCACTCATCCACCAATTTCTCAACACCCTCCTGTCAATTACTTAATAAACATGATAATGTAATTATCGTCTGGGTACCTCTCAGCCTGTTTTATGCACTTGCATCTACCCTTCCTCTCAGATTTTTTCAGTTCTATTGGTACATGTTCTAATGTGGACTTTCATTGTCACTGTATGGTCCTGCCTGATGTCTTAGTGTGAACCGGTTCTTCTGTTGTGGGAAGATCCCACTACCCCAGAATCCATAACACTGAGATAAAAAACATCTTGTTCTTATGGGGATTGTAGACCTTGACGTTTACAGACAACTACAAGGCCAAAATTGTCTTTGCTCACTAATAACAATTTGTAGAGAAGGAACCCAAGTTGTAATCTATGCTCATGAAATTTGTACTCGTGCATTACCAGGTCACCTGGCGATATACAGTTGATCTGAAATAGGAACAATCACACATTTGCATTTCTGCCAAAAAGTTACTGGAGGTCATCGTACGGTGCCCATATCTTCTAGGACAGCCTTTACACTGACTATGAAAGCACAAGAGAAACTGGATCTTGCTTAAAGTTTGTCAGTACAAGTAACCTATTGTACGCCTGAGGGAGTTTTTTCCTTTTTGTGTCATGTAGGAGGAATTTTTGAAGTTCTTATCAGATATTCTAAAACTGAATGAGTCTTCTCAGGAAACTGGAGTCATAGCTCTTCTCTATATGTAAAGTTTAGCCACTTTAATTAAATCTGTTTCAACAAATCAGCTTAAAATAACAGAGTTTGTATAGTAACCTATTGCAACTTAGTACAACTTTGAAGTTGGCCCATCTTTGAGCAGAGATTGGACCAGGTGAACTCCAGATATTCCTTCCATCTCGACTTTCTATGTGATTCCATGATTTAAGATCTTAAAAAATAGGTCACCAAATTTCACCAAATTGACTTGCTTATGATAGTATGAGAAATATTTACCTGAACTCAAAGAAAATTAGATCTCTCTCACATTGGGTTCATATAAGCACCTCTATTTCTGAAGAAAAAAGAGAAGGAAAAAACCAGTGTGCAACCCAGCATCTCCAGTTTGATTCTTTGCTTCTCTTTTCACTTATTTTATGACTAAATACCTTTCTCTGTTTTTCAGATTTCTACAAATAAAATAGCAAAAATTGTCACTTTGACCAGTGTTATGTTAGAGAAGACCATAAAAGCTTAGATACCGCAGTTGTGGAAACCATGTATTTATGCCACAGATAAAAGCCTGGAGGTGTTGGTATATCTCTCTATATAAACATATACCTTTACTTCCAGTGCTGTAAAATTTTGCCTATGGTTGAAAGCTGGAAAGGGACTGCTTCCCCACTGGGCAGATAAAGCCAACAACAACACTTTCAAATAAAATATTCCATGCTGGATAATATAACATAATTTTCTGCAAATTATGCAGACCTGTGAAACAACAGGTTTATGGCAGCAGGAAGAGATGCCTCCAACTGGCTCCACTTTATGACCAAATTGCAATGAGATCGAACCTGGCATGCTGAAGTGAACAGCTCTCAAAGAGTGCAGTGTATTTTTGACATATCTCTGCCTCCCAAAATTTTAAACGTCGATATGAAAATCTGAGGCAGAACACATTCTACACACAGAAAAAGGCCTGACTCAAGCTGTTAAGAAATAACTTTGCTCTAAGAAATCAGATCAGCTAAAAAAATTGCATTTCGATAGTTTCTTAGCACCTCTTGTTTGAAGGCACAAGTTACCTAAAAGATTTATTGGTGTTATAAATACAGATCTGTACTAGTCAGCCAATAATTTGAAACTTGCAGACTCAACTGGAAGAGAACATGAAATGCCATAAAATAGCAAATCAGAAAAGATTCCACATGTATTCTGAGTCACAGATGCAAAATAGTCTTTAAAAAGTTATATCGTTCTATTTCCACCTAAGATCTTGCTACCTACATCAGAATCTCCCTATATAGGCGTAAAAGTTTCTGTTTGAAATTAATTTTTCATTTTAAAAAGTGCTGAGACTACAACTCTCATTTTCATTGGTAGGAGGTGTTGGTGCTATGCATCTCTGAAAATTAGGCCACTTATTTTAGGCACATAAATACATTGGCCCAAGCTTCCCTGTGCCACTCTGTAGATGCAAAGCAGCCACATACCTGTCTTAGTTGGCCAATTAGGATGAGATACTGGCTTGAAGTAAAAGCAGCACTTGTAAAATTAACTTGCTATAATTTTTTTTCCTGATGTACTATAAAACACTTGCTAGGTGTGCTAGATTTATCACCAAAATGTCTAGAGTTGGGGAAATGATCCAAAGGTCTTAAAGCTTTGGACTGAGATAAGTAGCTTGTCATAACAGATTTAGCAAGTGATCATGCAAACCATAGGAAAAATACTCAGTCTTGCGGCAGAGAAAGAATGTCCTATTTACAGAAGTGCTGTGTTACTTGCTTTTGGTGGAAATCAGAAGATTCAGTGCCTTTGGGGTTCATTAAGGAAAGCCTTGAAGTTCAACTGCACTGACAGCTCTCACTGCTTTACTTCTATTGTAAGGATTTTTGTTTCTTTGTAGAAGAACCTGGGTTAGTTTGAGTCCTGGGAAATTTTTCTTTTGCAGAAAAAAATGCAAATTTGTCACCAACACTGTCACAGAAGGAAACTTGGAACTCTGGTCTAAGTCAAATATAATTGAGCCAAAAGATATGTACATGTACATATTATACATATCTGTATATGCATGTATATAAATATGCACACATACACATACTAAGGATATCAGGAGAAACACAATACAGGATGGAAGTATGATTAAGGTGTTGGTTTAAACAGGGTTGTTTTACTGGATCCAGACTGAAGAGCCATGATAGGCAGATCCATCTACCAGCCTAAACACTTGAACTTCCCCTTCATTAGACAGAAAACAACAGGATGCTTTTTTTAATTGCCTTTTTTTTTTTTGAGGGGATAGGAAGGAGGTGATGCAGGGAGGCTGCATCATTTCTGCCTTCCAATGAGCACAAAATGGGTTTTAGAGGAGATAGATGTGAGGGTGTTCTTTGGGGGAACATATTTCCAGTAATTTCTCTTGAAAGCAAGATCATGGAAAGACTGCATCTGATTTAGCCACAATATAGATATCTATAGTAGGATCTCTGTTTCACTAGAAATAGAAATGAATGAAGGAATGAAGCAGAATTTTGTTCTTTAGAATATTTAAATTTTTATCAGCCTGAAATACATTAAATCTTGCTACAGAACCTATAATTGCATCTCCTGTTATTACACAGTTAGAATTATTGAGGGACTTAGCCATACGCCTTTGTTATGTCAGAAATATGAAAACCTAGGCATAAAAATCCAGCATGTGTAAGATCACTTAAAGGATTTAAAGGCTTGTCATCATAGGTGCTTCCGGTATTTTACTGTTGACCAAAGCACAGTTCAGCTCTATCAACCATACTAACCCACCAACAGAATCCCAAGCCAGACATTTCGGCTATTAATATGTTGTGCATCGTTTCCATGGAAACTTCTCAACACAGTTCTCATTGTGGGATCATCAAACACACTGTTTAAATAATGTTTTTATAATTGAAGCGGTCAAGTAATAATGAAGCAACAAAAAGATTCTTCTTATAAGGCAGACTGCCTAAGGAAAGCAGAAATCAAAAGGCAGGCTGCTACTTGCACCAAAACACTTGGATAATGTGTAGTTTGCAACGTTATAATGTAGGTTTATGATAATTCAGTTGCTTCTTCGAGAGACTAAGCAGACAGGGATTCAAAAAGAGGATCACTTAAAGTTACTTTTTTCCTCATTGAAGAGTTTTAAGGAAGGTGAAGATCATTCTAGTATTCTTATAGATACTAAATGGCTAGAACCAGGCTGTACATAAAGATAGTTCTGAAAATGACACAGAAATCCAGGGGGTTAGAAGACAGTCTCTTACATATCAAAAGAATCCCTAAATTTCCTAGATAAAACTGGAGTTAATATCCCAGGGAGGAGTCACTCCCTGAAGGATAGCATTTGAGAATCAGTGTTTTACAAACATTCTTTCTTTCTGTGATGGTAACAAATACTTCTGGTCCACCAGGCCATGGGATGGCTTCATCAGTGACAGCTGAATTATCACGGATCACAGACTCCTTACAATGCTTTTTGTCTCTCTCCACAAGGTCAGTCTCAGAGACACTGACGTTTTAGACCTTTGTACCTTCTCCTTTTCATTGTCAAGAACTTTCTTTGCATGTTCATAGGGGTTTTTCAGGTTTAAAGTAAATTCAAGTGAAGGAAGCAAGATGCTTTTAAGAAAAACATCAAATCTAAAATAAAGTAGTGCTGCAAATCAACAATGGTAATGACTGTAATTCAAGACAAGGTCAGGAACTTGAGAGAAGAACGAGTTTCCAGCAGTGCTGTAAATATGATCTTAGGTGCCCGATATCAACGTATAACATGTAAAGAGATGGTTTCCCATAGGATAGTCTTTATTATAACTCTGGAAAGAAACATTCATTGGTCTGGTAACTTTCATGAGAAGAAATTAATCTCTTTCATCATACTCATGATAACACCAGCAGGAGCTAAACAAGTCTATACTTAGAAATCTCTTCACTGGGAAGATTCAGTGCAGCTAATTTTTTTCCTGTGATGGCTGGATAGTCTGCAAAAGCTGAAATAGCTACAAGATATTTGATCATTGGTCATTGCATCATGAAAATGTCTTCAGATTTGAAGACCAGAATAAGAAAGGACAAAAAAGGCTTTGAGCTGGTCTGTGTAAAACTGTAGCATGTAAAAAAAAAAGCAAAAGTAAAGTCTCCTGCAAATTAGCAGAAATTCATGGGAAAATTAGCAGGAAAGAATGAGAAAATGCAAGTATTCTTGTGCCTAGGGCATGTAGAAGTCAGGTGATACTGTATACTCTCAGAGAGAGCCGAGGAGTATTCCAGCTGTTAAGCTATTTTTTTTCATAAGAAATTGATTCTTCTGTGTATCCAAATGAGATGTCACTGAATCATTTATATTTGTAAACTTCATGGTCTAGATAATTTTTTTTAAATTGTAAGACCATTACTGAATATATATTTCTCAATTTATTTTAAATTTGATTATAATCCGTATTCTTGTAAAGCGTTGTTGTGCTAATATGTGATAAGGATTTTTTTTATTCTATTGAATATGCGTTTCACCTTATTAAATTTTTTATAGCATTTCTATTCAAGTCCTTCTTTTGAGACTAGTTTTAAGTTTCTAAATGATGATATTAGAAGGTAATGTAATATTTAAGGGTGCCAGGAGAGCCCATAAATTAGTTAAAAATCCAGATGGGTAACTGCAACACACTCTTAAGGGTTTATCATTAGTATGCAGTTCTGTAAAGTACCTTCTGTCAGTCACTGGAAAAAAAAAAAGCAAGTTTTCACTTGATGGAGACTGTATATTTTTTTATTATTATCAACTTAGACTCATTCACATTTTTGATCCTTATTTTTACCACATTATTAGCCTGAACAATATCATTACAAGACTGAATTCACTGAAATCAGTGTAGAACTCTCCTAATTTCTTTTCTTTGGTTGAGTTTTTTTGGGGAGGAAGCTTGCTGTTGGTATTGCCTAGGGATGTATTTTCCTATTTCTTTTAAACCAAAGATAGTTGATTTCTTAAGATCACCCATTACTCTTAACTATGAAAGCACAATATGGCCAAATTAGTCAGTTTTGTAGTAGAGGATATAGCTTGTCTTGGTATAATGTGCATTTATAATTATAACTGTGTCTGTTTAGTTTCATTCTGAGCATGAGCTCTGAAAATTCCTATTCACAATTCATATGAGCCTGGATACTAACTTTTTCCTTTTCTTGGACTGAAATGAATTAAAACTAAAATTGGCTCTCATGGCCATTCATTCAACTTCCAATCTTCTTAATTCTTAATTCCAATCCTCAATTCAATTAGGAAATTGCAAAGTGAACACTGGCAAATCACTGGAAGGAAGAAGCTGAGCTGCATTTACTCCTGTTTCTGACCATAACACTATATCAGCTGGAGCTCACAAAACTGGTCAAGGATAGAAAATTGTCTAGTCAGGATCAGACACTTCCTCTCTAATGAGTGCTTGAAGAGACCTTATAGTACATATGATTCATACCATCAGTGCTTTCTCATTTTTCAGCCTTATAGACACTCCTTGGATGCCCCTGTAATGTACTTTTGACGTTTACATTGGGATGAGATGATTAATTTCATAGAGATGGCTGATTTGCCATGATAATCCGTGGTCTTACTAAAAGGCCATTAAGCAACTACCTTGGATAAATGTCGTTATTTTGTAGAGATAAGAGGCCTCTGTGCCTGCATCAGAGACTGTGGTTTAACCTCATGTGTTGACTGCCGGAAAACAATTTCCAGAATGAATGCTGTTCCTGCAGCAAACAATTTCCCTCTAACAAACTGCAGGAAGAATGAAGACACCAAACACAGTATCCACAGCGACTCGATTAACTACAAACAATTCTTTTGTAAGCCCTCATTTTTAATTGATTTTTTGTCCCTCTTCCTTCATCATCCTCTATTTAAAGCAGTAAAAATGAGAAGTTAGAGTCTTTCATGCTTCTCTGTTTCGAGACAGTAAATACTACATCCTGCCTCTTCCTTGCCAGCTCTTGAATGCAAATTCTTTTTCTGTAAGACTGCCTAAGGGTTGCCTCTGAGAATTGTGGACTTTGGGATTGTCAGGAGATAATAACTGTGGTAAGTAAATATCTTTTTTGTTTGTTTTGATTGTTCTGTTCAAATCAACAGAAAAAAAAATAATAGAAAAAAATCTACTGATCTAGGGGTTTACTGAATGTTATTTGAAATAATGCAACAAAACCAAAATCTACAACCTGTTTTAACTAACAGTCCAGATCAACAGAATCAAAAATGGGAATTTTTAAACAAGTATCCATTTGCCAAAAATTCTCACAATTCTCTGGAAAAAGTGAAGCTTCATGCCCATATATGACACCCTACTACAATGTTCAGGAAAAACTGAGCATTAAATATTATAAGCATACTCAGAAAGAGCACAAAGTCATTGAATATTAACAGATCAAAGAATTTAAAAGGAGGAGAATTTTCTGGGAAAAAAAAAAAACAAACCGAACAACCAAAAATTCAGTGTGTGGAACAGATTTTCTGGCTGAATAGAGGAAAGCGGCAATATCTCAAAATGGTTTAATGGAGAACTTTGCAAGAAGACAACCCAAGAGTTATCCTTATAAAACTTCTTTACACAGATATGAAGTGTGTCTGAACACAGAAAACTCACTGCTGTCTGTGAATAGCATGCCTGGTTAAGTCTGTCAGCATGCTGAGTTACTGGATAGTTAGGTGAGCAGTCCAGAAGATCCCTTTTAAACATGGTCTCTCTGTCATAGTCTCTCTCCCAGAGTACCAAGAAAATGAAGGACTTGACAGAGTGAGAAATTCCATTCTGATGATGTCTACCCAGCCACTCTCTCTTCTTATAACAACTGATGTGGCCAGCAAAACAGCTCATGAATGATAAAAACAGCTTTACTTTAGGGGTCATCCCAAAACATAAATCTGTGCTAAATTTTTGTGTCTGTGCTTGAAATTCCCATCATTTTGCAGAGCAGCTCTCATCCTTTTGTGATATGCCATATTGAAAACAACATCGCACACAGGTCCACAGCTTTCAACATGTTTTGTAGACAAATGAAGCAGCAGCAGGTCTGAATTGACATAGCTCTTGATTCCTGTTGCCAAATAATTCCATTATCAGCGGTGATTTTTACAGACTAACTCCTAAACTGCAATCTGTACTAGAAAAAAGGCATTTTAATCCTTCATAACCTTCCGTGGAGTAATGTCTCTTTTACAATAGAAGGCTCCGGACCTGTTGGTCAACTTAGTGCCTGGAATAATAATGCATGATGAAATACCTTCTCATCTCAAGAGCAGGCACTTACCTGCATAAATCTTTCATGTAGAGATAAGCAATAGCTATATACCCAAATGGGCTTTCCTTCTGAAAGGTCAGATTTTGAAAGGATTTCCTCAGTCCCCTGGAGCCTCAGCAAAAGATAACATTTCAAAAATTGTCTTCTGCTTTCTACTCTATTTAATTAAAGTGTGCTGTTCATTTTGATGAAAATATGTTTCCCTCATGATTAAAAGCTCTTTTGATTAAATCATTTTGCATAGACAAGTGGCCTGTAATAATAATAAGTTTGAATATTTTTGAAACAACTTTCTCATCTGTTAATAAATTGTAATTCAATTCTACATGGTAATTGACTGGTACACTAAATGACTCATCCACCAGTTGAATCCATCACTGACACTGGTCACGAGAACTCTGGTGGATTACAATTTTGATCTTATGCAATAAAAAAAGTGGGAAAATACCAGTTTGAATCATGCTAAGAGACCCTACGTATCCCAGCTAATCTTATAATCTGAAATGCAAGAAAGTGCAGTACAAAGAGAGCTAAACTAGTTTGATGGAAATGTTCTCAACTTTGAAAGCTTAATAGTAGCATAACTAGAGCATTAATACTAAAAGAATAAATCTTTCTGTATGGTTTCAAACTATCTCAGGTCCCTGGTGTGATTTTCTCGTTTGTGTTGATCTGAGATGACGATGAGCAGAACAAACTAATGTGTCTTCTTATCAAGATGTGGTAGACACGTTCCAAGGAAAAAAACCATCTTTGGTCTGCTTAATGATAGATGAGAAGCTTGTAGAAAAAAGAAAATAAAACATGTCTTTCTCTAGATCGATTAGTCTCTCCTTTCTTCTTTATTACTTAGGAAGAAAGAAGAATGTTTACACAACAAAAATATAAGGATATTTAATCTTTAGTAGACTAGAGACACTGATGCTCTAGCAGCTTGTCTGATTGTATCATGATGGTGCTTGGAGATGGAAACGTTTCCTTTCTTATCAAAGTTAGGATCAAAATATTGTTTCGCAGTTAAGAGAAATTGCACCTTCTTCCTTCTTCTCTATTATCAGAGAAGAGGCTGTAATACTCACTGGAAAAAATATAACTTGGATAACTAAGGATTGTAATCTTTGGCTTCAAAATCTATTTGGTTTTGCACTAAATTTCACATTCTAAAAGTTTATATAAATAGTCATTGACATTTCTGAAAATTACGAAAAATTAGATTTTTTTCGCCTCCCAGTCAGTAAAAAGATTGTGGTAAGAAGCTCATTTGTTATGTTAAACCCTAAATCTCAGGCTTAGTGACCTCAGATCATCTGGAAATTAATGCCTTCCCTAAGCTTGTTTGATCCTGGTGTTTTTGAAGCAAAGGCCACAATATATATGAGTGACAGGCTTTTATCCCCGTGAGGCTTAGCTGAAGTCACCAAGCTGTGACCTGTGCTGGATGAGAGTTAGGTCCTTCAGAGATAGATAATAAAACATTGGGATGCTGCATCAGCTGATTTCTCTGTTCATCAGCCCAGCTGAAGCTCAGACAACATACCTCAGAGGAAAGAAAAGAAACAAACTCAATCCATCATTTTCCTTGATCACATCAAATGTGAAAGTAAAAAAGGTACATATTTTGGTGCAAGTAATTTTCTAACTGCTGTTAACTGTAACCATTTTAATTTTTTTTCTATAGTTAGATGTACCAAGTAATTGCAGAATCTTCACTTAATACATATGTATTTTTGATATCCAATTGCAACAGGATATATCAAAATGCTCCTTGAGCAAGAGGGTATTCATAAAACCTCCTCCAGGAATGATGGCACAGAAAAAGCAGATGGGAATCCAGCAAAATCCTCAGGTCACAAATAAAAGTGACATGAATTAGAAAGACTCTTTCACAGGAGAAAATCGTGCTAAAGGAGTTTTAAATTACAGGCATTTCCCAGGAAAAGGATTATTTAGAAATCTCAATGTCTCTGAATGGGTACTGAAAACTCAGTCTTAAACATGATACCAAGCTACTTCAGTACATCCCATGCCAAAAGCAGTGAAAGCTGAGAAACCTCAGCACTTTAGCAGCTCTGTCCTCTGTGGAGCAGCGTGAGTGGAGACTTCAGAGTAATGGAGGTGCTCTCCTGAGACTGAAGAGAGTCAAGTTTTCATCCTGGATCTGCCACTAATCTGCTTTGAGCAACTTACACCCACCTCTTCTGGTTATTTAAATGTCAGTTTCCCCAGCGGTGGGCTGAGATTGTCACATCACAAGGAACCTGCAGACGCTTCCCAGGACACTGAAGCTCCTCAGGGAGCTTGACACAATTACCTGCCCTCGACCTGGCAGAGAGGGGCTCTGGGCTCTAGGGAGGTGCAGGCTCAGCATTTGTGTGAGGTCTGTACACTGCTGTTCACACCTGATCCTCATTTTACAAGCACAGTATCTTTATGCTGTTAGAAGGTGGCTGTCAGCACACACAGCTGACGTTTTCCTTCTCTTCACTTATTTCAACACATGCAGAGAGGCATATTTTTTTTTGCCCTCAAATTAAGAAAATATGTATTTCTTGCACTGAGAGGAATATGCTGGCAGCTGAATATAGTGAAACAGATCTGTGATCCTAAAATGGCACATTTTAAAAAGTCTAGTTGATTTTTAATATGCAATTAACAACATATTAGTCTTATAAGACATTTCCATATATTACTGTATGCCATGTAGATCTAATATTATCTTATATTACTGTAGGTTCAATGTATGCTGTAGGACTATTCTTTCAAAATCTTCATAAATATATATTTCAAGTAACCCATATATTCTTTATTTTCTCATTCTTTTCACTAAGGAACTTATTCACAAGCTTTTCATAGTGAAAGCTCTTTTAAAAAATTTTCTTAATTCAATAATGTTATAAGATATGGAATCACTTTTGTTTCAACAGTTTCCCAAGAAAAAAGAGGCAGAATATGCTTCTTACTGTCTTAATGATTAAGAACTTACAGAATTCTATTTCAGGCAATTGCTGGTTAAGAGGGGATTATCAGAGAGAAAGAAACCTAACCAGCAATGTTCCCTTCTTTCAGTCTCGGTCTTCTTGAACAGTAAGATTCCTCATTTTACTGACTAGCAAAGATGTCTGACACCCTGTCCAAAATAAAACAAAGCATTGACAGCCAAAGAAAAATTAGAAATTATCTAGTGTGTCTTACTGGAACACAATTCTTCTGAGCATCTAGGAAACTGTAAATAGCCAGGGATGTAGAAGTGTTGTGACATTATCCTGTCAAATATTTCAGTATTACAGCTCTTGTTAGAGACTCATCAATAGTGGAGTCCTCCCTCTGTGGAGCTGTTTATAATTTTCTGAATAACTTATTTATCTGTGAAGCATTTGCAGATCCTGAACATTTTATCAGCTTGTAGCATAAAGAGTAGGAATGCAGGGGAAAAGCCATACTTCTGCAGGTACAGCACCCAGGGGTTTGCACCAGCAGTGCTGGTGTCAGGCTGTTTGCAAAAAAACCCACAGAGGCCAAGTGCAACCTTCAATTTTTTAACTTAAATATTTCGGTTTCCTACAACATCGTTTTTTTGCTGCACCATTTCTGGATGATGAGGACTGGTTTAGGCAGGTAAATACTGAAAAAATTATTTTTATTATTATTTTAATTTATAAAATGTCACAACCATCTAATACAGGTGGAGGTAAAATTGCATATACCTTAACACAGTGAAAAAAGAACTCAATGGACATACAGTATTTTACAGGCATTGTGTATACTAAAGTTCATTTGCAAAACATATTTGAGTGACATATGCAAAAGATAATTAAATGTCTATATACCATGAACAGAAACAAAACCAGTCTAGGAGAAGAATAGCTTTCACAGCAACTCAAGTGATTGCTTGAAGATAATTTCCTGCTTTTCCAAAAGTATCTTATATTCTATCCTTTAAGGATCAAATCCTATAAATAACTATGATGTGGAAAGGAGTCAAAGCTCATGGTTAAGAAACTACACTACATCACTTGGAAACTGGAAGGAACCAATATAAGGGCAAACGTGCATAAAGAGTATTCAAAAAGGTATATCTTAAAGCCCTTTGTCTCTAGCTGCCACTGGAATTCACTACTGACTTAAAAAAATCTATACCAACATATTTTATAGTACGTACCTCCAGTCCATAGATCAACAGTGAGTAATGGTTTTGTGCTAACCAGGAAGGTGCTAGTAAGAAAAATTATTACAAAATTAAGACTTCTACAAAGCAAGCGGTTCACCACAGTAGATACCATAGAAATAACAATTTCTCAGTCTAACACTGCCTTGAAGGGAAGAGAGATTCCTATGCTAAGGCTGCCCTTGGTGTTCTGAGAGGGATAGGAATGGGTAGAAAGTATAAAAAAAGACTGTCACAAGCTATAAATATTTGTCTGAAAACATCTTTGGGTGGAGGAATTTGAAACTGCTATTAGTTGTGTTTGTTTTGTTGACTTGTGGACCAGTGGAGGTGAGAGATCTGAAAGCGTATCTGGCAGACACTGAAAGCAAACTTCTCATTTTAAAGAGACCCAGTCTTTGGAAACTGTCTAACACCTGTATTTCTAGAAGCCCCTATAATTTAGAGCTATTTGACATAAAATTACATAATGGCTGCTTTTATTTCTCCAGTTAATTGATAGACCTATGCTTTCGAAAATGTCATATGCTGCCTTCCACACCTGATTTGCATTGCTCTTCCCTCTTTACCTAAACTCCTGCATTATTCCTTCCATTTAGGTAGCTAGTATTTTGTCTTCAGCCATAAAATATTTATGTAAGAACAATTCACAGAGGCATGAAATAAAGCTGTTTCTAACGGCACAAATTCTGAGGAACACTACTCTCTTACAGCTTCGAGGATTACATATGTTTGAGTAGTCCTCTGACCTTCAAAGCTTCTCAGGCAACCAGTAGTCATTAACTTCAGCAGGAGGCTAAGCTCTGAATATTTTGGAATGAGGATTTGGTAGAGTTACCTGAGTTCAGAGATGTTCAAGAGCAAAGCAAAGATTTGACCCCAAATTTTGGAGAAATTGTGGAACAAGGAAATCATCCTTTTCTCTTTATGCAGATGGATGCAAAAGGCAGAGGATAGGCCTCGGTGGTTGGCATTTGAGGTTATCCACTGTCAAGGACTGTTATACAGCTGCACTGCTGTGCATAAGCAGTTTTGTGACTGGGCTATAGGCTCAGTGAGATACTGCACCCATTCACGTTACTGCAACAGTAGTCCTAGAGATGGCTAGGGATGGTGCTGGCATACTGAGAGCAAGTCAGTAAACAAGAAAGACACCAAGGCTCACTTATCATCTTGGTTCGTGAGCCTTGACAATAGCAATAGTCAGTTTATCTAATTTTAGACATCTACACTATAAACAACTATATCAGAGTTAATTATTCAGAATATTTTTAAAGGCAATGGAAGGAAAAAAGCACTTCTAAAGAATGACACAGCTAATGGTTTTAGACATCTGTCTTGAAGCGAGACATAATCTATTTCTCTCCACTAGCTGTGAAGAATCCAGACAACTAGCTTATGTTTTGTTCCAGTAGATTTTGTCTGGTGAATATTTGCCTGGAAGACTACTTCAAATAGAATGCTCAGCCTTCGGACTGCAAAGTGCCTGAGTTTCACCCTCTGTGTACGGTGTGGTTGTGACTTCCTGGAGTGAGGTTGTTTGATTGCACAGGCTCATCCCAAAAAGAGCAGCAATATTTTGGATACACTGGCAAAAACAAGGTACTTGGTCTGAAGATGGTCCTGATGGTGTCCATCTTTTATGTTGAAGATAAAGTGTCTTAGTATTAGATATTAGGATGAACTTTGAGACATCATTACAATGAACTGGACATAGCTGATTTGCACAAAAAACAGAGTAGGATCTTAAAGCTTTAATATTTTTTTCATGTTTTCTTTTGTTCTAGGATTATCTATAGGCAGAATCCCTTTTAAAAATCATAGTGTGATTAATGTGGGAATGGGCCTTTCAAGATTACCTAGTCCTACTTCCCTTGTTCAAAGCAGATCAGCTAAAGAAGGCAGGTCTGGGCTGTGTCCAGCTGGACTTTTAATATTTCCAAGCATGGAGACTTGGCAACATCTCTATGGGTCCTGTTTGGCCATCCTCACAATAAAAAGAGTAGTTTATATTTAAGTGGAATTTTCTGTATTTTAGTCCATGCATTGTCTCTCATCCTGTCACTGGGCATCTCTGAGAAGAATTTGGTTCCATCTTTGGTCTCATTCAGATGATATTTATTTATTTAGATGGATAAATATCTCCCAAAACATCTTTTTTTAGACTCGGAAACCTCAGGCAGATGAGGCTTTCCTCATATGACAGGTGCTCCAGTCCCACAATCCTCTTCACAGTCATCTGCTGCATTTGCTCCAGTGTGTCCATATCTATTGTTTACTGTGGAGCCCAGTACAGGACCCAGAACCCCAAATGTGTCTCAAAAGCACTGGACAGAGGGGAAGGATAAACTCCTTTGTTCTGCTGGCAACATTGCTTCTGCAGCCCAGCAGGCTGTTGCCCTGCATGAGCACTTGCTGGCTGGTGGCCAAAAGTTGTCTACCAGGGCATCATGTACAAATTCTCATGAGGAGAACAATGGAGAAGCTGCCATATGAACCAGACACTGATGGCATGAATGAATCTCTGGAAGCTTCAGAATTCATGATTTTGAGACCAGTGACACAACAGGCAGCTTGTAGTCCTGTAACACTAAAATCCAGCAAGTACTGAATATTTTCTACAATTTAAGTTACTTTCACATCAGTATGGGTCAGGATTTTTTATTATTATTTGTTATTTATTTTATAAAAAATATGCTACTGATAAGTAAACTTATTGCTAGAAAATTATTTTAACACAGAAGTTTCTTCACACCAGCAGGAATGTTTCCATCTACTGGCACAAATTCTCTGTCCTAGGATTTCCCATGTCAAAAGGAATAATGTGGTTTTTTCATTCATAAAGTTGGTTGGACAGGTGAGACTGCGTCAGCAAGCGGGCCAAGAGATGACACAATACAGAAAGGTCAAATCCCATTCCAAAGTCAGGAAGATTATTAGGTATCATTTGCAATACTGAGGACTTCTTCCCTGAGAGAACACTCATGTCTTAAAATTTTCTCTTCCCAAGAGTCCCTGATGCCCATTAATCATCTTTCCACCAGCTAAAATCAAGTGTGCTAATCCAAGTGCTAACATTTTTAGCAGTGATATTGTTTTTTCTTCAGACAGCTCTGTTAGAGATTGCTCTACTGAACTCCAGCATCTGTGCTTAGAGAGAAATGAGCTGCACAAAAAAATGACAGCTCAGACAACTCAGATTTACAGTTCCCTGTGAGCTACCTAGTTTATTAGTCTAAAAGCAGAAGAAAAATTTTCACCAAAGACAAAAAAGAAGCTAAAATACACATCCAATGAATCCAAGGACAGGCAACATTTATGGTTTTTAAAGAGGAGGAGAGTGCTGACATCAGTTAAAACTTGAAAAAATTGGATTCCCAGCATCACTTGTATTTTAGGCATTAAAACTTTATTTAAAGAAGTATATAAGAACAACAAGTGAATGCTAAAAATATCTGTAGATGTGGTTCTGTGTGAGATTTTGAGCCAAAGTTTCTCCCCAAAAAAGACCAAAATTATGGCCTGAATAAAGAACAGCGAAATAGTCATACATTGTCCCAGGGCTTGCACAGCCAATAGACATAAAAGAAAAAGCATTCATCATTTTTGTACTATGTTCTGATATTCATCTCTGGAGAGGGACATATTCAGTTTCTTTGAAGGGCACAGAGATGCTCATTGACACTAAAATTTGGATTTAGGATGAATTTCTGTAAGGCCTAAATTGACAACATGAGGATCTTAGACTTTCTTCAAGGTTGGTATAGGTAAAATGCTAAAGAAAGACATGCACAAACCCTGAACTTCTCTAGACCTGACCACAACAATATGGTTAGAGATTTCACAGGGGTAGCTGAGACAGAATAACTTTCTATAGATGTGATTTTTTCCCATGGTGACATCAAAATTCTTTAGTTCTCAGACATTTTCTCTGAACAGAGCAACTTTGCTACCTATTCGTTTCAGTGGGTCACTGTTGCTGTTTACAGTGCTGAGCATGATCAGTGAAGCATCAGAAATGCTTTGTGTCCTTTGCACATATGCTGAAAAAACCAAAACAGTTTATCATACTTTTTACTTCTGTTTTCTGCTTTTACCACAATAGGCTTTTATTTTGGGGCATTATAGCGCCAGCAGGAATACGTAAAAAGAAAATACTTGCACTGGCTGTGTGTTAATGCTTGGCACAAAGAGAATCTCTCCTCAGAGAAACTGCATGTGAAAATTTTAATTTTTTTTTCCCCAAGCTTCTCATCTGAAAACTGTGATTGTCTGGCAGTTCTGCCTTGCCTAGAGCCAAGGTGAAACTGAACTCTGTGCCAGCTACCTACTACCAAAGTGGAAGACCAACGAGAGAGTGAGCATTTTTCGGGTACCATTTTTCCAGGAATTATTCCCTGTAGAGAGCCCTGGAATGTCCGTCCATCTTGTGCTTACTGACCTGTGTCTGAGGACAGTTGCCAGAACTGATTCATCTCTAAAATGGATTAAGTTTCACAGCTTCTTCATATCACTAGTGCGGGACGGATTGAATGAGGAATGCTGTGGAAGATCAAACACATAAAAGAGGCTTCAAAATAGAGCATTTACCCTTCTCTTTACCCTTCCTATGGAATGAGACTGAGTTTGGTTTAGGGTATAGAGGCCTTTCCAGCTCTCTCCAAAGGCTCTGTTCTAAGTGTGCAGGAGGAAACATAAGTTCATGTATGCTGTGTGTAACGTTATCAAGGGAATCAGTGGAGTGCTGAGTGCTGAAAAGCCTCGTTAAAACCAAATAGGCAACCAGAAAAAAACAAATGCTAGAATGCCACTTCCACTCCAATATGCAAAGCTAAGTTTTGGGGTTTTTTTAACAGAATATAGAACCAGATCTTCAGTGAAAGTGTTTCAGTATATTTATATTAATACAGACCAGTCTGTACCTGCTTAAAACTGAGTGTATTTTGCTAGGTGTAACCCCACTGCTGTTCTCCACCCAGTCCAAGGATATAAGCTCCTTTTACAGGTGCATTTCCATTAGTGGCTCAGTTCAGCTCAGCAGTTCACTTTTTAAGTGTATCTCCTTGTCATCACCACACAGCACATAGATTCAGATTGCAGGTGGGGCTCCTAACACACAAACTGTGGTCCTTTAGGAAAGCATTACACCGGAATAATATGTCAGCATTTAATCTGTGCTAATTGCTACCAGACATCCAACAAACAGCACCAGAGCTAGCCTGAGGCAGAGCTGCTGGAAGTGTATAACATAGATGCCAAGTGCTTAGCATCACTTTGCTTTCATATTAGGCTCACAGTTTGCTAATGTAGATCCTGCCACTTTTTCTAAAACTAAAATTTCTTCAAAATCTTGTTTCAGCAACTTTGTCCTCTCCTCCTTGGTGATATCTTCCCCACCATGCATTGATACATTAATTTTGCACTTTATATCCTTGCATTTCTGTAAACACCTTTTATCCAAGCCAAAAATCAAAACACGATAATAATAATA
>WEIV01008509.1:20291-30877 GCA_013390005.1 Calyptomena viridis | reverse complement strand
TCCATTGTAAATCCATGTAAATCTGCCATTACTCCTAAGTCAAACAAAGTCTCCTATACAGAAGGAGTAGAAGTATTATTACATTAATGGTGAAACAGAGATTACATTTGATCTTCCTTTTCCCATTTCACCTACAGTCCTTCCACAAGAAGTACCTGTTGGTCTGGGATTTAGTGACTTCTCATGAATGGAAGTTATTAAAAGATCCAGTCTCCTGTGGTTTTACATACTTCAGTTCTAGGATACCCATGGACTCTGCTATGGAAAGTGACTAGTTTTTCCTTTATAACAATCCTTAGTGCTACAATGGGGTTTAGACTACTAACATAAGCAGTGGCTTTCCCTCCATGTCTTGGAAGCCTGTCAGATGCCTTTATGCATACTTGTCTCTTGTGTAGTGAAGCACAGCTAGTGATGCTGTGTTTGTTTTTATTCCCATTTGAAGGAAACCCTGGATGCAGAAGAAGTGATGGCAGAAAGGATATTTCTTGGCATACACAGAGTTGCTAAAACTTTTTGATATGCAGATGCAACATACGAAGCTTGAATTTCCAGAATAATGATGAAGGGGTTTTTTTTGGTAGCTGGCTCTTGGTTCTGTCTGGTTTCCATTAAAACATTAAGAAAACATTATTAAAACGTCATTTATTATGATGGTCTTGTACATTTAATGGGCTAATACGTGTGGGTGTCAAACTCTTCTCCCAGGTAACAAGTGACAGAATGAGAGAAATGGCCTGGAGTTGTGCCAGGGGAAGTTTAGATTTGATATTAGGAAAAATTTTTTCACAAGAAGAGTTGTAAAGCATTGGAACAGTCTGTCCAGGAAGTGGTAGAGTCACCAGCCCTGGAAATATTTAAAAAACTTGTGTATATGGCACATGAAAACATGGTTTAATAGTGAACATGGTTGCTGAGTTGATGATTGGACTTGATCATCTTAAAGGTCTTTTGCAACCCTAATGATTCTATGATTCTATGATTTTTAGATTTTAAAAGCTTTCTATAATGTCAGGACAATAAATAGTGCTAAGATACTAGCTACAAAAAAAATAGTCCAGCTAGGGTAATATATAAAGCTGTAGATTTTCTGATTATGCAGTGCATCAATATAGCACAGAAACCATGTTATGATTTTTTTTTATACTCTTCTGTAGTTGTTTTTATGTCCATAGCCCAGGAATGACACCAGATTTCTTTTTTTTCCTGCTTCTGCCAGATTATTGTCATTAACATCACCTAGAAATCTATGAAAATGAAAAGACTGCTGCTCCATAGACAGTCATAGAGCTTCGGAAGTGACAAACAAAGCAACATTTGCTAAAGACCAGACTGTCAAGCAGAAGTGACAGACAAGGCCAATTACCATATGCAAATAAGCCAACATTCATTATATAATTTTTTAAAAAAAGGTATATTTGTCAAAGGTACTGCTAGTCGGAACTGATTCTCTGGCTGGATGAATCCTGTGGAGTTTCAGGTTTTCTGAGTTTCTACATCAATTTTCTTTTAGAATGGTAAAATGTATTTCTACTCAATTTTTCCTCTAATTTAACATATTATCTTTTCCTGTTTCTCCATAAGAAAATGTTGAGTGTCTTTAAAAATAGATGGTTTATTGCCATTTTGGATCCAGACTGATCTACTTACACTGTTATTCCTTCCCCCAAAACTACAGATGCTTCAGGGAAGATACAGGTAATTCTGCAACACAGTAGTTTGTCTCTCTCTTTTTTTTTTTTGTTTTGCTTTTGTTTGGTTGGTTTTTTGTTTTGCTTTGTGGTTGGGCTTTTTTTGTGGGATTTTTTGTTTCTTTTGTTTGGTTGGGTTTTTTTGTTTGTTTGATTTGATTTGGCTTTTGGTTTTTTTTGTTTTGTTTTAGTTTTTGGGAGGAGCCTTTGTCTGGATGACCTCCAGGGCAATGGGCATGGCCATGGTTTTGTTCCTTACCTTCAAATATTGCTCTAGATGTCATGTGTATGATCATGGCATATTTTTGGTGACAACACAAGAAAACATTGAAATTCTTTTGCTAACTGTAAGCATTCACCAGCATTCGATGCAGAGTAGTGATGTCACCCACAGTCATCTCCATTTATATGGAAGTTGTGAGTATCTGCACCAGTGACATCCATCTACAGACGTGAATTCATGGAAAAATAAGACTATGCAGTCCCTGAGGGCTTCCCTACATTGGAAGTTATTAGGAAATAAGCAAGGAGATGAATTTGAAGTTTCGTAGTCCTTCCACACTGTATCTGATATAGAGGTTAATATTCTGCACCTCTGGGGGATATTGAGTTAATCTTCACAGAAGCACTGGGTACTATTTTGAAATTTCTTTCCATACATGTTTGTGGAGCTGTGTTGTAGGGGCTGGTGTTATATGCCCACAATCTCCCTTGAGATGGCCAAGCAATAAAACAGATAGGAGAAAAGCCTTACAGAAAACTGACCCCTAAATTTTCTTCCTGCTAGGGCTATTATCTTACTTAAGTTGTTAAGTCGGTGGATGAACATCAGGACTCACCTAAAATAAAAGCAGGGATGGAAATGGATGACCAGAGGTGGTAGTGAAGTGGGACAACTAATTTTTGTGGCAGTGCTTTCAGCTGAAAATGGCTGTGGAAACCAGATGTAATGTATAAGAACAGCAATGTCAGGAAGGGGAATGAAGATGTTATCCACATCATCTACTCTGTACATACAGCTTTAGGGGTGCAATCTGAAGGTCTACTGACAGTGGCAGCTCCTCCACAGGAGTGTGCAAAGCATTTACCTTGGGCCTGTTCTCTGAATGGCCTCTTAAAGAAGCTCACTTCTGTCCACAGACTGTATAAAGCCTCAGTAGATGAGACAAATGTAGATGGTCAGAAAAGCGGGAGGTTTAGTGTTATTTCCTCCAATACACAGTATTAATAGCTCTTGTTTAAAAGTTCCTTTTGCCAGTCTGGCTAACACAATTAGCTGATTATCACAGTAATTGCCATTCACCATGCCAGTCAAGAGTAAGTTTCAGTTGCTCTAAACCTTGTGGATCTGATTAAGATGATCACTGACCCAAAGAGTTTATGGACTTAAGAAAGTCAGTGAATGAGAATAAAGGCAGATTTCTGGAAATAAGATCCACTATGAGGATTCCAGTGGGAAAAGTGCTAAAATATTCACCTCTCGCTCACAATCTTCATCATTTCTTCAAGCTTTTAGTCTCCAGAGCGGAATTATGAAAGTTGTACATTCTTGTTTGCAAAGCTGCTGTCAGTGCTTTACTAGCAGTGCCCCAGTTGAGCATATTTCACTGTGTGTGATGGCTGTATTTAGCAAAAGCAATCCTGCTGACAGTCTGCATGATGGAAGCCCTAATCTGTGCAGTGTCATGCACTATGTATCACCACAAGGGAATCTCTAGTGACTCAGTATTAATGAGAAGGAAGCAGTGACACTGTTATTATTATTTATAACTTATCCTGCTCCACAGTAAGGCACTTTAAAAAAAACAAATAGAGATGGTATCCCTGCTGATAACCATGCAGAGCAGCAAGGCACAGTTGGCATGCTCATGATTTCTGCTGCAGAGGGTCTAAAGAGAGAAGGCTGGGCAGCAGCAAGAACAGCACCATGTTCCAATGCTATTAAAGAGACCTGGGGGAATGGAGTGTAGTCAGTGTTCTAGCTCCCTCAATAGACATACCTGTTAAAAAACCAGTAGCTATTGTTTACTGGTGAACATGGCAGCGCTGGGTTAACAATTGGACTCAATGACCCAAGAGGTCTTTTCCAACCTTAACAATTCTTTGAAAATTCTGCTTATTATTTCCATTACATAGTGTTCTAGTGTCTCCTTCTCCTACCCCAAATTAGAGCTTCATGCAGAAATGGTATGAAGAATTAACTTTCAGACTCACTTTTCCCAGTGACACAAACTGTGAGACAACTGAGTTATTACTTTAAAACACAGAATATATGAAAGCAGGGAATGTGTTTACTTTGTCTCTCATGCAGTGATTATTTCTATGCTGATACTATTCTAAAAGCCAAGAGCAAAATAAAGAATTATTGTTATTAGTAAAAAGTGTCACCTCTTGACTTTTGAGTATTGCTGTATTTCCCTCCTTTGTAACTCTGTGGTCTCTGAAAGCCCTTACATTGCTTACACATGCTTCATTTTTCATATTCTGACCAAAGTCATCTGACTAAAGTACTAGCTTTGGTCTGAATAAACATGCACCTTCAGTCACCACTAGCAGAAGGTGCCCCAAATTATTCTAGGGTGTATACAATGAAAGTGAAAGAAAGCTGACAAGAGATCAAGAAGAACATTATCAGCATTGATAGTGGTTTGGCACCTCTCATGTGAGATGCCTGACCATCTGTGGGATCAGTGCTTCTTCCAGAAAGCCTTTTGAACGGGAGAAAGCCATAACCTCAAAATGGGATCTTCAAGTCCTAAACTCACTTGGTTCAATAGGGAGGCAAGTTTGATGGTATTTAAGGTGCGTGATGAAATATATACATTTATTCAAATATGTCTTAACTGAATGTTCAGCTTGAACTTAAAAAAATCACTCAAGATTGGTTTGTCTCCACTTGGTTTCCTTGATCTCATCACATTACTGTAAATTTTACAAAACTACCACCCCTCTTTCTCCCGATTTTATCTTCTAATAGTATATATTGCTATGGCTCTGTCTTTACTTCATTGCCATTTATGTGACATTTCAGAACAGCTTGCAAAACATCTGGCAGTAAATGTCTTATATTTTTGCCTGCCTACCTGCACGCCTGTCATTTTGCATGAGGAACTTTAGAGATGTTAGTAAGTTTTGGATAAAAGTATTTGTCAGGGTACAGTACTTTGCACTCTCTAAGATCAGAGAAATTTCCTCATAAAACCAAAATCTTGAAAAAGTTAGGGATTTATTTTTTTACCTTGCTAGCACAAATGATGTTATAACAGAAAATATTGGTTCTAATTTTGCCATAGCTGTAACTTTGCACAAATTTTTCTGGTTTTGGATGAAAGAAGGATGCTATTCTCAACATCCCGTACCCACATCAAATGATTCAAGGGAGTAAAGTTTTACTGAGCTTGGTGAAATTATGCTGATTTATTGTTGTAGCCTAATATCCAGTTCTGGGCAAGGTAATAAAACTGAATATTGTTAAATCATACTGTAGGTAGTGAAAACTACCTGTTTCATAAAACCCATGAAAAAATGTGATGCATAAGTACGCTCTGATGCTTCTGCAAAAACACTGGTTTCTGGGGTCAGGAGAAAGCAAGGGCATTATTGTTGTGATAATATTAAAGAGAAATGTGTGGAGAAGATACTGGAATTAAAATTATGGAATAAAAAGTTTGCAGTTATACCATATACTTAATAAATTAAACATAACTCTATATAAATCTGAGAATTTACAGACTAGATTGTGCTAGAAGAAAGGTTATTAGTACACAACTAGCTTTTCAGTTTCATACCAGAAGTGTTCCCTCTTCCAGCATAGGAGACAAGACAGCTGCTATCTAGTGGTATAAAATGACATTGATCTAAACCTTGTATCTCAAATATGGGTACTACAGCAAATTATACATTAAATTATGTACCTTTCCTCACAATTAACACATAACAACAGAGGTAATTAGAACTGAAGTAATAAAATACGGAGGATCAAAGTGTCTGGGCTCATGACTTTGTAAGGATTCATGACAGCAAATCATAAAAAGGTTAGTGAGCAGCACAGACATGGCACATCAAGCACAAAAAGTCACCATCTAATCCCAAGTACAATGAAACCGCTCAAATTTATAAAATAAGCATAGTTACAATACAATGAAGGAAAATCATCTTTAGTTTAGTCTCTCCCTTTTGCTTCTCTTTCAAAGTAACTGTAGGATATGCTAAATGCAAGATGATACAGAAAGTCTTCATATAGAAAGGGCAGAAAACAAGAAAAAAAAGAATCCTTTAAGCTTGATGATATATTTTTTAACCTTTTTCCTTTTTCTTTTGACCAGTCTTAGGCTGGTGCTTTGATCTATATTTCAGTCACCAAGGTCCCTTATCAGAGAAAACACAAGAAAAGGATAGTGAAAGATACAGATAGAATGACAAGTAGATGCACCGTGAGCCATTATGGAATGACTTTTCTGCACTTCAGAACGAATTCTATCTGGAAACCATATCTGCAGTGGGAATGAACCAGAGAGGAAAAGAAAGCTTTGCCCTGAGGGCCTAAACCAACTCCCATTGATTACAAAAAGACCTTTTTGATATGTAGAAGACTGATCAGTCAAATTCAAGGGAATAAAACAATAACATGTAATGTCCTGATGTTCCTTGGATACTCCTTTTTCGGGTCCTCTCCCTTCCTGCACTGAGGGTAGCTTGTCTTTCCTTGTCATGCCTTTTTTCATGTATGCTTAGACCTCTCTGCCTTCTAGGAATAACTTTCACCTGCACAGTGTAAGGCATATAGATCAAAACTATACTCAGCACCATAATCTGTCTCTGACAGACCAGGGACAGGTGCCTGGGGAAAAAGAAGTGGCAGAAAGCAATTTGCCCTTCACTACTCATGTTTTACAGGCCTGAAACAGAGGTGGTAGCTCCATATCAGGTCACCCTCAGCGGATTCTCCTTTCAGGCATATGAAGCACCTTTAGCACAATAGTAATTTTTTGCATCAGTAGCTTTGTTGAGCAATAGGTTTTGCACGTGTATAAGGAATTACTCCAGTTTATATGCTTTGAACTGTGTGGCAGAATCTTTTTGTGAGATTAAGCTTATGTACTAGAAGCTGATCCCTTATCATGTCCCCCTTGTCACTCCTGCTCTGTGTCACCTCTTCCCTGTGGTGGCCTGCTGGGAGCAGGACACCTGTGTGATCAGGTGTCACACAGACAGACTGGCAGAGGAGCTGCAGTGACAGGCTGTGTCCCATGGATGTGGCCTGATGCTTGTGGTTGGACAAGGACAGTTGACCTTTAGGCTATTGGGTGATTAATGCAAACATTATAGTGTGTTATAGAGCTGCTTGCTGCATAGAGAGAACAGGCAGATATCTTGTCTGGGACGCAGATATCTTGTCTTGGTAGACACACATCCTGCCACAGAGACAGACGTGTCCAGGCAGATAGGCGTGTTGTCCATGTTATGGCATGGACATACTGTCTGTTAGGGTGAGTAGATTAGCTGAGGAACCATAGGAAGCATAGTAGTAATAGCTTAGGTTAGCTTAGCTTAGGTAGGCAGGCCTGTAGGGCCTAACTGTATGCATGAGACTGGCCTTGTGTAATAGCTATGTAGATACTGCTTGTAATAAACTTGGCTGATGCACAAGCCTTCCCGGAGTCAGTTTATAAACCACTCAGTGACATCCAGTACCTGACATCTGGTGACCTCCCAACGTGCCTGTGAAGGACAGCACCACGGAGGTGACAATTCCTCAAGCTGGGGAGTCTGAGTCCACTTCATTGTTCACAGATGGCGTCCACAACTTTCATCTGCTGTCCTGACCTTGTCCATGTCTTTCCCACTTCTGTTCTAGCTGAAACAGAAAGACCAGAAATCCACAAAGCATTGAAGATGCAAGCATAGCATAGAGTTAGACACTGGCATAATAACATTATCTATTTGTTCTCTATTCATTTCCTGATATTTCCTAATATTTGATATGCTTTTTGACTTCTACTGAATGCTGAGTTGATATTTTTATATAACTAGGTATGGTATCCCCAATATCACTCCCTTGAATGATAATAGTCAGCCCAGAGTCCATAATTTTGTAACTAAAGCTTTATTGCTTTTACCTCTGTGCATTACCTTCCATTTATCCACACTGAATTTAATTTCCCATTTTATCTCTCAGCCACTTTAGCTTTGTGCAGTTTTTTTACAAACCTTTGCAGTCAGCTCTCAGTTTTACTAACCCAAGCAAGTTCATACTATCGACAAAGTTTGTGTCCTCGTTCTCTTCACCTTAGAGACTATTGAACTTTCCTGGTGTTTTCAAGTAGTTAAATCAGGACCATAGTACAAAGCACAGTCTACCTCAGCCTTCCTACCAGAATTATTTGTACTTTATGCTTCTAGAGTTTTGCATAGCTGGCTATGGGCCATCATCTTCCCATCTATTTTTATCTACTTTTTCACTCCTTTTCTCATATTCATTCTCCTTATAGAGCAACTGAATTATTCATCTCTTTGAACATGCATAGCATTTTGAGATGGAGTTTGGAATAGATCTATTTCATAGAGACAACAAAGCTTTCTCCAAAATAACGTTCAGCTTGAGGGAAGCTAGCAAATTTATGTAATGTTGAGTTAAGAAAACAGAGAAATGTTATTGTATGCTTTGCTGTCACATTGGATAAGGGTGGTAAAGGCACATTAATTTTTGTAGCCAGTAATACACACTGAGTGGTATGACCAGCAACATATCAACTTGGCTACCATCTAATGGTCCACACTTCCACTTGAGTAAAGAGTAGGTGACTTTAGAAAGAAAGCATAGAATGCTCACACAAGATTTGATTTGTTTACTGTCATTCTTAAACATAATTTCTTTGGAAATTTGATCCTGCTTCTTTTTCCTCTCTCCTTTGTTTCTTCTGCAGATATTCCTTTAACCTAGAGCTAAAGGAAAGGACATAAAATGCTGTCTAGTGAACACACACACCACCCTGCCAAAGGAAATTGGCAAGTAGGAAATCTGGACAAGTAGTCCAGCCTTACCATTAATGGGATGAGTTGGTGACTTGCAAAAGCGCATTTGCAAGTTTATGTAGATGATTTTATGGTCCTTCATAGTTGTCTCAGCTCTTAACTAAATCCACTTTATTTGCATGTCCAACTAATATGGTTGGTTTGCTGAGTTCTTCCTCTTTCAGGCTGTCTGTGAATGTGCCATCATGTCTTCTGAACCTTATTTAAACTTCCTGAAAAACAGTAAAAACAAACTTCCCACCAGAGTCTTCGGCAGATTTCAATGTAACTACTCATGAGTATGGATTCTGCAATTTGGCATAGACAAAAAACACTGCTGTGGAGTCTACTGCACTGCTAACCTCTTTCTATAGTAAGAATAGAACATTATTCCTTCTCCTTTTTCCCTCTCTCTTAGAGAGGTCTTAATCCATGTGAGGTTTTACCTCTCACTCCATGGTTACCAAGTTTCCCTAACAGTCTCTTGTAAGGGTCTTCACCAAAGGTCTTTTGAAAGCCTGAATTAATTTTATCCACCATTTCTCCCTTATTCACTATTTTGTTAATTCCGAATGAGTGTCAGCAGCTTAGAGAGGTATTATTTAGCCTTGAGAAGCCCAAGGGTTTAGTCCTAGCAGTTTGTATACATTAAATTAATATATAACTCTATCTTTTGTAATTTTCTTGACTATTTTTCCTGCTGCTGAGGTATGTTCTGTGTCTCTATAAAAGACAATTGCTTCTGGCACTTTATGAAGGATTTAGGCAGTCTTGGCTACAACCCAATTGGCCGTACTAGCAGGGTGTTATTTCAGATTTTTAACAATAAACTGTGTATCTTCAAACAGCAATTCAGCTGCTTCATTATTTAGTCCCTCAGAGCTCCTGACACAGCTATGACACAGCAGTGAGTATTAATTACAATTTGATGTGTTGTGTTATTCCAATACCTCTTTTTCATTTTTATTTTGGCTTCTCAGAGAACATCTCACCCTTGTTTCATGTTGAGAACAACACCTATATAAGTTATTTTCACAAACAAGAGTTTACACTCAGTAGTATGCATCAATGTACTTTTTGCTTAGCCACTTCTTCATGTGGAGAAGAATGTGTATGGCTGGCATGTGAGAAGGAATTGAATGGCCAAGCTGAGACAGCAGGCAAAACAATCACAAAACACAGTCAGCACTGTGCATGGACTAGAGAATGGCTGCAAGAAGCTTGAAATACTGAGATTCTATTCAAGCTATTCCATTGCCTTGCAACCTATCCTCAGGCAGGTCATTTAACCTCTTCAACATCATATCCGTGGCTCTAATACATGGGTGCTGGTATTTGCCAGCCTCCTAGGCGTGTTGTGAGGAATAATTAGGCAATTTTTCAAAATTGTTCTAATTATGTCAATTTCAGAGTGTAAAACCATGTTCTCCCCAAAGAACAGGTAAGCAGAGGGAAAAAAAAAGAAAGAAATACTCCACACTACTGGTGAGGGTAAATTATTCTCTTTGAGACAGGGCCAAATAGTGCCCTGGTAAGCAAGCATAAATTGAATTTACTTTGAGCCTGATATACATTTGAAGAAAATTGGTGTAATTTCACTGAGACAAATGAGAAATCCATTTACACCACTTGCATCTCTGGCTCATTTATTTCAATGAAGTTATTCTGCATTTATGTGGGTGTAAACCAGAACAACTTTTATTTCACTGTTAAAGTAATTTCTCTGCTCCTAATCCTGTGATGGTTTGTTGCAGAAATAGTCTGTGGGATATTGGCATGAATGAGAGAGGGCAGGGGAAGGGAAGGGAAGGGAAGGGAAGGGAAGGGAGGGGAAGAGATATTTATTTCCCTTATGCAATAGACAGAGAAGCTCACATCCCC
>WEIV01008509.1:1583-20244 GCA_013390005.1 Calyptomena viridis | reverse complement strand
AAGGGAAGGGAAGGGAAGGGAAGGGAAGGGAAGGGAAGGGAGGAGAAATATTTATTATTTCCCCAATAGCTAGAAATGTGAACCTCTCATTCTCATTATGCCAGGCAACACAATAACTTAACTAGGTAGAGGGCTGTTGAAGTAATCATTTATTTAGCTTTTTGCACTCTCCTTCCTCCAGCCCCACAGCTAAACTGTACTGAATGGCCAGGCAGAGAACTGGGTCTCCTGGGCTGGTCTGGCTGGGAAGCAACATACTCCAGCCTAATTCCTTGTACTCATTTCAGTGTTTGTATCATTTCTTTGTGCCAAATACAGCAGAATGCAGCACAAAGATAAAGAGAGAGACAATAGCCTGCTCAAAGAGCTTCGAGCAAAAGCAGACACCTTCCAAAGGGAGAAATGGAGAGGCAGTCTGCTTGAGTTCTCACTACAATAGAAAAATAGAAATAGAAAATGAAACAGCAGTTCTTGAGACCCATATGCCTTTACAGTGTGGGATTTTTTAGACAAAACACATCAGGTAATGATACCTTTCTTTGTCAGGTGCTGGAATTCTTGCGTACTGCTACCCCAGGTTTAATTGCAACCTTTGGAAATGCTTTGTGTTTCTCTGTTACAGCTGACGATGATTTGTTTCTGCTTTTCAAGTTTGAGTTGGTTTATTGGAAATTTTATGAGAGTAAAAGAAGTTTATGGAGGTAAAGAGGAAGAATTATCACTGTATGTTAAAGGAAGAATTATTTCCACAACTCGCAATAGCAATAGGAAGGATTATCACTTGCAAAAGCTCAGGAAGATTATTTGGGATTCAACAATGTACAATAAACAATCTTTATCTCTTGCAGAATGTCAGTGCATATTTTACAATATAGTTGGCTTTAGTGATCCATGAAAAAATTTGCTGCAATTTGAGTTTAATCATTTTGAATCTTGGAATTAAATTAATATTCAGTTGTCACAAAACCAGTGGAGAAAAAAAGCTGCTTATGAAAGGAGAAGGAAAAAGCACTGTAATTTCATTTCAGTCTAATTCCAATTTAAAATCTTTGTATCAGCATCCCCTTGGCAAGTTAACAGTAGATTCATAAGAGTCAGCAGAGCAGTACAAGCATGCAGATAATGTACATGAGATCACCTAGCAAAGTAGTTTCAAAAGCTTCTGGTTTATGTTAAATACTTTTTAAAAACTACACAATATATTCATGACTTCCCTCTGTCACAGTCATTAACGTCAACTAATTAAATATTGTTCTTATCAAACAAAATACAGACACACAAACATACACAGAGCCACATCCAGTCTACATAGATTAAAATCAACATAGCTAGGATTAAAAAAAAAGATAATGAAGACAGTGTAAATGAAATCTATGTGAGGATTTCTTCTGGTAAGAAAAAGGAAAGTAACCAGAATGGGTTACATGTGACAAAGACATTTAATATTCTGTTGGAAATTAATTGTATAATGTGAAGTTAGGCAGCATATAATATAGTGAAAAGATGTAAAGACGATGAGCACATCTAGAATGTGATGGAATTATCTGAACTAATATTAGTTCTGCCCTTGGAAATTTATATTCACATTTACAGTTACAAATATAAATTCAGATTTATAAATCAAAAATACCCTGAGTTAAATTCTGCACAAATTCTTGTCTTGTTGTTCACTTATCCATGGTAGCTTGCAGATCAGCCTCTGCTGGAACTTAGGAATGCGAGTGATTATTTGTGTTCTTTTACAGCTTTTTCTTAGCTTTGAACAGTAACTGTATGGAGTCATAGCATATGTATATATACTATGATATACATAAATTTCTCTATAAAAGTATCTATATAACAACATACAAGAATCTGAAATCTCTGATCAAAGTGTTTCCTATTGAAAGGAATTCTTGGTTATTAGAGGAAAAAAATGCCCTCTAGACAAATTGACATGCTAGTTATACATTCCTCCTAGTCTTCAAGTTAAGAGAACACTTGTACTATGAGTTTGTTTTGAAGTCACTCTTTTGCAGCACAGTTATAGTAATGGAAATTAGGGCTGGAAAAATAAAAATTGGGTACGCTCTGTATCATTAAAAAGGGTAATTAACATTGTTTTGCAGAAATTATGGAAAGTTTATGCAAATAGCAGCATATTTTAAATAAACTTGCTATGCATATATACATACTAATTTTGAAAGATGAGTTTTTAATTTTTAGGAAATAAACCAAGCTGGGAAATTTGTGTTCTCATATTGATGTATTTATTAGGCTTAGGAATTTACTATGTTTGAGAAAATTAGATTCTCCTGTTCAAGGTGTAGATCAATCACGGACAAAGCCATCTTTTCCAAATGCATCCAGCAGTGTATCTCAGATTTCATCTGGAGGATCATCTCAAAGAAATAGCAGTGCAGGCAGGTTAATCAACTTTGTTCAACCTCAAACTCATCTGAGTTAACAACACAAGTTAATAGTCATTGCAAACAAATTTTTGCATGAGGGCAATCTGAGTAAACAGGCCTCTTGACTTGCAGCCAAACATCTAGGTATTTAAGATGACAAGGGAATATGCCATGCCAGTGGAAGGTAGTTTACACTGACAGCATTGCATCCACATAGATGTTCCAGGATCCATAACGAACTGTTTTTCCTAAAAGGCAGCCCTATCAATGTGTATTGTCAGTCGCTAACACAGGTCCTCATGAATATTTTTTAGTGGCAATACACTGGCATATGCTGCTTTTGTTTACAGGTGAACTGAAGAAAACTTGCTATAAATAGAACTAACACTTCAGGTGATAAACCATCTCCTTATTTTCTCCTCTTTGTAGGTGATTCAGCATGAACAAAGCTCCTCCATCTTTCACATAAGTGTATTTCCAGCTTTCAAAGCAGCTGTTTGGAAAAAGTTCATTTTCTGATGGGGCTTGGCATGTGCCTTCAGGAGGCAGCAGTGGAAGGTAAACCCTCAGCGAGGCACATTAGGAAGCACAGAGATAACAAGATCATTCACATCCTAAGGTACTGCCTGATACAGACCACGTTAGCAAGCATGTTTCTCCTTTCTGCTGGGAACTTTATTGAAACATTTTGGCTTTAACAGCACATAATTTCCTAATGCAGTTCCATGTCTTTGAAACTGCAGCAATGATTCTCCAGTGGCAGCTTGACTGCAAGGAATCTGTCCTCCAACAATTTCCAAGCCTCCACTCAGGTGACAACGGCAATCTATTTCCACCATATTACTCTTTAAATCTTGTCTTACCATGTAACTTCTTTTCTTTGACCTTCAAGTCAACCAGGATTATGTGTCATGACCAAACCATGTGACAAACTTGAATTTACTTAGTCCAGGATTTTCAAGGTAATGGGATCAACTCTGGTGTCAAGCAGGGTCTCTGGCAGCCTCAGCCTGTGAGGCACTGCTAGGTCTGCTTAGTGGTGTGAAGATATAATTGTGATAATAATAGCATTGCTTAATCTCTCTTGAACTAGGGTGTTCTGCCACACTTTTGACCCACCCTGCACATTTATCTACCTCATCCTGGCTCCTGAAATATTTTCAAAAGGATTGTTTATTGCTGCAGTGTCCTTGATATGCACTTCTGGAGGCTGAGCCAGCGGGTGCTGCAGTGCTCGACAATCTTTAAATGCTTCAATGCTCTTGAATATCTGATATATTTTGTAGTCTTCCTCTTTTTCAAGTAGCTTTGGAAAAGAGAACACATACCCAACAGCAGTTCTCAGGCACTTACTTGCCACTGCTTCACATCATGTTGGAAGCATCTCTTCACCAAATGACAAACACAGCCTGGGTCAGATAAGCTCTGGGTCTCCACATAACAAATCCAGAGATGATCAGAGTTGTGTTTTCTCTCTCTCATAAAGCTGCTGTTTTCATTGCTATGGAAAGCAACAATGTTATTCCAGGGTAGAGCTTTGTCTTGTCAAGAATGGCAAAGGTGTTTTCACCTATTACACGTCAAGATGTCTGAGATCCACTTACTGCTTGGCCTACATCTTTTCAAAGAGTCTTCCTAGAATAAGAAATTCTCTCTCATCTCTTTGATTGCTGCTTTGATCACTGCTTTCATCTCTTAAACAAAGTGACCCATGCTTTCTGATGTTCATCTGGACTAACGAAGCACTTTTAATGATTGTATTTGTCTTTACACATCTCAGGTTTTCTAGCTGCACTGTCACAGAATATTTTTTCATCACCATGGCTTTTATAGGTGTCTGTGTTCTTCATAGGTGCCTTTATCTTTTGCTATAGTATCTAAGATTAGGAGGTTCATGGAGTAGGGAGTGATCAGTAGGTATGGATGAAACACTTTTTTTGGAGCACTGTAAGGTGTTTTTATTTCATTCACAACATGTTTGTTGCCCATAAATTCTGTATTATGTCATTATCAAGAAATAGAATCAACATTGATTGTCAGGGCAAAGAGGAAATTATAGGCAATATGAATAACAGACAAATGTAAGCTAGACTGTGGTTTCTGCTCTGTCGCAAGTAATTATTACTATTTTCTGTCTCTTTTTTATTGCTTTTAAAGTGGAGACTGTAACTTTGTATAATTGTCTAGAATGTCCTTGCTTGTGAAAGAACTGGAACCACAGACTGATTCTGCTAGATCCTGTGTGCACATAGAGTTTGGTTTCCAGTGTCAGTGTTTATGTAATCTTTGGTGGTGGAGAGCGATACACCTGTGCAAGCTGGAATATACAATACAAATACTGGCAAAAATGCCAAAGTTATATGATGCATATCATATAGAATCAAGTCACACCATATGAAATGCAGTCTATTTCATGAAATGGTGAGGTGTAAGTATTGCCATGATGGTTCTATGCTGATAGATATAGAGCAAGTATTTATCTGTCTCCAGTGACAACATGTAGAAGTATTAGAAAAATCACACTGACACACTAAATTCAGCCGTTGTCACTGCTAACCTCATTCATTCCAACAGATGACTTAAAATATTCATGTTAAACAAACTGTTAACTTTATTGGAATAGTCTAAAAATACGGACATGGTCCAGTATCTCAGCTCAGTTAATCAGAAATAGCTTTATGAAGTAGTAGCTTATATTTTATAGACATTTCCTTCAGATATACATTTTCATACCTTCACTTTCCATATTTACACTTTTATTTTTTAGCAGAATCATTCAATGGCTCATCTGCTTACATTAAGCAATCTTTTACTAAGAAATTTGATGTATTCAAAATTAATTAAAGAACGTGTTCAAAGGATAGTGCTACAAATGAAAAACTAGTTGAATTTGAAGGAAGAAATACTTGCCATTTGAAAATAGAGTGTCATTGAAACCAAGGAATTAGTGCTAAGGTTATTTCAACTATTAAAGGACAATTCTGGAGTCATAAAATAATGCTCTTTCATTATACTAGCTATATCACATATATCATTTTTTATATATCAGTTGATTGATATGTAAATTCATCACTATATCCATGTCAGTTTCACTGAAATCAAAACAAAATTACACTTTTGAAATGACATTTTGAAATTACAGTTTTCCTTTTTTTAGCTTGAAAATGTTAAAGAGAGGAAAAGTTATATGACTTCTGATGTAGAGTGTTTCAGATATTTTTCCTTCATTTAGACTCCGATTTAGACAAAAAAAGAATTTCAAAATTTCACCATGCCCCACCTGATAAAGCAGCAATGTTACTAATTGATCATGTACAAAACCTTTCTATGAAGCAGTTGTATAATCATGTAGTAAAGAGGTTCCCAGTCAGTGCCTCTTTAATGAATTATGCTAACATTAAAATGAAGGCATAGCCCTCAGTGGAAGTCAATAAACCTTGCTGGAGGATTGTTGCAACTAAATACAACTTTATGGATTCAAGGGTGTCACAGTGAGGTTGTGGAAGTTAAACTCTACCAATCTGTGATGGTTTATTGGAGAGAGAGAAGAAAAGATTCTAAGGGATCAGGAGGAATGGGGTGCAGGAATAGGCAGTGTGGGTGGAGTGAAGCAGGTAGAAAAAAAGCAAACTGCAGCACTCAAATCTGTTTTAGTGAAGACTGAGGGTCACTGCTCACTGAAGAGTAAACCAATTTACAGTAAAGGTCATATCTGCCGCATGGGGATATACATTTTTAATGAAAATAGCAGGGATTGTGGATACTTATGAATGAATATCTGTGCACAAAGACCTTCAGTTCCACTGTAAGAAACAGATAATGTCAATATTTCACCTTTCAAAGCTATTAATCTTCTAACCGCTGTTGTTTGATATTAATATGCTATACTGTTCCTAAATATGCAATCAACCACATATTGTCTTAAAAACCACATGCTCAAATAGGGATTTTCATGCTAGTGCACCTTTAATTCAGGGAGAACGTTTTTCTCTGTCAATAATCCTTTTAGTCACAGCTGTTTAGCCCGGTGAAATGAAATAGTTCCCAGTCTGCTGAAAGTCTGTCTATGCTTAAATGTAATCACTTTTTAATTAACTGGAATTTTCAATATCTTGCAAGTACTCTTTATGAAGTTTTATTCAAATGATGACATGGTTTACTTTAGTTTTTAAAGTTTGGAGCTCAGGAAAAAAGGCAATGGAAGAGACAGTGCAGATAAAATGAAGCTTAGGACAAAAAGGACAATACATGCACAAAATCTGCTTAAAGGCTGTGCAGAGTGTGTGCCCAGAAATGGACCTTGAACGAGACCTTAACTGTGTTTTAGTCTGATATAAACAGCTGTACAGCTGTTCATAGGTATCATTATCTTAATTGTTATGTTATTATTAACTATTGTGGCTTAAACTGTAATTGAATTAATGTATATAGTAGTTTCAGCCTGTTTAAGCAGTGACACAGAGAGCTCCGAGTGTGACATCTACCCAGAATGTCCTCTCCCAGAAAGTGCCACAGGTGCTGTGCTTCAGCACTGCACTAAGGAAGTCTCCAGGGCATCATGAGCCATGATAAAAACTTTCAAAGCCTCATGAAGCACAGAACAGCATTATTACAAATTTACCTTCCTGGATCAATGGACTGACAAACAGAAGATCATTATCAACCAGAGCAGAAAACCTACTATTATTTCTTTTGAAAAGAGCAAAGCTTAATGTTTTCCGTCCAAAAATATATAAAATTTTGTTTGTAATAATAACCAAGGATTTTATTCCCCTAAACTGAAAAATCTCAATGATATAAAGAATCAACCTTTCATTTAAAGAAATCTGTACTATAAGACAGTGCTGTAATATAATAAAAATGTTATATAAAATTAATAGTATAAAAAAATATTTAATATAATGTTAAAAAATATAAAATTATAAATACATTTTATCTCATTAAAATATATTTTAAATATATTTTAAAAAATGAATGAAAATTTTTAACAGCTTATTTTTGACACGGAACTTATTTAAAATCAGTTACTAAATATTTTGTTTTCAGTCAAATTTATCTTCTGAATTATCATCTGTATGTAGCTGTCCTCTTTCAAGCACATTGAACAGGCCTGAAATTTATTTCAATATATTCTCTTTTTTTTTTTCTTGAGTGGTTGTTAATGCTGTTCCACCAATGCCACCCACCCCCCATTCCCTCTGACGTGAGTTCTCAATCTATTGTACAATCAAACAGAGCAGGAAAATCTCAGTCTAATTCTTGATACAGATAAGACAAGACAGATGTATTTCAAGGGTTGGAAATGTATCTGAGAGAGGCATCTAAACAATAAAAGCCAATTTATTTGATTCTGGCTCAGGCCAAGCTTCCCTGATTGCACAGATCCAGAAGGAAGAGGCAGACCCTGCAGTCAGCTTTCTGTCTTAGACCGAAAGAAAAGAACAGTTTAGGTAGTGAGGATACAGGGTGCTTTCAACACTCTGTCCCGACTTGTTTGAGAGGGGTGTCCCTCTGGCCACAGGATGGATGTTTTGTCAGACAAGAGCAATCCTCCTTGGTCTCAAGATTATGAGTGGAAGGAGGCAAATCATCCATTTTGCTGCTTTTCCTGAGATTTGTGATGTACTTCTGCAAAACAGCGGTGGCACTGCCTGCACCTGTGCTGGGGTGTCACAGTGCAGCTCAGGGGAGTTTGGGACAGCACATGCCTATTTATTAAGTGTGCAAATACCTCTGTCTCTGAGAATTCATCTTAGCAAACTAAAGGAATGGTCAAGAATGCCCAGTTTGTCTCTCTGCCCTATACCTACATGGTGGTACTCCCTAAGAGAAGGTATTGCTCTGCACCCAGCAAGGTGAAGGAAGCAACCATGGTGAGAAGGAAGCTCTTTATGTTCTTCCCACAGATTGGTAGCAACATGGGCTTTTCTGTTGGCAGTGTGAGACAACATAATTGTCACTAAATGGGACTTCAACCAGCATGTATCCGGTTGCAGGAGGTGGGAAGGAGCGGCATTGGAACAAGTAAAAAGCAAAGGAGTTTCCTTCCTTAGGAAGAGAAGCAAGCAATTGGCTTGATTTTAAAAGGCCTAGCTTCTAAGTTCTAATTAAATCTTCAAATGAAGGGGAAGGGGAGGAAGAAGGGCATGTGATTGTAGCACTTTCTTCTGCAAAAACTGCGCAGTCCGGGGGTCCCATTCATCCCCAGGCAGACATTCAGCCCTCACAAAACCAGCCCAGCCTGGCACCAGCCTGCACAGCCCCGGCTGCTCATTAAAGCCAGGCACAAGCACTGAAAGGACGTGTGAGCCGGATGAAAGGGGCATTGGCAGAGCTGTGTGGGGAAGTAGCTGTCATTCATGTCACCTTGTACCCATACACGGCTTTCATGAACACCAAAGCTGCTTCTCATCTCTCAGATGCTCTCTGCAGCCTCATTCCCAAGACTGCTGTTCACACAGCTCACTCAAATCAAGGGGTGGGTTTCTTTCCAAAGAAGGCTCAAAATGGGGAAAATGCAAGACTGAAATCTATTTTCAAAATGTGTCCTAGATCTGCTTCATGGTATAGACATTGTCCCTAAGGCCTGGCAGCCTGTAACTTGGAGTGTGGACCAGATCTGAATGCACATGTAGTAAAGATACAGGCTGAAGTAACGATAGTTATTTATCACTAATGAATAAATAGACAAAACAGTGCTCCGAAAACACCAAGGTCAAGTAAGCATAGGGTAGGCTACCAAGCATGATGTTAGGGAAAGCCAATGAAGAAAATGTGTGGGAAATGACAACCACTGCCATTACATGGGAGGTTTGAAGAAAGAATGTTAAATTTGCAGGAGGTACAGGTTAATGCAGAGGAATCCCAAATTCACATTGGATATGCATTTCCATTTTGCCCATAATAAACTTTCCACTTCTCATTTAGGCCTGAAGGCACAAGCTGTGGGTCACCTCCAGTCAGATTGTGTCCAAACCCCATCTCTATATGTAAATATATTTTCCACTCTGTAATAGCAATCTGACCCATGCTTACCTGTGCAGCAGGTGTGAGCCTGTGTCCATTTTGGGCAAAGCTGCTTCTTGCAATAATACAGGCAATTAAGGGTTTAGATGGGAGTGTGGGCTCCAGCCTGGAGCTATCTAGCAGTTCAGACACAGTCTGAATTTCCTTTCCTCAGGGACACTGTGTCCTTCCCTGCATAAATATATCACTATTCTTGCTGTGTGCATCTCCCCATTGCTATCGAGAGTATCTATACATCAATAGGGGTCTAATTTTTAAATGAATGCATCATTAAGTACTACATACTGTCACAGCTCTGGTAACACAGACTTTTCTCCATTAACATTTATTTCAAAAAGGTTTTCTACTGTTAAAAGAAAAACTGCCTTGAAAAATATTTCTTTCTCCCTCAAAATATTTCAGTTTAAAATATTGCCATTAATATTAATAATAATATTATAAGAAGTAATCTTGCTTTTTCTAAAGTGGCAATTGAAAGCAGTCCTGACAGATTTTTGTGTTCTTTCACTGTTGTCTTTCTCAGATAGTGTATCTGGCAGAAGAGAGTGCCTATGGGGAAAGGAGGAGAGAAAATACCACAGTCACTAACATAGAATATTTTAAGACAGAATCCAAATGAGTACTGCAGCCTTTGTTTGGGTAATAAAAGAACAACTGATGTAGTGATAATATACTTTAAAAAATAGCCAATGTTCTGATACAATAATGTTTCCATTGCTATAGGGATTTTTCTGCAGTTATTCAGTTGCGTAAATCATGTGTGTATATATATATATATACAAATAAAACCAAGCTTCATGCCAAGTCTTCAGGCTATTTTATAATCATTAGCAAGGCAAACATCAAGCATAAAAAGTTTCATAACACAGAAATAAAAGAAAATCAGGAAAATAAGTCCTTTTACAAGCTTAAACCATCCAAACAATGCATTTTCTATCCACAGGCACACAAACATACTGGAAGATGCAACCTGTCCTGACTAGCTCACAGTAAACCAAGAAACAGAAAAACTCTGAGATTTAAGAGATCCTCTTGTTCAATCATCTGCACTGAAGCAGCACCAAAATATATGCAGCATCCTGTACACTAGCTGAAGCAGCTCCTCAAGCTTGTTCCAGTATTTCATGTTGGGAGGGTTATTGTGTAACATTCAACTTAAATTGTCACATATTTAATAAAACTTCTTATTCTATCACAAGGATCATGTAAAATAATGAATAACTGAGTTTTTTAGTACAAGTTATATGCATTGGAAAAGTGATAACTGCATTTGTCAGTCTTGACTTTTCCAAATTGGGCCCAACTCATTCTGCTTAATCTTGCTACTCTTGTAGGATTCCCTGTCTGTCTTAAACCAACACTAAAGCTGAAGTACAGTCTAGATAAAGTCTTGTGATGGACAAACAGCATTGAACAATGAAGGAAAAAAAAATAAAAGAAAGACTTGCTTTGGAAATCTTATCATACACACCAATGACTAATAGCTGATTTGTCTTTCTATTGATGAAAGACTTTTATACACATCAGGCCAGTTCCTTCCCTCCAAGGTGCATTAGCACCACTGAGTGTACACACTGCTACTGTCATTTGCACAATGTGAGAACCTGCTCCAAAAATCTCTCTAAATTGTTTTAGATTTCTATTCTGCAGACGAAAGAGTATTACAGATCTTGAAATAATTAAGCTCTGCATACTGCATCTTCCAGCCAAATGCTTTCATTTTTAATAACTTTTTTATTTTTGCTTCTGCAGAGTGCAGCAGCTTGAGGTTCCATGGTGCTAGAAATGGGGAGGCTGTGTAAACTGAATCAATAATGCTTAAAATTTAATTAAGCAGTTGCTTCTGAAGAACTGACTCCAAAAGTGTACATGTGATCCATCATGATACAGCCAGTGTTGTTTCAAATACAGCAATGTAAGAGTGCCCATCTTTTCACTGTAAGCCTTTAGCAATACGATATTTTTCTTCAGAAAGACAGAAAAAAAGAACAAAATCCAGTCAGGAATTCCCTGCAGTTTACTTTGAAGTGTTCAACATACTTTGACCTTCATACCTAAGCATCTCTTCAAGCCCTACAAAACATGCATGGATTTTTGATCCTTGAATGTTTGATTTTCCCAAGGTGTTTGGCTGCTTTTGCAGAGAATTATCACTGGAAAGGAAAGCAGGAAGAACGTGGGCACAGGGCAAATCCCAAACACAAATACAGGCCGGCAGAATGGATTGAGAGTGAGACTTAGTGGTGTTGGTTGATGAGAAGCTCAACATGACCTGGATATGTTTGCTTGTGACCCAGAAAGACAAACATACCCTGGGCTGCACCACAAGAAGTGCGGCCAGCAGGTCAAGGGAGGTGATTCTCCCCCTGTACTCTGTTCTTGTGAGACCCCACCTGGAGTGCTGGGTCCAGGTCTGGGACCTCCAACATAAGAAGGACATGGACCCACTGGAGTAAATCCAGAGGAGAGACATGAAGATGCTCAGAGGGCTGAAGCACCTCTGCTATGGAGACAGGGTGATGGAGTTGGGATTGTTCAGCGTGGAGAAGAGAAGAGGTTAGTTTTAGGTTAGATACTAGCAAGAAATTCTTTCCTATGAGAGTGGTGAGGCATTGGCACAGATTGCCCAGAGAGGCTGTGGATGCCCCATCCCTGGAAGTGTTCAAGGCTGGGTTAGGTGGAACTCTGAGCAAGCTGATCTAGTGTGTGACATCCCTGCCTATGGAGGGGAGGGATGCTGTTGTGCTAAATGATTTTAAATATTCTTTCCAACCCAAATTATTCTGTAATTCTACTAGTTATTGGGGGTGTAATTGTTGTGCCTCACTCGTAAAAGGAAAAAAATACTCCAGCTCATAAACTATGAGCAGAGGTGGGTTCTTGAGAACTGGAAAATGCTTCTAACACTTTGGGAGTGTGCTTGGAACTAGGAAGACCCAGACTCCCCTGACACTTCACATAACATTTACATAATATTAGCTCGTTGGGCTCTGCAAGCAGATGTCTCACAGCCTCACACAACCATTAAGATAGAAATTATAAGGAGGAAGTCCAAGGTTTTTAATAAATTCAATTATTTTTTAAAAAAGTATGTCCTACATCAATCCACAGTTGAAAATTTTACTATCTGGCTTTTAATTCTGGACTTCTTCCAAGCATCTTATTCTAATTAAGTATAGGAAAGAAAAAGAAAAGAAAAAGAAGAATGTTATACCTTTGTACATAATGCATGAACAGAACTTTTATACAATTTTGAAATATTGGAATGGAAGTTTATTATCTTTCACAATGATTATAATAATATTATATGAATATATGGAAAATTTCCTAGACAGATATTTGACAAGAACTCAGGACATGGCTTTGTCACAGCTCCTTCAATGCTCTATTATTCTTTTTTAACAGGTTTTGCATTTCTTCACATTGTGCTTATTCTGTCTCACCCTGTGTTAACTCTACTGCATTGTATAAGTGCTCAAGAAGAAGAGACAGCTGATTATGGTGTAGTCACCTGGTGATGTTAACAAACTCCTTGATTCACTGAAAAGCCAGGGAAAAACGGGTCATGTTGTAAACATGAACATTAATTCTCACCAGAGTCTGTGGGAATATTCAGATCACATCACAAAGTGTTTATACAAAATATCCTACAGCAGTAACAACACTTGGGCACGGTGCCTGCTTCTTACATGGAATGATGACAAAGATCCCTCCTACCACCCCCCAGTCACTCACTGGTGCAGAAATGCCACCTTAAAATGTTTACAAAAAGACAATCATACAGACTCTTTTCTTAAGCTTCTACAAAATTAAAGTTTTTATTGAAGTTTTACCAAAATATAGTCACAGTTGCAGAAGTTGCCATGGCACCTTAAAAGCTGGATAAAAACCTCACTGAGGTGCATTACTAAACAATCACTGACTACAAAGTCATAATTTTTCAATATACAGATACATAAATTTCATAAAACAGAGCTGTGCTAAAAGCATTTCTGCTTTCAGTCTGTTTTTCCAATATTATTCATTTTTAGAGGAGTTATTCAATATTTTTTATCATATTTTCAATATTTAAGCATTTTTCCAGTCCACAGAGCATAAAAACTACCACTGCTTCAAAAATTGCTTATAAACTCATGTTTTTTAAAAAATACAGGTTACAATGCTGCCATAAAAGGTACTTTTTCCTTCTATTTTTGAAGTGTTTTTCCACTGACTTTTAACAAGATAAAATTTTTACATAAGAAATTTGAAATTAAAAGTAGCTACCTAGACAGTTTTTGTAAGGTCCTCTGTGAAGGGCTATCTTTTGGAGAATTCAAGATTTTTAGTGCAGAGAGAAAAATCCTAGAAAAATTCCCCTACTAACACAGATAGGGATAATTTCTTTTCTAGAGTGTATTTGTAAAAGATACTGCAGAATGGGTTGTAACAGGGGACTAACTGGACTGGGATTTTGGTCTTTGTTTCACTTTCCAGCAATTTCTCTGCATAGAAGACCCTAATCAGATACTGCCTGCGTGTCAATCATTTGAAGTAAAGGAATGCTCAGTGAAAAGTAGCAGTCCTGTGCTTACTGTACAAAGAATTCACAGTCTGCCCTGACTGTGGGCAGAGAACTTCAGCTCATGTTCTAAAACACCAGTAAAACCAGAATCTTGCCTCCAAGTATATAGTCAAAATTCTTGTAGACTTATTCCATAAATTCTGGTTTTATACTGACTCATTCTCATTGCATTTCTTTGAATTTCTTTTAAAATATTGTCAGGTTCACTTTTTTACTGGTGGGTATCACAGAAAACTAGACATTGTCTCTTTGTACCATGCAGCAGAGTCTAGATTGGGTATCATCCATCTTCACACTTCTACCGTAATGATGACATAAAAGCTTGAAACTGGAATAAGTGCCCGATCATGATATCAGTATGGATATAAATGACTAAGCTGTTTGAGAACCTAAGCAGTCCTTGTTGGCAAATAGGTAATTCATTGCTGTAGAACTGCTTGTAAAGCCTTCTAGCATTTGGTCTGATCCAAGATTTCTCATCCAGTGATATCCAAGAGTGTTGGTTGTCCAAGCCAACACATTGGCAGTTCTGACTCCAGATGTGTCCAAAGATTACAGTGATGAATGATCCAATCTCAAAACCACCCTTCAGGACAGTCCTCTGGACATTGCTCTCATACTATATGACAGGACTGATGGGGGCATCTTCTATCCCTGGTGCCCTAAAAGAGGAATTCCTCCTAAAAAGGAAAAATACATGGATTACAGGGATAAGAAGAAAGAGAGTCATAACTCTGGCTCTTCATATCTCTTGGGCCCCTGGTAGCCATCAATATACTGATGTTACACATGTGTTTCTTTTATGAGAACAACAGCATGAGAAAGTACTTTTTTGGAGCATAAAGTGGACTATTGTTTCCAAATTTTGTAGGTTTTGGAATATCTAATTCAGAGCTTAAATTTCCAGTGTTTTTTTCCTACCTTACCTCCACACACTTGAAAAAATTGCCAGTGATTTCCGATCTGGCTTTTACAGGCTATTTCACAGATCTGCATGCTCAGCTCAAGTTATGTATGTACAAGCAATTTGAACAAGCATTTTGTTTCCTCTACTTAAAATATCCATCAAGCTTAGATATGCTCTCCTGATCATTTTTCCCTATGAGATTTTTTTCAGACTTACTCCATGGTCTCCTTCCTGTCTCCAGTCACTTATTTCCACTCTCCCTGCTGTTTCCAGCTGACATGTTATCTATTTCATAAGCCATAGGCTGTAGGTTATTCCCATAGAGCAACATAAGTTAGCCCTGTGTTTCCCTCGCTGCGACAGTCAGTGACTCCAAGACAGTATTTTGGCTCTCTCCCACTTGCTTTTCCTGCTTCCTTTTCCAAAGACTCTCCCTCTAGCATCTGCCTTATTATCTGAGGGGCAAAACACACATTAGTGGACTCTTTACAAAGCATAGCACACACTGCCTCTAAGGGATGCAAAATCCTGAGCATGCCCACTAGAGTTAGCCAAAGGCAAGTGAAGACTGCTGGATACCAATTCCATTTTTAACTTATCCTAACGCTTACAGAGCAGTTCCAGTTCTAATGCTCTCAAATTCTGAGTGTGCATTCCCCATGTATAAAGCCTAGGTTAAATGCTCAAGTCATACTGTTAGCTTAAATCATGGAGAAGTGCCATGAAGTTACACTCAGAAGATTATCCTTTCCAACAGGTCTCATATTTGAAGGTCGTACCTGGGGATATACTGAATGCTGACTTGCCTCCTATGCAGAGCTGTGGTCATGCTCCTGTGAGCATTTAGTGTAGAAGGAAAATCTCACAGCAGAGAGATGATGACACTGTCCTCCCAAAAAGTGAGCTACGATCACTGAAGAAGAGATCTCAGACAGTAGATCACTCTATATTGTGTAAACATGAGAAATGAGGGAAAATGTGGAAATATTAAATGATACAATCACAGAATAATATATTTGGAAAGGACATAAAGAGGACATCTGTTCTAAAACCCTGTTCAGTTCCATGCTACCTTCAAAGTTCAATCTTATTCCTCAACAGAGTCTAGAATATCTTTAAGGTCCAAGGCTCCTCTATGACAGTGTGTTTTAAGAAGGTACTCTTTCCTTTGTTTGGCCACACTCTTGGTGAAAACTTTTTCTTAATATCTATAAGGAATTTCATTTGTGATAATAAAGTTCCTCATGTCAATTTACTGTCCATCAACAAGAAGGTTCTGGCTTTCTCTTCTTTGCATCTTCTCATGAGCTGGATGAAGAACATAATACCTCTCACCCTAGCATTGAATGTCATGTGCTCCATCTTATAGCTTGCTTACCTGTAGGACTTGCTCATCTGCCAGCTATCATGCCACAGTCTCTTCGTTATTTGCTGTTGTAGCATTTTAGACCAGCATTTTAGAACCATAGACAGTAAAGACTATAAAGAGTCTTGGACACAGCAGTGTGTCCACATAGATAACTAATGCACCAGCAGCTACAGTTATGGTCTTGAGCTTAGAAAAGTTTATTTATCTAAAAGTACTAGACTTAAAGCATTTCAGTTATTAAGACTCATATTTCTTACCAAGCACCTTGCCATTTGTATGCAGTTTTGCACCCACGATCACCTATGCTTGTGCATAACTGACACTCAGGGTCAAATTTACTGCCAACATAAGTAGATGGAGGCCATTGTTGTGGCTGGAAATGTACTTACTTTTGGTGACTAAATGTTGTCCGGATTCTGAACCCACAGAAACAAATGCACATTACAAACATAGCTTGAACTACTCACCCACTTTGTTCACTTTTATATTAGCCACAGTTGCTAAAGAAAAAGATCATCAGCAGTGTAAGTGTAGAAGATCCTTTCTGAAAGATTTATTATGAGTTAGGGCTCATTTTGCTTAGAATTATTTCCTGCCTGGAAGAACAGGACATTTTTCCCAGAGACAGCTTTACATGTTTTTCTCCTGCTGTATTCCAGAGAAGCTCTCCCTGCTATGAGAAGAAGATAAGTTCTTGCAGACATGTTTGAAGGCCCCCCACAGTGAGGGGGTCAGTAAAAGCTGATAAAAACCCTGANCTGATAAAGAATTATGCCCATCATGTTTGAAGATTCTAAGATCAAGCCTGAGTAAATTTTCCTCTCTTAAAAAAATAAAACAATAGTAGAAACAGACAAAACCCTCAAAAATACTCAGTTTCTTTAGAAGACTCTATGAGGTAGATGAATTCAAAACAGATCTATTCTAGCATGTTACTAGTGTATAGACAATAGAGCTGTGCAACCTTGCACTCCTGGAGGCATTTGCTTGCAAATCACATTATATTCAGTAAATTCAATAAGAATTAATAAGGAATTTGAAGCTTCTATTGAATCATCTAGAAGAAATAAAAAAGAAACAATTGCAAAAAACCTTAGAACTGAGTATTTTCTGCATTTCTAAACCAAAAATTTGCCTGCTACTAGTCTTACTTGTTATTAAAAATGGTCTTGAGAAACTGATCCAAATGCTGCTTCAGGTGAAGAACAGTGTAAGTTTTCTAAACCACAAAACAGCCATTTTAGGGCATATCTTGGATAGAAGGATATATGAGAAACAAAATAATTACATATAAATTTAATCTATGGTGGTTTATGTTCATGACACAACAAATGAGGCAGTATGAAACTATATTGGTGGGGTAGAAAGCTCATTTAAATACATTTGAATAACTTATTTCCTGGAGTCTGGATAAAATAGGACAGAATGTGTGTGGGCTGTATCACTGAGATATGTTCCCATTCAAAACAGACATATTTCATCAGTTTTTCCTTTCAATAATCCAATTGTCAGTTTTACAGTCCATAAAAAAAATGTGCAGAAGTGATAGGAAATGACTTTCATACATATCCTGACTGCTGAGTTGCTCTGTTTCATTACATTGCCCTGCAGATGACTGACAGCTCTGTAATCAACTTCAGGCTGGATTTAGTGGTTCCACGTCCCATTCTCTCATTAATTATTGAAGGCATTTTTCTCTGTTGCACACTGGGTTGCTGTATCCACTGTGCTTATATTTGTGCCTCTTTAGCAGCAGAGCAGTTGCTGTTGAACTGGGAGTCAGTCATCACAGGCACACACACAAGAAAAGATGAAGAGGGAGAAAAGTAACATAAAAGAACTGTAGAACTGTTTGCAAGAGGCCTGAAGCAGCTCCACTGTTACCTATGAGATCTCAGCACACTGTGTTCAGAAGCCAACTGGTGGTTTACAAGAGAGGTTCCTGTTTTGCAAATGCTTTTGGGTTTATTCTAAAAAGAGAATAGTTTTTCTTTTTTACTGTTAATGGTACTATTTGCCCATTTCTTGCTGTCTGCTTAATTTGAAACTGCTGAAGAAATGGAAATATTTCTGAGAACCCTGAATGTACAAATAGCATAAGAGTAAGATTAATGCCCTCTAAATGCCATATATACTTAAGATTATATTTTTTATGAAATATTCAGTGAATGCTAAACAATTTAAGGTCAGAGTTCTTTCTTGGAAGACCTGGTGACTGAATAAAATCAATTAAATATGCCTATAGAATTAGGTCACATAAACATCATTTCTTCCACTCATTTGAGGCAGCTCTGCTTTGATATTTACTAAAACCTGGTACCTAGGTAATATATAGCTTTCTTTCCTAGGCTATAGGTGTCTACCTAATATAGAGCTAATATATAAGAATCATAGAATGGCTTGGG